>CM033475.1:205184796-205483036 GCA_019447015.1 Hymenochirus boettgeri | reverse complement strand
CTTGGTCGTGTCCGTCTAGTTTTGTTTGTCTATCTATCTATTAATCTATCTATACTTCTATTCTATCATATCTACATCTACCTACACCCATCTATCTAGATCTATCTAATCTATCTATCTATCTATGTATTATCAAGGATATTGATATCATCTAATCATCTATACATCGATCTATCTATCTAGTCTAGCGATCCATATCCATCCATCATCTATCTTATCATCTATCTTTACCTTATCATCCTATTTTTTGGGCTGGTGCATACTTTTTGTATCTGTTCTGTCTGTTCTCTCTCTCCTCATCTCTCCTCGCTCTCTCTCTCTCTCTCTCTCTCTCTCTACTTAGTATATTATATATATATTATATATATTATCATATCTCTGTCCCATTCATAAGCATCAAATTTTTTCAGATAAACAGAACGTATTATTAACTGGTCTATCGACAAAAGGGGAACTGATCTTGCGGTGATTCTTATAATCGTCACATTAATTGGAATATCATGTCGTGTATGGGGGGGCTTGACAGTAATAATGTGTTGTTCTGAGGTTAAAACCTAAGGCTGGATAGCTTACACGTGCTCACAATCACGTTTGTCAATCCATTGGAAGTTAGAATTGTGGAAAGCCACACTGTGCGTCGCTCTCTGTGCTAGCCAACCCGATTTTTGTGATGACCAATCAGTCTGAAATTCAGTACCTGCGCTTCACAATTAAATAAGCTGACATCCGATTAGGTTCATAAATTAAACAGTGCTGCACTCTTGTTGCCAAAGACACCACTGTGGCCTAGTAATTCTCTTACATGAGCCCACATCCCCATATAGCTCACGTTGGTGCGGTTTTTTAAAAAAAGTCAGTTAATTGGAAAACGGGAGAGAATCTCTATTAGAAACGCATTCACTGTATAATTCTTCTTTAAGCAAATCCTGTTACTCCAGTTTGTAATAACCACATTAAGAGTGACCAATCAGCTCCTTTGTTAGGAGGTAATTGACCTTATTTTTTTGGTAACATGCTGGAAAGAAAATGTAAAATGAAAGCCACCGCCCTACTGTGCAACCCAATTTGGTGCCCTATACCAATGTACGACAATTGCATGCCAGGAAACTTCCTTTCTCTGGACAATCAAAGGATCCCATTAGCGTATAGGGTAACAGCCCGTTTTAGGTACAGGAGTTACCAGTCTGCCTTACTCCCAATAACCACCAGCCCGCCTGCTCCGTTTACAGTGAAATACAGCTTCCTTCCATGGGCTCTAATTAAATGTAAAACTCTCTAATGTGAAATAGCTCTTTTACTTTATTTACCCATTTTACTTATCCGTCCAATTTGTGGGAAATCAAACAGTTTGGAAACGCCAGAAAAAAAAAAAGTTTTAAGCAGAATTTTACGTCTAAAACACATTTTATCCTGATGATCAATGGACTGCTGTTAAAATGATGCACTGACTTCCTATGATATGCGCTTTCTAAACAACGACAGATCGCTGTGAAATTAGTCCAAATCCTCCACCAAGCCCGCAGTACTTTCCTTTAACCTTCACTCTCCATTCTCCTTAATGCAGAGATGGAAAGTAGCTCATTGGTTCTCTCACTCTCTCACTGGTTTAAAAAAACAATTCCTGACTCATGTACAGGAAGGGGAGCATCAGAGCAGGGAAAACCTGACAGCCATTTCAATTGGATAGGTGGGGTTCTGTGTGTCCCCTTTGTTTTTCCTTTAAAAGTGGGGCACAACTTTAACTGCTCAATGCAGTGCAAAATATGTGGCCACACAGTGACACTGATGCGACTGGTGACCAGAGTGAAATCTTTCCGTCACAACCCCATCACAAGTGCTCCCTGTGGTGTGCTCCTATTGGAATTACATTGACAGGGGTGTTAGTTCCCTGAGCATTTTTTATAACCTAACTGCATGGGCACATTATCCCTGTTGGCTGAACTCCAACAACGGGGGGGGAATTATTATACTTCTCCTTTATTAAAATGAAATAGCTTTACGAAACGGTGTTGTTTATCGAGAGATTCGTTGGGTTGGTAATTGAATTTGGGTATAAACAGGTTTAAAACTAAATACGAAACTGCATGAGTTTCAACGACTCCGCACATTTTTCCTGTTAAAATATAACATATCGCTATTGTTGATCAGTGTTTATGGAAACTACAGCTTTAATGTTCTGGTATGTGCGTCAATCCTGAATGTCATTCATACACAAACCGTCTGATATATAAAATAACACACAATATGGTAGAAACCTTCAAATATATATGTTGATTGAGGATCTTTCTTTATTAGGCAAACAGGTAGGGTAAGGCTCTGTATTGGTTCTTGACATAAAGGCAAACCTTACTTTAATCTATTAATATAGTATCCACTAAGACAACTAGAATTAGTGTGCTCTCCTATGAACATACGGGACATCCCTGTCTTATGCGCCAATGCAAAACCAGGAGGGAAAGTTAGGAAGAATCTGGCATTCGGTGCAATAAACACAGACCATTTAGTGATTGCACAAGGTTACTACCCAGATGGGTGCCTTGAGTCTAAACATGGAGGTAGGTGGAATACTCCAATGCTACAGCTAGCCATACAACTGCAATCCCACATATCACATTGGTGGGAACGCACCCATGGACCCCCATACTGTAAGGGGATCGGTTTCGGCCGTGCAGGCCATTCACTGCACAATAGATCACGCTCCTTCTACTTAAAGTGAAAGGAACCGATTGCGTGACCAATGAAATTTTCTCATTCCTGAGTCGATCAGAGTGACGACTATGGCCGTTCATCGGCACTTGATGGGCAGAAATCCCTACACAGAAGCGATATAGGTTAAATCCCATTTATACCATTAACGTTCATATGTAGGCCCCTTACTTCCATGTTATAAAGAAAATGCCGTTCATACTTTTATATATTGTTGATCTTTCTGTATTAAGTTTTTGGTCCTTTATAAGTTGTGTAACTGTGGGTACATGCTGGATTAACTTAATGCCCACCCATCTTAATTTCCTGGCAATACCAACCAAAGACTCATGTGATGAAATGTATATTGGGCCTAATTACCCCATCTATATAATGTAGCACTACACGGTCAAATAAGACCAATGCACCTACTAAGCCCAGAACACATTTTTTATTATGATTGGCCAGGTGATTTTGGACCCATGGCAAGGTATGTCAGTTGTTTAAACTAGAAAAGACTGTCCTGGACTTTAGTTTACACTGCTTAGCGAATGGGAAGATGGTAACATTTCGTTCTCCGCTCATGAAAGGTACCATTCCGTTTCTCTCTTTTAAATGTCTCACTGTTGGTCTTTTTTCATATGTTGCTCATCATTCTTGATTATACACTTGCAAAAGAAAAACTACTGGTAGTGAGTCTTCCAGATCCTGTCCTTTCTTACAGCTTGTTTGTTCTCGGACACCTATGGATCTTACAACTCTGGATGATTTAAGTTGCAATTCAATTTGCCGTGACGAGTTCACTTAGCATATGGTGTTTTTTTTCTTCAAAGAGTTGGAAACCCCTTGTTGATGATTGGAAAAAAAAACCCAAACATTAAAAAAATGTAGAGAGCGAAAATAAGAAAATATGCTTTAAGATCTTATGGATTTGATCACTGAATGGCTCCGAAATACAGTGTGGTGTTATTTCGATATGTCTTACAATTATTCAGATTCTCTTCTTATTTTGTGACTTTTGGGGTGGGGGGTTGCGGAGCGCCCGTCTCTGTGTTCGCATTAAAAGGGTATCTTTTCTGTCCCTCTCGGCTCCTCTTGTGTTTTGAGTAACAGTGGGAAAGCCGATCTCTTTTTCTGTTAAAAGAGTGTATAAGGTTTCATGTGGAAAGGGTGAAACACTCTTGTCTATTTTACTCGTTGTTGATAGCAGAATAGAAAGAGACAGAGAGAAACAAGAGATAGAGGAAAAAGAGAAATCTCTATTCATTCGAACCTTAGTTTTGATGTTGTGGAGCAAGCCCTGCAGTACATTGCTAAAAGGTTATTCTCTTATCAATCTCCCAAATCTGTGGCCGTCATATCCCGGATCAGGAATTTTTAAAAGCAAGCTGACAACCCTTTTCGGGAAGTGGAGATAAGAAACACCATTGAGGAAGGAAATTGGTTTTTTCATAGTCGAGTGGGATGTATCTTACAGGAGCTCAAAGGACCTGAGGGAAAGGAAGGACCTTCCTAAAATCTAGACACACAAAGCGCCAAGGTATGGAAATAGTGTACACATCTGCCCGAAAGGCATGTTGTACGTCGTGATCATATTCCAAGACTGTAATGGTATTGTAGGGAACATAAGTTGTGCCTTATTAAGTAAAAGTTTTAATAAGTGTTTGTTTATGGCCAATGTACTGTAGATGACGTGAGCCAGCAGTGTAGCAGGACAAACATAAAACTCTGCCACAGGTCTTTAATTGATAAAATGCATGATGGTAACATTGTTTAAAAAAACAAAATCCCTTTAAGTCCATTTGTGTAGCAAGGCGCACATGAAGAACACATTTAACAGAATAAAGATAAAAGTTAAAATAATGTTTTGTCCCCATAACAAGAAACTCAATCTGCTCAGTGTCTTAATAATTTTACTTTCTGTAAGTAATAATCTCATACAACGTTCAGACAGTTAGTTTCAAACTCTGGTGCAAAGGCTGTGAGGTGACGTACGTTTCAACACCTATTGAGTCCAAATGTTCATCTGTCCTTTTGGAATATTCCACAAATTTAGGGCAGATTCCATTTTTCTACCCTTTTAATTCGAGTTAGGAAGGTTTTTTTTTTCAGCTAATAAAATTCAGTTTCTTTGCAAAGGAAGCAGCTGTAAGGAGATGATATAGAGAAAGGGTTTGAAAATCTCTCTGAAAAAGGTATTGGGGGTTTCTGGGCGACTGTTGTGTTCCCTGTAACAGGGAGGGAAGGGAAAAAAAAGATCCAAAAAGAAACCGTGGTCACAGGACCGCGCCTGATTCACTCTGGATCTTGGGAAGGAGTGCCAAGTTTTGTACAATCTATAAAGCCCGTCGTTATCTTCCGTAACTGACGTGGATTCGGGTTGCAGCAATAATTAATCAGCGTGTCTCTTACATTTAGGAACACTTGTCCCCCTTTGTGCAAATTGAACTTTAGGATTGTATCTTACACGAAAAGCCATATAACCCACTCAGTCCTTCAATCGTGAGCGGAGGCAATCATACATCGAAACAACAGCTGGATATTGAGAACAAAGGCCAAAATTAGTTGTCTGTTAAGGTCAGTCACAAAGTTTAGTGGTGATGGAAACCCAAGGTTTACTGTTTCCTTTCCTCAGTAGTGGCTGGACACCAAGATTTACTGTTTCCTTCCTCAGTAGTGACTGGACACCAAGGTTTACTGTTTCCTTCCCTCAGTAGTGACTGGACTCCAAGGTTTAACTGTTTCCTTCCCTCACCAGTAGTGACTGGACACCAAGGTTTATGTTTCCTTTCCTCAGTAGTGACTGGACACCAAGGTTTACTGTTTCCTTATCCCTCAGTAGTGACTGGACTCCAATGTTGGTTTACTGTTTTCCTTCCCTCAGTAGTGACTGGACACCAAGGTTAATGTTTCCTTCCTCAGTAGTGACTGGACACCCAGGTTACGTTCCTTTCCTCAGTAGTGACTGGACAACCAGGTTTACGTTTCCGATTCCCTCCCTCAGTAGTGACTGGACACCAAGGTTTACTGTTTCTTTCTCAGTAATGGGACTGGACACCAAGTGTACTGTTTCCTTTTCCTACAGTAGTGGATCGGACACCACGGATTACTGTTCCTTTCCTCAGTAGTGGACTGACACCAAGGTTTAGGTTTGTCCTGCCTCAGTAGTGACTGGACACCAAGGATACGTTTCCCTTTCCTCAGTAGTGACTGGACACCAAGGTTACTGTTTTCCTTTCCTCAGTAGTGACGGACACCAAGGTTTTACAGTAGTTTCCTTTCCTCATAGTGACTGGGCACCAAGGTTTAACTGTTTCCTTTCCATCAGTAATGACTGGACACCAAGGTTTACAGTTTCCTTTCCTTAGTAGTGACTGGCACCAAGGTTTACTGTTCCTTTCCCTCAGTAGTGACGGACACCAAGGTTTTACAGTTTCCTTTCACTAGTAGTGACTGGGCACCAAGGTTACGGTTTCCTTCCCTACAGTAGACTGGACACACAAGGTTTACTGTTTCCTTTCATCAGTCAGAATGACTGGACACCAAGATTTACTTTTCCTCCTCATTCAGTAGTGACTGGACCCAAGCGTTTATGTTTCCTTTCCTCATAGTGACTGGCACCAAGGTTTACTGTTTCCTTCCATCAGTAGTGACTGGACACCAAGGTTTACGTTTCCTTTCCTCAGTAATGACTGGACACCAAGGTTTACTGTTTCCTTTCCTCAGTAGTAACCTGACACCAAGTTACTGTCCTTTCCTCATAGTGACTGGACACCAAGGTTAACTGTTTCCTTTCCTAGTAGTGACTGGACACCAAGGTTTACAGTTTCCTTTCCTCAGTAGTGACTGGCACCAAGGTTTACTGTTTCCCTTTCCTCAGTAGTGACTGGGACACCAAGGTTTATTTTGCCTTCCTCAGTAATGACTGGACACCAAGGTTCAGTTTTCCTTTCCTCAGTAGTGACTGGAGACCCAGGTTTATTGTTCCTTTCCTCAGTATGACTTGACACCAAGGTTTACGGTTGCCGTTCCCTCAGTAGTGACTGGACACCAAGGTTTACTGTTTCCTTTCTCAGTAGTGACTGGACACCCCAAGGTTAAGTTTCCTTTCCTCAGTAGCGTGACTGGACACCAAGGTTATTGTTTCCTTTCTCATATGATGACTGGCACCAGTTACTGTTGCCTTCCCTCAGTAGTCGACTGGACACCAAAGGTTTACTTGTCCTTTTCTCGTAGTGACTGGAGCTCCAAGGTTTTACTGTTGCCTTCCCTCGTAGTTGACTGGACACCAGTGTTACTGTTTCCTTCCTCCATAGTGACTGACACCAATGTTTAACTGTTGCTTTCCCTCCTATAGTGACTGGGCATCAAGGTTTACTGTTTCCTTCATGTAGTTAGTGACTGGACACAAGGATTTACTGTTTGCCTTCACTCAGTAGTGACTGGACACCAATGTTTACTGTTACCTTTCCCTTCAGTAGTGACTGGACACGCAAGGTTTACTGTTGCCTTCCTCAGTTAGTGACTGGACAACAAGTTTGACTGTTGCCTTCCCTCAGTAGTGATGGACACCAAGGTTTACTGTTTCCTTTCCTAGTAGTGACTGGACACCATGAGAATGTTTACTGTTGCCTTCCTCAGTAGTGACTGGACACCAAGATTTACTGTTCCTTCCTCAGTGATGACTGGACACCCATGTTTACTGTTTGCCTTCCCCTCGTAGTGACTGGAACCAAGGTTTCTGTTTTCCTTCCTCGTAGTGACTGGACACCAATGTTTACTGTTGCCTCCCTCGAGTAGTGACTGGACACAAGGTTTACGGTTCCTTCCTCAGTAGTGACTGGACACCAAGGTTACTGTTGCCTTTCCTCATAGTGACTGGACACCCAAGGTTTAATGTCCTTCCTCATAGTGACTGGACACCAAGGTTTACTGTTCCTTTTCACAGAGTGACTGGACACCAAGGTTTTCATTCCTTCTCTAGTTGGGAATGGCACCAACGGTTACTGTTTCCTTTCTCTAGTGAGTGCTGGACACCAAGGTTTACTGTTTCCTTTCTCAATAGTACTGGACACCAAGGTTTACTGTGCCTTCCCCAGTAGTGACTGGACACAAGTACTTTGCCTTCCTCAGTAGGACTGAAACAAGTTTACTGTTTCCTTTTTCTCGTATGCAGTAGACTGGACACCAAGTTTAACTGTTTCCTTCCCTCAGTAGTGACTGGACACCACAGGTTACTGTGTGCCTTCCCTCATATTGACTGGACACCAAGATTTACTGTTTCCTTCCCTCAGTAGTGACTGGACACCAATGTTTTCTGTTGTCTTCCTCAGTAGTGACTGGACACCAAGATTAACGTTTCTTTCACTCAGTAGTGACTGGACACCAATGTTACTGTTGCCTCTCCTCAGTTAGTGACTGGACAACCAAGTGTTAATCGTGTTTCCTTCCCTCCAGTAGTGACTGGCACACAATGTTTACTGTTGCCTTCCCCTCAGTAGTGACTGGACACCAAGGTTTACTGTTTCCTTCCTCAGTAGTGACTGGGCATCAGGTTTACTGTTTCCTTCCCTGAATGGGTGACTGCGACACCAAGGAGTTACTGTGTCTTCCCTCAGTGTGGACTGGAGACACCAAGGTTTAATGTTTCTTTTCCTTCCTCAGTAGTTGAACTGGACACCAGTTTATGTTTCCTTTCTCAGCTAGTGACTGGACCACAGGTTTAATGTTTCGCTTTCCTCATAGTGACGGTGGACACCAGGTTTACTGTTTCCTTCCTCATAGTGACGGGGCAACACAGGTTAATGTTTCCTTTCCACCCTCAGTAGTGAACCTGGGACACCAAGGTTTAATGTTTCCTTCTCTCATAGTGACTGGGGCCATCAAGGTTTACTGTGTCCTTCCCTTAATAGTGACTGGAACCAGGATTACTGTTCCTTCCCTCAGTAGTGACTGGACACCAAGGTTTTTACTGTGTCCTTTTCCTCAGTAGTGCGACAACCTAGGTTTCTGTTTCCTTTCCTCCAGTAAGTGACGGATACCAGTGTTTCCTTTCCTCAGTAGGACTGGACACAAGGTTTACTGTTGCCTTACCTCATGCGTGACTGGAACCCCAAGTTTAATGTTTCCTTCCTCAGTAGTGACTGGACCCAAGGTTTTACTGTTTACTTTTCTCAGTAGTGACCGGACACCAAGGTTTAAGTCTTCCTTCCATCCAGTAGTGACTGGACACCAAGGTTTACTGTTGCCTTCCCTCAGTAGTGACTGGACACCAAGGTTACTGTTGCCTTCCCTCAGTAGTGACTGGACACCAAGGTTACTGTTTCCTTCAGCAGTAGTGACTGGACACCAAGTTTTACTGTTTCCTTTCCAGTAGTGACTGGACACCAAGGTTTTACTGTTACTTTCCTCATTTAGTGACTGGACACCAAGGTTTTACGTTTCCTTCCTCAGTAGTGACTGGACAACCAAGGTTTACTGTTTCCTTTCTCAGTAGTGACTGGACACCAAGATTTACTGTTTCCTTTCCTCAGTAGTGACCTGGAACACCAAGGTTTACTGTTTCCTTCCTCAGTAGTGAATGGACACCAAGGTTACTGTTTCCTTTCCTCGTAGTGATGCGGCACCAAGGTTTACTATTTCCTTCCCTCAGTATTGACTGGACACTAAGGTTTACCTGCGCCTTTCCTTATAGAACGGACACCAGGTTTACTGTTTCCTGTTTTCCCCCATAGATTTCAAGTAAAACTTTACAAACCTTAAAACACAGTTTCAATCCTCCTAAAGAATATTTTCTAGATGAAATGTGCATATGAATAGATTATGAATCTTCGCAAATTGGCTTTCTAAGAGCTGTGATATTGAAGCTCCCAGAAATTATTGCATCTGCAGCAGTGCAGTAAAACAATTTTTGGTATAATTAATATAAATGTGATAATGATGTAGATAGACAGATAGATAAATAGATAGATAGATAGATACGATGTTTGGATTAAATGAGTAGATAATATTTGTGATAGATAGATCGATATTTTGATAGTGAAAGATAGATAAATATTTGATAGATGATAGATATTTGGATATATGATAAGATAGACTATTTGGATATATGATAGATATTTGGATATATGGATAGATAGAATTTGGATATATGATAGAGAGATAGATAGATAGATAGAGAGAGAGATAGATATTTGGATGATGATGATGAGATATGTTCGTGTGAGTTAGATAGGTTATTTGAGATAGAGTATATATTGGAAAGAATGAGTATATGATATTTGGAGATAGATGATAGAGAGTTTGGATTAGGATGAGTAGTATATGGGTTGGGTTTGTGTGATTAGAATGCAGAGAGATCTTGGATAGATGAAGATATTGATAGATTGATAGGTATTGGATGATGATCATGATATTTGGATTAGTGATAGATAGATAGATGACGATGAGATTATCTTGGATAGTGATAGATAGTAGTTATTGATATTGGGATGATTGAGTAGGATATAAATTTGGAAGATTGAAGATAGATACTGGATGGACACGTGATAGATATTGGCGAATAGATGATAAGAATTTGGTAGATGATAGATAGATATGTTGGATATTATGGATAGATAAAATATTTGGAATATATGAGTAGATATTTGGATATGATGTATTGGATAGATAGATGATTTGGGATGGATGAGTAGATTGGAATATGATAGATAGAGTATTGGATACTGATGATAGACTTTGGATATATGATAAATTAGATATGATAGATAGATAGATATTGAGATAGATAGATGATAGGATATTGGATGTAGATGATAGATAGATTTGAAGAGTAGATAGAAGAAGAAAGATAGATAGATATTTGGATAGACGGATTAGATCTTTTGGATAGATGATAGATATGATAGTTTTGTGATAGATGAGAGATATTTGGATTAGATGAGAGATATTTGGATAGAGAGTATTGGATAAGATGATTTTGGATAGAGATAGATAGATACTTGGAGGGTGAGATAGCATATGGATAGAGGATATTGATAGATAGATATGTAGATATATGGATAGATAGATGATTTGGAAGATGATAGATAGACTCTCTTCCAGGTTTATTGGGGCTACATTTGTCTAAAAAAAAAATAATCTGAAATCTATAATTCTATGTGAGGTAGGACCCATAACTTATTTATTTAAAATAACTATATCAAGAAGTATACGATGCTTGCAATGAAATTTACTTACAAGTTGGGGACGATGGGATTTTACACTTTAGGGGGAAGGGAGAAATAGTTGGTTAAGGCTTTAGTTTCCTGTTCAGGGCAGAAGGGATGTCATCTGAAGTCCTGTTCCTCCTCCGACATTGGCCACACAGCAGCTAAGGAATTATCTGGACATGACCAGGTTGGAACAGGACTTTATGATTTCACTACATGGAAAAAACAAAGGTAAGTAAGACGGTAATGAAATGATAGCTATTGGGAAGTTGAAGGGGGCAATCCTGAGAAGTCTTTGAAATCTTTACTCATAGAGATGACCGAATTTCATAAAGTTTGGTCCGTTTTCAAACTTTCGAACTTTAGTAAAAGTTAAAAGTTAGAATTCGGACCCATTAAAGTCAATGGGAAGTGATAGTTCGAAAAGTCTGGATGATTTACAGATAAACTAACAATGGTAACTTACTGTAAATGGCTGTGGCACCTGGGAAATGGTCTGGGGAACATGTCACTATCACCAAAACTTGTTAAAACACCTCTTAAACACGAGCGGGCAATTGCCGGGTTTTGCGCAAGCTACAAACTCAAGGGTTACGGCCAATTCCAGGGTTACGGAACGATACTTTCGAGGGTTAGTGAAAATAAAACAATAAATTTGAGGGTTATCGAAATCGAACGATACTTTCGAGGATTACCGAAAACAAAGATACTTTCGAGGGTTAGTGAACGATACATTCTAGGGTTAGCAAAACCGATCCATACTTTCGAGGGTCACTGAAAACAAATGATACTTTCGAGGGTTAGCGAACGATACATTCAAGGGTTACCGAAAACGAAAGATACTTTTGAGGGTTAGCGAAAACAAACAATACTTGCGAGGGTTAGAGAATGATACATTCTAGGGTTAGCAAAAATGATCCATACATTGGAGGGTAACCGAAAATGAATGATACTTTCGAGGGTTATCGAAAATCAGAGGCTACATTCGAGGGTTAGCGAATGATATATTCAAGGTTTAGCAAAAATGATCCGTACGTTCAAGGTTACTGAAAAAGAATGATACATTTCTAGGGTTAGCAAACGATACATTCGTAGCGAATGATATATTCTAGGGTTAGCGAACGATACATTCGTAGCGAATGATATATTCTAGGGTTAGCGAACGATACATTTGAGGGTTAGCGAATAATACATTCTAGGGTTAGCGAACGATACATTTGAGGGTTAGCGAATAATACATTCTAGGGTTAGCAAACGATACATTCTAGGGATAGCGAATGGCCCGTAAATTCATTAATTATCGAATTTCTGATAATTATTGAAAATACAGCCACAAAAGTGGAAAGTCCAAGAAATCTGGGTCCGGGATAGTTCGAGAAGTCCGAGTCCAAGTCCAAGTTTGACTCAAACTCAGGTTTGAGTTCTAGCCCATCTCTACTCATATATCAATGAATGTTACTATTGATGACTTATTTTTAGTTTACCTTTAAAAAAAATGTATATATTTTTTAGCTTTTTTGCCTTTACGGGTTGTGGGTGCAGTTCCATGGGTAAAGCCATGATACAATAGACTTTTACATGCATATAATATATATATACAGTATATAACAGTTTTTGTAACATTCCAACATGTTATTAAATTTTATTCTAACCTTCAACTCTATATATCTTAGAAGATGTTGTTTTATGTAAGAAATCAAAAAAACTTGCTGTGGTTAACTGGCTGTGCTGATTTGGTGTTCTATCACTGAAACCATAACCACCAACCATCCTGGTTTGGCAGGGACAGACATGATGTAAAGGGTGTCAAGGAACACCTGACTATCCTGTGGGGTGTGTGGCTGTGTGTGTGTGTGGGTCGGGGCATGGATGTGAGGGCCAGGAAGATGTTGAGTGGAGCTTCCATCCCAGGCTCCATCCCAGCTCCCAGTTAGGATGGTTGAGAGGTATCGTAGGTTGAAGTTGGTATTTCACATGGACAATTGCTGACTTTGCTTTGGTTCCTGAACTCGTTAGTTTTTAGGCTGGATCGACCAATACTTATTCTGCCTTTCCTGTCTGTACCTCACCTGATCTGACTGTTCTCGGTGTGTGATCATTGGCTTTAATCCTGTACTTCGTTGTTGCTCTCTTTTACTGACCAATGACCATGGACTGTCTGACCAATGTTACTGGGTTTCTAGTCATTTCTAGGTTACTTTGGTCTCAGCACCAATACTTAAATTCCTGGGGGAGCCATGATCAGTGTCTAAAGGTGAGATTGGGTATTGCTGCTAAAAATTAACTTGGGGCTTGCCAGAGCCTTACAGTGACCATAAACAATATGATCATTGGTCCATGTATGGACGATAGTTCAGAGGGGTCTATAATTGTTATACTTTATTTTAAGGAACAATCCATTAAAGAAAACTGCTCACAGTCTCAGGTGGAATATGTATATTTGGTTTCGGTGTATTGGACATATAATGAGCCTAATTTGTGTGCATTGAGTCAATTTGTCCCATGGGCCACACAGTACAACAATGTGCAATTTGATTACATTTTAAGTGCAAAGCAATGTAGGTCTGGGATGTTGATGTCACAGTGGGAGGTGATTAGCCAACACATTTCCCAGTCCTGATTCTGATCCCATGGAACTGTTGTTTGTTACCCCCAACCAGTGGTGAACACCGTAGGTCAGTAAGAATGAGTTTGCTCTACAAATGACAATAGAAACTACTATACATAGGACAGTCTGTTAGTGTCCTAACCAGAGATCTAAAGTAAATCTCACCATGTGTTCTGTATTTCTATAAAACACGTTTATAGCTTGTGACTGAGGGAGAGAACAAGCCTACAGTATGTCTTTGATGTGAACTTCTTTTGCAGACACAGGCTGCATGGAATGAAACATTCTAAAACTTCCTTAAAGGGTATCTACTTTCTAAATTACCCATTACTGGAAACTATAATTCTTCATAACTATCACTGTACCATTTTGTTGTTGATCTGTCCCATATTTCTTTAAATATCCAGTCTGAAATATCTTACATTTCAGCTGTCAATTATATTCCTTATTATCATAAACTCTTCTGCTGTGTGCAATTTTGCTGTTTGAAGAGATAAATGCACACCCTAGGCACAAGCATGTGCCTAGCCTGGGGTGTACAACGATTCAGGGGACCTAGCCACCCTTCATCAGTTGTGATCTGATGAAGGGTGGCTAGGTCCCCCAAAACGTTATCTTGTTGCACATAATAAATGAAAAGGACCCTTTTTCTCTGCTTCTGTGTGTGCGGTACCCATTTGCCAATGATTTATTGTAACATCAAACGGATCGACGCATTTATACCTGACGACAGCCACATGTAGGCTGAAACGCGTCGATCCGTTTGATGTTACAATAAATCATTGGTTTGCTGCAAGTCCATGGAGAAGTTAAGCACCATTTTAAACAATAAGAACTTTTGTTGAATCTCCCTGTGGGTCTTTAACTTCAGTCTGGAACAACTGACTGTGATGCCAACGATGGTAGTATGTGGACATCGCTGTTGGCCGTTTTAGTGCCCTAGGCACCCTCCCATCCATGTGCGCCCCACCTCCCCCCCAAAACAACAACTTGACCTGTCAAACTACAGCTGAGTTTCTTCCTTCTGACACTGTCGACTGCTGCTGTTCTTTATAGTTGGAACGCTTTACTAGTTGGTAAGAGGTGCACGCTGTACCAGGTGGAGTGGGCATGTATACATACGTTTGTGCGTATGCATTGTCACTGGCCACCAATGAAATACTGATTGGAAGGACAGGATAGGTTTCAGTGGATGTGCGGTATGTGGCACCAGTGTTCTCCCCAGAAATTGTTTCCAGCCGGGTAGGTCAGAACAGGGAAATTTAGTGAGATCTGAGATGTTTAACTCTTTCAGTGCCAGCAGTATTGGCATTAACCCTTTTGTGCCAGTAGACTTTCCCATAGTATTGCCATTAACAATTTCAGTGTCAGCAGAGTATTACCATTAACCCTTCAATGCCAACAGACTTTCCTATTAATATTTTCAGTGCCAGCATTGACATGATATACAGTATGTACCTGCTTTCCATGTTTCCTCCATTGAATTGTTCACTCCTTACCCACTCTAAGTTCTAATTGGAGAGTTGGTTGGAAGGAAGAAAGAGGCAGGAATAGGGATCTCATGGCTGCTAGTCACAGGGTCACTGTTATAAAGTCTGCAGAAGCTTTTACCTGGCATTTTAGAACTGTTATCCTCAGTACTATTATCTGAGCTCATCCTCCTCCTCCTTCCTCCACCTTCAGTTCATTTGTAACATTGTATCCAAGTAGAGGGAGCTGAGTTCAGGCTCTGTACTCACTACAATGTTACACATTACAGCTGAACAAGGAGAGCAGATCTAACACAGCAAGTAAAAGCTGACAGGGAGATGCTAGGGAGAAGAAATAGAACCTGGATCAACATAGGTGCCCCAGTTCTTTGCCTATGTGGCCTATGCCTTAAAATGCCCCTGCCAGGATTTGTAGAGAATCAGCCATAGGAATGGCCAACTTTACAGAGAAGGCAGGGATGTCGCTCTAATGAGACAATATGAGCAAAATGCTCAGGGTGCCGCCAGGCAGAGCTATTTTTTTAAATTATTATTTTAGAAAAGTTGCAGGCAGAGCAGAAGGAAAATAAAATTGTGGGTGCGTGAGCATTTTCCCTCTTAACTCTGCCGCCTTCATGCAGGCCCTGCTCTGATCGTCACAGGGTCGGGTAATTTTTTGTGTGTGCAGAGCTGGGCACATCTTGTTTTTAACGTAGTTTGAGTGATCTGAACATTAGGGCATGTTATATGTACCAGTCTGTCTGTGTGATCTGGGCATAAGGGCATCTTATATGTACCTATCTGTGTGAGCTGGATGTGAGGGCAGCACAAGTAGAATCAGCCTTTGTTAAGATTGTAGATAACCTTTGGCTAGTCCTGTCTTTTATCCACTGTGCCCTCAGAAATAGGATAATAAAATAATTCCAGCTGCATTAAAATGCAATAGATTTTCTTTTACACCTTATTTTCCGGCAGGTCAAGTTGAATTAAAAGGTCTTGTCATGAATGGTTCTGCACGTCCCCCCATGAGATGTAGCATCTGCTGTTGGAGATCCCAATTGCTCATCCATTTATTTCTCCTAAGGTTTGTACCAGTAACATCCTGTCTCCAATTCCATAAATAGAACGACTTCTACTGTTTACCTTCCGTAATGAGGTGTGAGAATGGGAAAGCAAGAGAACTCCCTGTTATACCTGACCCCTGTCCTTATAGAGTCATTTTGCCACCCAGGCCTAGAGGAATCCTTGTGCATACCAGTAGGGGGCACAAGGATATGAATGACCCTTATAAACATGACTTCCCATGGCTGAATGCCATCACAGCAGACAGCTGTCTTGTGGAACAAAGGGAAACATCTGGCATGCAGCTGGTATATACTGTTGGGGAGTCTATGGGCTCTTGCTTTAGACAGAATGAAACAGGTTAGGAATGTCAGTAAAACTTTTGTATGATGGAGAAAGGAAGGTGATGTTAGTCAAGTGCAAACCTGGAACCATTTTCCAGTTTCCAGGTTTTTGTGACTCTTGCTTTATGAATAGGGATCTAAATAGTGTAAAAGCCTCTGAACGACCAATTCACCTGCAGCATGGAGTATGGAGATGTCAATCAGGGTTTGTGTAGTCACACAGTAACTGACAGTACGTTCGTCTATAGACAAATGTCTAATCTATCCAAAGCCAGATACACACACTAGAGATAAAGTCCCGATACCTTAGGATCCGACAGTATTTCCCTTGACCGGGGGACGGTATTCTCCTACAGGGGAGTCGGCCGTGGCCAAGGGAAACACACAGTGCCAAGCGTTCTCCCTATGCTGTGTATGTGTATGATGTGTACAGGGAGAACAATTGGGACTGTGTGTATCCAGATCTTTGAAAAATGACAGACAGGATCTTGCAGCTTAGGAACTGCCTAGCCTGTTCTTTTTTTGCAATCAACTTAAGATCACAAAATGAATGGGCCAAATTGGATTATTTCAAGGTAAGATCCGCTGCTTGTAAAATGCAGTCTTTAGACATTAGATAGATTAAACGTTTGTCTATAGACTAGTGTCTGCCTCGTGTATGGCCAGCTTAAGAGAGTCTTTGGTTCCCCCCGAGTCTGCCTTCCCCTTCATTAAAATATGCCAATGTCAGAGGGTGGCAGGAGAGTCAGTGTCTCTGACTTGAAGTGGCAATTAGAGACGAGTACCTGGTTACGAAAAACTGGATCTGATGAAATTTCCAAAATTATCATAAAAATATCGAAAATTGCAATAGAAAGCTTAAAAAAACTCTGATTCAATTGGGTTAAATGGCATGTCCACCCAGGAGACGTGAAAGTGATTGGCTGAAATGTGATGTCTCAGCCAATCACTGTCACAGCTACCAGTCCTTTCTCTTCTGCTTGCTTCCGTGCATGGAAAACGTACGGGAGACAAGCAGAAGGCAGCGAGGGAAAGAGGGCTGGTAAGTATGTGCAGGGGCCGATTTCAAAAGTTTAAACCTAGCGAGGTCTAGGCTTTGGAGGGTAATCTGCCAAAAGTTTAATTTTTGTTGGGTGGGGTGGACATGCCAATAGATTCCTCGAACCTCTGTCAGAAAGAAACTCAACTGTTTGATCACCTCTAGTGGCCATACACGTCGCAATATCATTAGATAATTATTGGATAATTGCTCCATGTGTGGTGTCAACTGCCAAAATCAGCCCAACAAAATCATCCTGTTTTCATTATAGGGCTTGCTGAAATTTTGTGTGATTAATATTATTGACCGCCCACTTTGGGATCGTAGCCAGCATGCATTCAGTTACTGCATGAATACAGTGACCCTTTAAAGACCTTTTTATCATGAGCAGTTCTCCAGCAAGGTATCCAGTTGGCCCAGTATCTGATCAGTGCTAGAATACCTGACATACCAATGGTTTGCTGTCCAAATAAACCGTATTCCATCCGTATGCCATTTTTTGTCAGCTGATGAAATCCTTTCGGTATGCATGGTATGGAAATACCACGCCAAATATAAATACTGTTTTTACTGTTTTTATCAATATGATGTGCCCCTTGATCTGCATACCTTGGTTTAAGAGGAACCATAAATTCAAATTAGGAAGTATAACTTTTATTTTAATGTCAGCTGGATTTTCCTGCCGATCGCTGATTAGAAGATTAGTTCTAGCTTTGTGCCGGGCTATTCACAGAGATCAGAGACTAAAAAGGAGAAAAGGTCTAAACCATTTTCAAGTTGGTGTTACTTTTTTTTTTCACAGTAAAGACTTTAAGCTGTAACACCTGGACAACCTGACTATTTGTACGAAAGTCTCTCCTATCATCATTATGAAATGAGATGACTCAATTCACAGCCATGTGAGGTTCCATAAAGTTCACTTTTTTTTACATTTGCATGTTTCAGCTTTGGTCCATCCCATGCAGTGAGAAATAGAGTTACATACCAATCTCTTGGGTCCAATTTACAGGCACGCAATATCACCCACACACACCATCATTGTGTATAATGTCAGTGAAGTCTCTGCATTAAAATATACTTTAGAAATGGTGTACAGAAAACATCAACAATGTTTTTGCCATGAAATGCTCCAAACTGGTCATTAAAAATGTAAATCAGCTTCCGTCCTTTTAGCAAGGTGAGGGTTTACAAGAATTCAACATCACAGTGGCTGACGAACTGGAGGGCTGACATATCTATGCCACATGGAAGGCAGTAATATATGTGCCCAAACAGACTGGTAAAATAAGTTGCCCGCAGTGACTGGTAAATATTAGTTGCCCACAGTTGCTAGTAAACCACACAGACTGGTAAATATAAGATGCCACACAGACTTGTATATATAAGATGCCCACATAGACTGTATGTGTGTATTTGTATTTTATTTCTTGTATAGCGCTACATATTTCGCAGCGCTTTACAATTATTTACTCAGTTCACATCAGGACCTGCCCCGAAGAGCTTACAATCTAATCACTTTATGTACACATACAACCTATCAGTATGTCTTTATGATTGTGGGGAAAACCGAAGTGCCCGGAGGAAACCCACGCAAGCACGGGGGAGAACATACAAACTCCTTACAGATGTGACCAAGGGTGGAAACGAACTCAGGACCTCATCGCTGATATAAGATGCCCACATAGACTCGTAGATATAAGATTCCCACAAAGACTGGTAAATATAAAATGCCCACATAGACTGGTAAATGTGTTGCCAACATAGGCTGGTAAATATAAAATGCCCACATAAACTAGTAGATTTCCTCACGATTGCACTGTTTTTCGAGCTTCAGCATTCTAGAATCTGATTGGTTAGTTTACCAATCAGAATCAGAAAGAATCTGATTGGTTAGAAAAATCAAAAATTAGGAATCCAATCTCATGAAATGTGAATCTTATAATGCTTACTTATTTGTTGTGGTGGTCCGGGTGTAAGAAACCCCAGACCCCTCGTTCCTCCAGATAGCAAGATAAAACACTTCCAATAGGAATTCAACAATATATATTCGGGACTTACCCGTGTTTCTTGGTGACCCAGGTGCAGAGTGCCCCAGGTCCGTCGCTAGAGACCAAATCCCACGGATATAGCAAAAAAGCCTATGATTAAGGACCTGGAGGTCTGAAACGCGTCAGGCGTATTGTTAATAAAGCTGTGATTTCATTCATTCATTCATGTTGTATCCGGAGTTCTCTTGTTCTTTTCCTGGTTGATGCAGTGCCGTTTCTTTTTTGCTATATGATTGGTTAGAATACTAATCAGAATTGGTTACAATCAGATTTTTTCAGAAAGAAAAGATTATTTGATTACCGGTATAAGCAATTCTGATTAGTATACTAACCAAGAATCTGATTGGTTAGTATACAAATCAGAATTGGTTATAATCAGATTCTTTCTGAAAAAATCTGATTGGTATATTAACCAATCAGATTCTTTCTGTAAGAATCCAATTGTAATCAATTTTGATTGGGAAAGAATATTATTGGTTAGTATACCAATCAGATTCTTTCTGCAAAAATCTGATTATAACTAATCAGAATTGGTTACAATCAGCTTCTTTCAGAAAGAATCTGATTGGTTAGTATACCAATCAGATTTTCAGAAAGAATCTGATTAAAACCAATTCTGATTGGAAAAGAATCTGATTGGTTAGTATACCAATCAGATTCTTTCTGAAAAAATCTGATTGTAACCAATTCTGATTGGAGAAGAGTCTGATTGGTATACTAACCAATTAGATTCTTTCTGAAGTAATCTGATTGTAAACAATTCTGACTGGAAAAGAATCTGATTGGTTAGTATTCTGGTTAGATTGAAACTAATCTGATTGGGTTACAATCAGATTATTTCAGAAAGAATCTAATTGTCTGTTCCCCAGACCATTTCCCAGGTCCCAGAGACTTTTACAGTAAGTTACTGTATCATTTTTACAAAATTTTCGAAAATTCCTTGAAATTTTGAATTTTCCAAATTTTCAAAAATTTTCTAATGCGGCTCAAATCCCTCACAAATTCCACTAGATTGCCGATTCGCAGATCCAAACCTGGCATATATAACCGCAATCTGCAAATCGGCGAATCCAGTCCAACTCTAGTTATGATAAAGTTCACCAGGGGCCAATGAATTTTTGTTTCCTGATAAATTTATAAACTGACACGATTCACTGGCAGGTAAAAACAACAATATTAATTAAACTTCAACTTTAAAGGGATGCTTTGTTTTACATGTAAAAAGAAGTTTATTTTCTTTTAAATCATTTGACCAAAGCTACTTTCACACAAACGGCATGTGGCTATTTGGTAGCAGTTCCAGATGTTTTACCAACATAAAACACCACGTTTAATGTTTTCATATGGGCAGGCGCACGGCTCGAAAAGTACTAATAAAATGGCCACATGCTGTTTGCATGATGGCAGCCGCCAGCCTGCAACTTGGTCAATATGTATCTTGGTGCTTTATTTTGTCCCTTCACCCCAAGAGACCCCACTATGGAGGAGTAGAGACCCCACTATGGAGGAGTAGAGACCCCACTATGGAGGAGTAGAGAGACCCCACTATGGAGGAGTAGAGACACCACTATGGAGGAGTAGAGAGACCCCACTATGGAGGAGTAGAGACCCCAATATGGAGGAGTAGAGACCCCACTATGGAGGAGTAGAGAGACCCCACTATGGAGGAGTAGAGACACCACTATGGAGGAGTAGAGAGACCCCACTATGGAGGAGTAGAGACCCCACTATGGAGGAGTAGAGACCCCACTATGGAGGAGTAGAGAGACCCCACTATGGAGGAGTAGAGAGACCCCACTATGGAGGAGTAGAGGTGTATAAATCTCACGGGTTCACCCTGCCGGCAGGCTCTAGGAACAAAAATAAGTTCTGACAAAATGAAATTATGTGTGGAAACCACAATTGGTTGAAATTTGGGCAATGGGTTTGACCAACAAAATTCCATAGATGAAACTGTTAGTTTCACCTTATAACCTGATTAAGGATGAAACTACCAAACACCCCTGGGGACATAGGGAAGGGGTGATCTTTAAAGTGAACTTGTAGCAGTGAGATCTGTGTTACTGTAAGTCTGAGCAGCATTACACAGTATACAATGAAAATAACTCAATGTCCACCCAATTAAAAAGGTAATTGTCAGTTACTTTACTTACCCCAACCCCAACTGATATATTTTTCCCTTTATTACCTGCATTACTAACCAGATATTTAAGGATAATTATTGCCAGTAAGCTGGTCCCTCCCTCCATGCTGTCAATCAAGGCTGTAGCAACTGACATCAAAGCCAATTACTGACTATATTTTGAATATAATACGGACCATGGGTTCCATAGATGGAACGCAAACGGGATCCCCCCCCCCCCCCCCCCAAAGATATTAAGTCTCGTGGTTAAACACCAAAAGACATACGATTTTGATCCTGAGGAAGCCTGTAGGGCAGGTGAATGACAATAGATTTTTTTTATTTAAGGGTGGACACGCCCTTTGAACAGAAATGGGCCCATTTTCCCCATTAGCATCTGCTGCCCTTGAAATCTTTAAATTCCCGATAAAAGGCCACTCCTGTCAGTACTGTTCTGATTGGCCCTTTATAGTTAAAGTGTGTACGTGTCGGGAATGATCGTTTCAAAAGGAAAATTTCCCTCTGCCATGGTCAGCCTCCTGTACTTATGTATAGGAAGTCGGACGCGATCGTAGGGAGTATGGCAGTCACGAACGTTCTCCTTACACTTAATATAGGGAGAACATGACTGTTTGTACTCCCATGCAGGGCCGGCCTTAGGATAAATAGCACCCTGTGCACGATGTTACTGGTGCCTAGCACCCCCTCCAAAACACACCCACCTGGGCACACACAATATTGAATGCTGCTTGCCTTAGCCTGCTTCAAATCAAGTCCTCCACCTGCGCTTACTGTCTTTCAGTGTCTGCAGTGCGTGCTTATATATATCGCGTTTACATCATTATGTAACACGTAACATACTAAATGCACAGACAGAACAGCACAGCATACAAATATCTTAAGTAAGGCTTATGTGTGCTGCAGGACATGATCTGCAGGATCATAACTGGGGGGGGCTGTGGCACTGATGCACAACTTTGACATACAGGTCCGTAAACCCAAAACTCCCGGCGGGCGCCCCCCTGGTCACCCATATCAAAGGCCGGCCCTGCTCCCATGATTCCATCTGTCAAAGATGATGGACAGAATCTTGCATATCTTAAACAGATTGATACTGTGTGTACCCACCTTAATTTGGAGAACAATCAGGGTTATTCAATAAAAGTTCTTATCGTTTAAAATGGTGCTAGTTTTGCCCCAACCAATGAGATGTTAGCTTTCAAATGTTAAATAAGTTCTGAATGGTTGGTGCAAAATTAGCTCCATTTTAAACGATAAGAACTTTTATTGAATCTCCCTGAATGTATCTGCAGTTCTGAAATGATAGATAATCTATAAGTCACTTTTGCTTTACAAACAGCTGAAATGACAGGTGCTGATTACGACTGACAACAGATTGCTTTGCGTCACACCCAATTAGCCAACCTTGCTGTAAGACGGAATTTGCAGGGGAACATTAAACCCATGACTAATCGGTTAAAAGCAAGCAACATTGATTAAAGGTAATTAAAGTAAGGCAAACAAAAGGGAACTGTGGTCACCACCAACCCATGTTCTGTAACATTTCAGGGCATGGTGTACGGCAAACATCGGCACTGTAACATCATCCATCCCAACATAATGGGTAAAATAGGGATATTAATAGAAAGTAAATGTTATGTTCAGAAACAACTCACGGACAGATTGATCAGGGCTCTGCACCATTTTGTTTCTTTACGTGATGCCAAGGATTATTGCTGCATAAGGGTTATTCAATAAAAGTTCTTATCATTAAAAATGGTGCTAATTTTGCCCTAACCAATCAGATGTTAGCTTTCAAATGTTAAATAAAATCTGATTGGTTGGGGCAAAATTAGCACCATTTTAAATGATAAGAACTTTTATTGAATCTCCCTGGTACTCCATTAGAATACAGAGTCCGCCAGGACCTGTCAGAGGACGCGGCGGAGGAACGAGAGGTCGGGTAAATACCTTACCTTCGTTCCCGGCTCCTGAACATTTTATTGAAGAACAGGAGCTAAGACACAGCTACTTTACCTCCTGTTCTTCAATAAAACTGAATAGCAAATAGTGCTTTTCCCAGTGGAGATACCTTTTAAAGAACCCGGGGTAAGGCTATTTCTCAATTATTTTTAGAATGTGATTCACTAGATAAACTAAAAGTGGGGAAAAGCTTTAAACAACACATACCTAGGATTTCTACATATTGTATTCATTTTGGGGGGGGGGATTGATTTATTAGCCTTGCTATGCTTTCCTGTGGTCAGTAGTGATCTGCCTTTTCAGGTTGTGCAATGATCTATTTTCTTCCCAAGATGCACCACTTGCTTGAAATGTTCCTAACACTAATTTCTACTGATTGGCAGTTGGTTGGGTCAAACACAATTGCAGCTCTACTGAGTAACTAAATTAAGGTACTGAGACCATAACAGAAGTCACTACTCGGGGAGCCATTTATTTATACACAGAGAAATTGCTGGATGGGGATATTATGGTCATTAAAATAAAAAATAGGTTTTGTTTGTCATGAACGCTGTAGAGTGTGGAGAGACAGACAGGTCTCCATCGATTTAACAGGTGTTGACCTGTAATTACTAACATCAGAATCCTTAGTATAAAAACCGATATATATTCAGAGAGGGATGTGTTTAAAGTTTGTCCTCTGTGAGCTGGACACATTATTCAGTATACGTGTAAAATTCAGAATGTGAATAGATACAAGTTTCACCTTTAATTAAGGTTGTTACCTCTTTGGGCTGTTTATTTATTGCTATTTGGCTACACTGATACCGGTGCAGCCTGCGCCATGCTTCTACTATAAATACTGACCAGTCGTACAGCATGCTGCTTTATACGTGTTTGGGTTTAAAGACAATAGGTGTCACCTGGCATTTATGTGTTCTGTATTTCCTAAGCTGGCCATACACATGATCGATAAAACCAATGTCATTTGCTAATTATCAGGTGTGTCCATAGATTGAAAATGACCAATCCCATAGCAAACAGATGATTGTCAGATGCGAGATTGGTCATTTTTGATGGAAAATTACCATTGGGTGATATCAGCTCCCAGTAAAAAGGTATATTCTACCAATAAGAATCATGGTCATGCAAATACCCAATCCCAATACAGAATAGAGGCGAAATAAGGCAATGGAAATAGTTTTGAAGATTATTGTTATAGCGGAAATTTCTGATACAAATTGGATGTGTATGGCTAGTCTTTACACTTCCTGCCAATAAGCATGGAACTTCCTGACACGGAGTTTATGTATCAATGCATGATTACGGTAGATTAAACTTTCATTTGGAACGACTGGGGGAGCAGCCAAAAATGTTCTATTTTTAAAGTGTATTGAATAAAATGTGTTATGGTTTATTCAGATGAATGCGTGGAATTTACTTCCTCCACCAATGATCTTCCAATATAGCACTAGTATTTGGTTGGGGTTATTTTTAGGAATTCTACATAAACTATTTTGTAAACACATTATTGTAAGGTCCTGTACCCCCCTAAAAGTGTTCCTCATATTCATCTAAACAATGGGGACATTTTTGCTGGTAGTTTCCTCCAAGCTACATATCAGATGTTCAGATAATATAAATTGAGCAGTATCCTTCAGCTTATAGTCAAGATGGAGGAGGATTAAACTGAGTCTGTTTCTTTCATACTAGGTCTAGTCATCATTGGCTGAAAGGGTAATGAAAAGGATCCCTGCATTGTTCCTGTAACAGATTTTTTCTGTTTATTTATAAAATCATTTTAACTGCCTTTTTTAAAGAAATTGAAAAGTGTTTATTTTTAAGCTGTAACCTTGAATGGCCCTGTGAATATCTGTTCATGGGGAAAATCCCAGGACAAGTCTTGCAATGGTAGATAATAGAATACCTACTGTATGTCTCTTTTTCCTTTATCTAGACTATGGTGGAAATCAATATATTTGTCTTGCTCCATCATATTATCTGTTGTGTTATTGAAAATGCATTAATTAAGTATATGACTGTTCTTTCACCTCCTTTATTTGTTATTTTTCCATAGTATTTTCTCTTTTCTTCTATAATGTTCTATATTGGTTTCTTCTCTGCATGTCAATTTAAAGCTGGATACACACCAGCAGATAATTGTCCCGACCTACAGTTCACCACTAACATTTTGCAGAAAAGTGATTTTTCAGAGTATCCAATCACCCATTCGTCCATATTGAACAAACGTTTGGCCATGGACGCTTGCAAATCCATCCAATTTTGCCTGCTCGAACAACTTATACACCGAATTTTTTTTGTTCAATCAGCCCAAAAAATTGGATGCTGTGAACCCAGCCTAATCCTTAGCAATCATGTTTTTTCCATGATCATAATTTGTTCAAATTCATTGTTTGTAATTTTTTAATGTGGTCTGACATAATTTTATTTGGTTGCTATAAACCCTCTTTGAAAGTGTTTAAAGGGCAAGTCCAGCCCCAAAATGAAAACTTACATACAGGTAAATCACCCCCCAAAACTCTAAATGGTAATAGTTTGAAATCTGAAATATATAAGTCTAACCTTAAATCCTGCACAATGTCCTTTCCCCCCTGCTTCTGCTTCCTGGTTCTTCCAGTTAGCAACTGTCAGTTATGGATTTGACAGTTGACATCACAGCCAATGACTGAATGTTAACCCCCTGTCTGCCTCTTCTGAGCATGCCCAGGCTCAGTAAATGCTCAGTACAGGTTTCTAAATTGCTCAGTTTCCATGAGGCATCCAGAAGCATAGCAGGCATACAGTAATGAATTCATAGGACAAACTATGATATATCAACATATTTTAAAGAGGCCATTCTTTCTAAAAGATATTCTTATGAGGGTGGAGTTGTCCTTTAAGCTGAATCTCTGCTATTCTGCAAGTGCAACAATAGCGCACCAAGTGAAGAATACAGGGACGATGATAGGAGATTGAAGCCTAAAGCATGGTTCCTACCATGAGATTCTTCCTCTTGACTGACCGTCTATGGCCCACACGATCGACCATGCTTTTCTGGTGTGTCCAACCTTCCATACGTCCGATTTAGACAAATGGGATTATTTGGCCCGATCGACAGATACACTGAACTATTGGTCAATCGGCCTGAAATACTGCATGGTGTGTACCCAGCTTTTGTGATGAGAGCTATATATATCCCTGATGGTATCTTCTCATGAGATACTCCACCTTGTCAGTGCATAAAGACTAGAATCCCCACTTTTCACTGTATAAATCAAGGCAACCTGCCATCACCCACAACCCTACCGTCTTAGCCTGTCAATGGGACTATGGGAAATGTTCTAAGAAGGAATGTTCCAGAGGAAAGGCCTAAATAAATCATTGCAGTAATTATACATATTAATCAAATCATGGCATTTCCTTGTCAAGGATCTCCTATAAGGCTTGAGGATCCAAGGTGAATTCCTTCTCTTATCTAGGCCAAATCTTGCCCCTTCTCATACATTACTCATTATTGTTTGTGCTGTCCACGTGGAGTAATGCTCTAGCAATGGCAGGATACAACATCGTCTTTAAAGGGCATGTCCACCCCCAAAACTACAATTTAAAATCCTTACATCCCTGCTCCTTATTGTTCTCCTGCTATGCCTTATCAAAGTCCAGGAAACTGAAGAGTCCAAGCTGTCAGTGAGGCATCCAGTCCTTGCTGATTTCTTGTCCTCAACAAGGGCTGTGACCTGCGCAGTCACCCCCTCCCACCATCCGGATCCATCCTCAGCCAATCTTTGCACCTAGTGTGAAATCCTTTGGGGGTAAGGTAGGTATGTCCCAACCGCCCCAGATCCGTACTCACCCCAGATCCGTACTCACGGAGCCTTCTCTCCCACAGCATTTCCAGTGACGTCAGCCAAGTCTGTAAATGGCAGCCAATCACAGACACAGCTGACAGTCTAACCCCTGTTTGCAAGCAGATCGGATAGCTGCAGAGAGAAGGCTCTGTAAAAAAATGTTTTTTTAAAGAAATATTGCGGCGATTGGGGGTGGGTAGGGGTTACCTATCCTATCCCCAAAGTTCGTTTTGGGGTGGACGTGCCCTATAGAAAAACCAATGCACCAGGTCATTTTAAATAGCATTGTGTTATTAAATAGATTTTTGTAATTATTTTGTTTGTATATTTTATTTCATAGCATTAGTTATTATCTGACAGAACACTGTCCAATCCGATCTTTTGATTGAATCAGACAGGGATCATTTGTAATGATCTGGCCATACACAGGCAGATGTTCCTTCGATCAGATTTCTGATCGAGTGCAACAATCGAAATCCGATCAAAAGTTCACTCAAGGCCTCCCACCTTCAAGCTCAGGTCCTTCCACAGCTTTCTAGCTAAAATCCGCGGAGAGATGGGGACTGAAGATGGGGGTCTTCATTTTCCGATAAACCCCTCGACACTGTCGAGAGTTATATCGGAAAAACGGGAAACGGTTTTCGACATTTTGAGCAAACCAATGGATTTGAAACATGTATCCCTCCAGCCTAGGAAAAGAGAATGAAAAAAGGCCAAATGTACAGCACTGGCTAGAAAGTTAAGGTCTTCCTTGGAATTTCCATCAGTGAAAACATTAAATATGAACAGGTCAGAGCCTGCCTAGCGTTAAACTATATTAGACAGGTAGGACTCCCATTTCTCTTGCAATATCCTCCAGTACATGGCCAAGGAGGGAAAAGAGTAATTATTCTAAGCTGTTGTGTTCAGAATAGTCTAAATATTTTTATGAGATTTTTCTTTCTAGACCAGCATGTTGTTTGTCAGACTCTGTTATAAAACAATTTGCGGTCATAAAAACTTGGAGTGCACACAAATGTCATTCCTATTTCAGGTGTCGGTATAGGTCACCAGTTAAACAGGTCTGGTTCCTCAGACAGTTTAAGTCCTGGGGCCTGATTCTGTACACAGGAAAGGTCAGCTAGATAACAAACAGACAAGATAACACTAACCTCTAGAAAGAAACTGGTGGAAAGATTCTAGGTCTGTTCTACAAGCAATCATATGACAGATACCATAAGGCAACAAGGGAATGTCTTCTATCACGAAGTGAACATAGACTAGAGGTCACTATTAATAGAGTTGAGGGTCGCACTCCAAATAAATCAATTTAATAGTAAACCACACATCAGTATCACAACGTATCGGGGCAACTTGTCCCTTCCTCAGGTGACAGGGGACTTTATTGTCTACTAGAGGCCACTTCTATAGACTTGAGAAGAAGCGATGTCAGCTTAAGCAACGTAAATTGTTCTTCACTGTGAGGGCAGTAAGATTGTGGAATTCTCTAC
Organism: Hymenochirus boettgeri; assembly: GCA_019447015.1. Lineage (NCBI taxonomy): Eukaryota > Metazoa > Chordata > Amphibia > Anura > Pipidae > Hymenochirus > Hymenochirus boettgeri. The sequence continues at coordinate 205,454,149 of CM033475.1, read as the reverse complement.
CTGAAAATATGTATGTTTGGATGGCTCCATGGACAGGCAGTATATCCAGGGTTATGGCTGGTGACTGCATCATGTGTGGGCATGTGTAATTGGTCCTTGGTGTAATGGGGGTCTTGCACCGATTGGATGTAGTAAAGTGTACTTTTTTTGTTTGGTTGAGTAGGTTGGGTTCTGATCTTGATGGACCATTGTCTTTTTCATCCAAAATAACCGGCTGCTTTGTAATTTGGTCTGTGATTCACAATTGCAATGCTAAAGGTAGTGAACTTTGTCATTCATCTTCTTGCAATTTACACACTCCTAAGGGGAAGCCTCTTCATGATGTTACAAATGTAATGAAATCAAACAGGCCCTTATTGAGATTTAACAGGATAATTCAGGCTCTATCACAGCCCAGTGGGATTATTACATGTCTAGTGTTGGTCTGGATTGAGCTTAGTGATTGGAAACGGTCTAGGACCCACTAGGCTATTTTGGTGTGCGCTGTGGTAGCCCGGCGCTCAACGCACACCAATAGAAGAGGATGGGGATGGCCCCACTATCTCCCATGCCCTGCGCTGTGCTGCTGACCCTTTTTACGGCGTATGCGATCACCATTTTTGGTGCGCATCACATGAGCTGCAATAGGGTTACATCAAAGGAATCGCAGTGCATGCGCAGGGTAGAGCACATGAATCGGGCGACATTGCGATTTCGCTGCGTTGTGCAATTCTTGCGCACTGACTAGTGGGGCCCTAAATCATTGGAAGAAACTGGAAGCATCATGAAGGTTCCATTATCACTGTGTCTTTAATACAAATGGGACCGGTGCATTAAAAAGATGATTTATCTGTAACCCTCTGCTAGCCTTATTCTTGTTTTGATGAAAGCAAATCCTGCACTATACATTTATATGGTTTAAAGGGGAGTTGATGTTGTGGTTTATTTAAAAAGGATGGCTGTGTGAGATTATTTCCATTTATTGAAATATAAAGGGGTAGATGTAAAACTGCAAAGATATGGGTATTGCATCTGTAAGAGGGTTAATGTTAATAGACACCCCCCATAATAAAATTTGTGTTCAGAAGTCACTTATAAATTGTGGTGCATGGTGCCAATAATGGAAATGGCTTCTTAAGTGTAAAGTGTGGGTTAAATGCAAGACAAATGAGATTTCTCTTATAATGGGAACATGCAGGTAAGAGTAGAGATGGCCGAAACTAAGTAAGTTTCGTTACGTTTTCGGATTTACGGATCTCGGGAAGAAACTGAAGATCCGAAAAAGGAACATAATTTCTGAGCTTCAGACCGATGATTACTGAAACGTATGAGGCTATATATATACGATCGGAAGCTAGATTTTCTGATTGTATTTTCAATATTTATTGAAAGTTTGAGGTTGCTTGTGAAGTTTCATTCATCCAGGTCACGGTATATCTGTAATATTCATCCATCCAGGTTATGGTATATCTGTAATATTCATTCATCCAGGTTATGGTATATCTGTAATATTCATTCATCCAGGTCATGGTATATCTGAATATCATTCATCCAGGTCATGGTTATCTGTAAATTCATTCATCCAGGTCATGGGATATCTGTATATTCATCCATCCAGGTCATGGTATATCTGTAATATTCATCCATCCAGGTCATGGTTATCTGTAATATTCATCATCCAGGTCATGGTAATCTGTAATATTCATCCATCCAGATCATGGTATATGTAATATTCATCCATCCAGTCATGGTATATCTGTAATATTCATTCATCAGGTCATGGTAATCTGTAATATTCATCCATCCAGGTTATGGTATATCTGTAATATTCATCCATCCAGGTTATGGTATATCTGTAATATTCATCCATCCAGGTCATGGTATATGTAATATTCATCATCCAGGTCATGGTATATTCTGTAATTCATCCATCCAGGTCATGGTATATCTGTAATATTCATCCATCCAGGTCATGGTATAATGTAATATATTCATCTAGGTCATGGTATCTGTATTCATCCTCCAGGTCATGGTATATCTGAATATTCATCCATCAGGTCATGGTATATCTGTAATATTCATTCATCCAGGTATGGTATATCTGTAATATTCATTCATCCAGGTATGGTATATCTGTAATATTCATTCATCCAGGTCATGGTATATCTGTAATATTATCCATCCGGTCATGGTATACTGTAATATTCATTCATCCAGGTAAAGGGATATCTGTTGATCAGTTAGATCAACTGGACTTTCTTGAAAACTTTCGCAGTCATCTGATGGGCTTTCTCAATTCAGTATGACTTGTAAAAGAATCTGTACTTAATTGCCAACAGATTCTTGTACAAGTCATTCTGAATTGAGAAAAAGGAACATAATTTCCGAGCTTCAGACCGATGATTACTGAATGTATGAGGCTATATATATACGATCGGAAGCTAGATTTTCTGATTGTATTTTCAATATTTATTGAAAGTTTGAGGTTGCTTGTGAAGTTTCATTCATCCAGGTCATGGTATATCTGTAATATTCATCCATCCAGGTTATGGTATATCTGTAATATTCATTCATCCAGGTCATGGTATATCTGAATATTCATTCATCCAGGTCATGGTATATCTGTATATTCATCATCCAGGTCATGGTATCTGTAATATATTAACCAGGTCATGGTATATCTGTAATATTCATCCATCCAGGCATGGTATATTGTATATTCATCCATCCAGGTCATGATATCTGTAATATTCATCATCCAGGTATGGTATATCTGTAATATTCATCCATCCATAGGTATATCTGTAATATCATCCATCCAGATCATGGTATATCTGTAATATTCATCCAGGTCATGGTATATCTGTAATATTCATCCATCCAGGTTATGGTATATCTGTAATATTCATCCATCCAGGTCATGTATATCTGTAATATTCATCCATCCAGGTCATGGTATATCTGTAATATTCATCCATCCAGGTTATGGTATATCTGTAATATTCATCCATCCAGGTCATGGTATATCTGTAATATTCATCCATCCAGGTCATGGTATATCTGTAATATTCATTCATCTAGGTCATGGTATATCTGTAACATTCATTCATCCAGGTTATGGTATATCTGTAATATTCATCCATCCAGGTCATGGTATATCTGTAATATTCATCCATCCAGGTCATGGTATATCTGTAATATTCATTCATCCAGGTCATGGTATATCTGTAATATTCATCATCCAGGTCATGGTATATCTGTAATATTCATCCATCCAGGTCATGGTATATCTGTAATATTCATCCATCAGGTATGGTATATCTGTAATAATCATCCATCCAGGTCATGGTATATCTGTAATATTCATCCATCCAGGTCATGGTATATCTGTAATATTCATCCATCCAGGTCATGGTATATCTGTAATATTCATCATCCAGGTTATGGTAATCTGTAATATTCATCCATCCAGGTCATGGTTTATCTGTAATTATTCATTCCTCCAGGGTCATGGTATAGCTGGTAATATTCATTCATCCAGGTAACGGGATATCTGTTGTACTCAGTTAGATCAACTGGACTTTCTGTAAAACTTTTCGCCAGTCATCTGACGGGCTTTCTCAATTCAGTATGACTTGTAAAAGAATCTGTACTTAATTGCCAACAGACTCTTGTACAAGTCATTCTGAATTGAGAAAGCCAGTCGGATGACTAACGAAACGTCTTTAAGAACTTTGAGGTTTTTTTTCAAGGATTACCGAAAATAACCTTGTACATTCGATAATCATCGAAAATGCGCCCCAAAGTCCCGAAATCCAAACAATCCGCTCAGTTTTAGACAGAACATTTGGATTTTGGAACTGAGGAGTTCAGTGTCAGACCGGGATGCCATCACTTCCACAAAGGCAGTAGATGTTACAGTCGAATTGACCTTCATCTAATAAGTGTATAGCCTTAAAGGACCTGTAAACCCCCCTTAAGCCCCCGAAATAACTATGTCCCGTTCGTTTCTATTATTCACAGGGAGGTGAGAACGCTTATTCTCACCTCCCTGTGAATAATAGGACGATCGGGGGACCTGGAACTTACCTTACACGCCGCTCCACTCGCAGCCGCTCCTGCACGTCTGGTCCGCACGCTGCCCTATCTTATGCGCACGCGCCAATTCAAAAGATAGGGCGCGCGATCGGGACAGAACAGCTGTTCTGTGCAGGAGCGGCTGCGAGTGGAGCGGCAGGTAAGGTAAGTTCCAGGTCCCCCAATCGTCCTATTATTCACAGGGAGGTGAGAATAAGCGTTCTCACCTCCCTGTGAATAATAGAAACGAATGGGACATAGTTAATTTTCGGGGTTTAGTGTTCCTTTAATGCTGAAATGCATATGTCTTTCAGGTGTAAAATCTTAAAGGCCATATCCACCCTCAGAAACATTTTTTAATATGTTATATAGGGCTCCCTATCCCACCTCCAAATGCTACTTACTTTGCTTCATTCCTCCGGCGCGTAATCTCAGCCCCCTGCTTGCTGAAGGGCTGAGAGGCAGCCAATCACGCACGTGGCTGTAGGCATTACAGGATGCCGGGGGTAGAGAAGTAAAGGAAGAAGTTTTCAGATTTTTTTTTACAAATAACTATAGCGTTTGGGGGTGGGATAGGGAGCCCTACACTACAGAAAAGAGGCTTGGAATTAGGGGAAGGGAGATAAAAAACAGGAAGTAGGGGAAGGGGGGGAGGGTTTCACTGAGCATGTCAAAAACAACTGAGAGGACACATCAGAGGCTGAAACCTTTCCTACATGAAGACATCTTCTACTCCTTGGTTTCCTGGACTTTGGATGGATATTGCAGAAGAACCCCAAGGAAATGGGATGTAAGGTAAGGAGCATTTTAAAGTACATAATGGGGCCAGTATTAGATTTAATTATAGTTTTAGGGTGGACATGCTCTTTACATTAGTATAGCTCCTTACAGAGCTTTTTACAAAGCTCTGTAAGGAGAGAGCATATGGCTTACGGAATAAATGCACCATGATAGTTAAGTAATAGAGAAGCCTTGGGGTTTTTAACTAGCTATAAGCTGGTAATATCAGACACTTTTTAAAAATATCACCTCTCAGGGTAAGAATGTATACATCCCTACAGCATTTATGGGCATATTTATAATAGTAACTAGAATATTTATATGTTTTCAGTAACATTAATGATATTTATCTGATCGGCATCTGTATTTTATGACACTGTGATCGTAAAATTAATATCGGTACCAGTTACGACCACGTCATTAACTTATGGCTGCATCATAAAATAAATGCTACTGTGGTCAGCCATGGAAAATGCCTCTCAGAAAATGTGGTATTTGTATTTAGTGTGACCGAAAACATTGATGATTTTGTGAATGGTGTTAGGCCCTCTCCTCTTAAAGGGATGATCTTTCTAGCTTGTGTATGAGGTGTTTGGTTTTAAAGGGATGAGCGCTTGCTAATTACATTTTGATCTTTTTAAAATAATGTAGTATTGGCATATTATGCTTTATAAACTAGTTCCCTGTAAAAGCAGATCACCCAATTAATAATGAATAGTATAATTACGATTCTCTTTCCTTTTAAGACCACATATGAACACACATGAAATTTGAATATGTACCCAGTTCATTTGTCTACAGAAATATTTTATTGCTTTAGAATGTAACTATACATATTGTAAATTTTCTCAAGCATGGGTAATAACAAGGGGTGGAGCCTCTTTATTGTGGTGAGACTGAGCGCAAATTTAAAGGGCATGTCCACCCCCAAAACTAGAATTTAACCCACTACTGGCCCCACTGTGTAGTGTATTAAAATCCTTACCTTATATCTCTGCTCTTTCTGGTTCTCCTGCAATGCTTGTCCAGGAAACTGAATAGTAGTAACTGTCTTCCTGTCCAAAAGGTTTCTGTCTCCTTGTATTCTGAGAGGACAGTGGCATACACAGGGGAGCCCTTTCCCCCCTCACTCCCACCCTCCTGATCCTTCCATGGCAGCCCTTCACCTAGCATAAAAAGATTTAGTTACGTTTTAATTTAGGGCATCTGTGATTGGTTGCCTCTCAGCCAATCACAGCTACAGCTTCCAGTCTGGCCCCTATTTGCAAGTTCCTGCAAACAGAGGGCTGAATCAGAGCACCACAGGAGCGAGGGTCTGTAAGTAGAGTTCTGGGGCCCGTACATTTACAGCTGCTGTCGAACATTACTGATAACTGTAATTAACATTACCGTTAAATAATGAACATTTGGTCATAGAATCTATGGAAATCTATGATCGCGTTATTGTAGATATACGATTGTTATTGTTCATTTACTATCGTTATCCTTCACAATAACTATCATAAATTAACTATCGTTAAATTGATCGTTAAAGACACAGTGTAGCTAAAAAGTTAGACTGTACCTTTATAAATATGGCCCCTGGTTCTTTTTATTGCAATCTAACATAGCGGTTGGGGGTGGGCAGGAGCGCCCTACAATATATAAAAAAAACTATTTAGAATGTGGAGTTACCCTTTAATCACAATTTACGTTGCTTTCAGTAAATAGCAGTAGGTGTTTTACTGTTTCCTTTATTGGGGGTTGTTCTTCAAGGATTTGCAGGAAAAGTGCAAAGCCCATGCTAACCGATGTAATATCGGGTTAGTGAGGGTTTTATACTCATTTTGCACTTCCTGTGCCATTTCCAATTGGAAATGACACAGTGCAAGCGATGCAATAAATTCCACAATGATTATTGCACTTGTTTTTTGCACCCCCAAATATTTTATGTTGTGCAAAAGATCACAACTTTCTCACAAGTCAGTAGCAATAGGGAAATTTATTGCATCTCCCCTTAATGTGTGTTACTTTCCGAACCTTATATCTATTACATACGTGCACGACTTTTGGTCTGTTTGTGTCCATTCCTGGCCATTTTGCAATTCAATTTGAGTCAATGGGAAAGCAGAAAAAAACACGGACAAGCAAACACAAATGCACACGCAACTGACAGCCACATTATGTATTTCAATATGATGTAGTGGGACCTTAGCATTGAGAGAATAGCTCACGGATGTCAGACTTGCAGCCCTCCAGATGTTGGAGCTGGGAATGCTGGGAGCTGTTGTTTTCAAACATCTGGAGGGCCGCTAGCTAACAGGTTACCAACAGGTAAATAAAACAACAGTATTACAGGTTTTTTATTACTGTACCGAGAAAATAGTTTGAAAACCAGACATACTGATGGGTTGTATTTGTCAAAAAATGTGCTTAGATTGTAAGCTCTTCTGAAAACACGTAATTGTAAAGCGCTATAGAAGATGTTGGCGCTATATACAGTCATAATAATAATAATAAAACATTAATGTAGGAATCACTGACTTGCCAATTTACTTTATAGGCTTCTGTTTGCATTCAATAACAGCAGCAATTGATCACTTTCTAATAATAACATAGCATGGATGTTTGTTTTATTCATCAGGGGAATTACTAATAAAATAGTAGTGTGCTTGGGTGGTGAACAAGCCCTTTAAAATGAAAGGTGGGAAGAATCATTTTCCTGTTTCCTAAAATGAACAGCAAGTCAAACATTAATGCTTGTAACTACCAAGGGAACAACTGCAAGGGAGCCCCCTATGACAGATATAGCCTCCTCCCAGGAGAGGATAGGGGCCCCATCATAGTTTTGCTGGGGGCCCCAGTGATTCCTAGTTGTGTCACTGCACAGGTGTATATAGTCATGTACGGTCCTGATGGAAACAATTGCAGTAGAGTATAACATTTATAACCTACATCTCATTTATATATATCAATAACAATAAAAACCTATTGTTTATATACCCAGGGGGGCTCTAAATGGGCTGACGTGAAGAAGTTAAAGAGGACAGGATTTTTGAATGCCTCTGGCATAGGATTGTTTATAATTATTGCATGATTTTTAAAGTTTGCAAAAAATCTGAAATATGTAAAAGTACTTAAAATACCACATTAAAGCTTTAGCATTTTTTCTGTTTACACACAAGTTGAAAATATCATTGGTACACAAACATTTTATAGATTTATTAAATATGAAATTACTTCCTTTAAATAAGGGATTTTATGTGAACTGCTATTAAGCAACGTGCTGACATTTTAACCCCCAAGGTCCATATTTATGGCGGCCATTTTGTATTGTGGTTAGTAAAGTCTCAGTTCATGTTCAAGTGAAGTTACAAGAAGCTATTAGAATACAAGAAACACTAATAGGACTGGTTTTACTATTCTACAAGACAACTTAATAAAACAAATGTGTTTTGCTTTAGCCCTTAAAAGTCTGCTTTTGATTTGTTTGCGATTAGTGGATTGAGATTGTATATTCTTTGAACCATTTCAAGTCATTTAGAGTCAACTTGTGGTCTATGGAGTGGGGTATATTTATCCTGGAATATTCTGTTTCCAGAAATTATGATCCCCCCCCCCAAATAAAACCAATCATTGATTTTTACCTTCTATTCAAAAATAACAGAAACCTTCACACATAAAAGTAAATAAAATATCATTCACAGCCAAATTCCTGTTAAACCTGTAAACTTCTTTCACCATACAAACTATCTTGACTTGTCCTGCTGTTTCTTTGCTGTCAGTGTTTTTTGTACAGATTTTTTACACAATTCTTAGCTGCGATAAGGAGTTTGTGAATTCCATATTGTTTGCTGACTTGGATGTTTTCTACAGAATGTACTTGATGACACCATGCCTTGTGTGTGGAACTAATGCATAGACCAGGTCAGCACGTGCTGTCAACCAAACTAAACAAGGATATCTTTCCTTATTGCCATCACTGTAGCCACTAATTCTTGGACAATATCAACAGGTCAAGCAGGTTTTGTCAGTTATGTCCCCACAATAAAAACTTTCCGATTCACTAGATATGTATAGTCAGCACGGTGGCTCAGTGGTTAGCACTGATACCTTGCAGCGCTAAAGTCCTGAATTCGATTCCACCCTTGGACACATCTGCATGGAGTTTGTATGTTCTCCTCGTGCTTACGTGGGTTTCCTCCGGGCACTCCGGCTTCCCCCACAATCATAAAGACTTACTGATAGGTTGTATGTGTCAAATAAATGTGACTAGATTGTAAGCTCTTCTGGGCAGGGCCTGGTGTGAATGTATACATGTAATTGTAAAGCACTACAGAAGATGTTAGTGCTATATAAATCCACAATAATAATAATAGTCATGACACTAGTCAGATAGCCATTGCCAGTGTGAAGGGATAGCCCATTTCCATAAGTCATTGGTATTCGTTTTTTTTTTATTTTATATCATTTGACCAGTAATGTTTTTCCTTGCAGGAAAAGAGTTTTAAAAATGATGGGCTGCCACAAGGCACTGATAAACTAGAGTGGGAAAATGATAAATTCAGACTATTGCTCTAACAAGTCTATCCTCAGCTGTTGGCAGATATTAATTGTTCCTCATGGCAAATCTATCAGCAGTGGGGACATTTATTGATGTGGGACACCTGTGGGTCTCTCTGGGTCCTGTCTCTGGCCACCTTTAGTGCTCAAGGGCTTTTATGGTTTGTTAATTACCTGACCTCTTCTCAACCAATGAAACTGCAGGTGTCAACAATCTCACTGGTATTTTGGTCAAACACCTACATTTTACTGCTGTCAGTTATCAAAGATCTTTTTCCAAGTGATTCCCAAAGTTTATATTATTAAACAGGATTCAATTTCCAAAATTGTTGTTCATTCATAAAATTTTGTTCATTAAATTCACAATATTTGCAGGCAAATGGATTTTTCAGTTTCTATTTTTTACTACTTAATCTGTGGTCCCTTAATAGCTATTTGGTATCTAGGAGTAAATTTAGCCCACCCTAAAGAATCAATAAATTACGGTGTATGACATCTGTAAGATATATTTGTATGTTACTTTGCGTGTTTCCTGTTCTGCAGAACTATAAGCCACATGTAGTCTCCTTTAGTAGTTCCCCAAACATCTATTGGGGAATTTTTAGAAAATCTTCACTGCACAATAATATTTTACACTGTAGATCTTTGTCTTTTAGTTTTCTAGAAGTGATGAACATTAGTACAGTTGTATAGTTCATTTTAGTTCATAGGAATTTTTGTTATTGGATTTTTGTTATTACGGATTACTGTGGTTAGAACAGTGTACCAAAATCTTACCCTACACTACAGAACAAAATAGATTTTGTGGGTGGAGATACCCTTTAACCTGTCACTAGAGTACTGTTGTACTGCTGTAGTTATACATCTATCACCATTCAGACTACCACAATGGTATTGTATATACGATCGGACAATTACAATCATAAATGTAGGATTGCAAACATAATTTTACGACTGTGAACATAATTGTACAGCATGCAATAGTCTGTTATTGAAATGCATGTGATCATAGAGCAGCGCATGGAATGTGCCCACCCAGATCGACATGCACTTTTCTGTTTTTCTCACGCGATAACGGATCCCAAGCACAATAGCTAGCCCGTGAGAAAACGCAGCAGTGTGGCCTAGTCCTAGGTAAAGCAGTAACTGTCTGAGGAGAGGAGGGTAGAGGGAAAAGGCAAGGGAGTGGGTCAGGAGACACAGGGTAAAGCTGGATGCACTTTGTAGGACCACACGCCTCTCGGGTTCATGAAAAAAAAAATCCATAATAACTACCTTGTAACCCAAAATATCTGCCTGTGTGTACCTAGTAGAGATGTCCGAACTTCGCAAAATCCGGTCCGCTCGAGGATCCGCGAATTTTCTAAAGAATCCGCGAGCGGACCCGTAAAAAAAAATAAAAAATATTCTCAAAATTACGAGATTTCTCGTAATTTCGAAAATTTTCGAAAACGGATTTTTCGAAAATACGAGTAATCCTTGTAATTTCGAAAAATTTCGAAAATACGTATTTACGAAAATAAGAGACATCCTTGTAATTTCGAAAATTTTTGAAAATACGTATTGACGAAAATACGAGAAATCTCGTAATTTTGAAAATTTTCGAAAATACGAGAAAACCGCGGTTCGGAAGTTCGGAAGGCGGAAAGTCCGGAAAAATCGAACGGGATAAATCCGCGGCGGATCCGGGTTCGGATCTGTGAACCGGCCATCCCTAGTACCTAGCCTAACAGTTTGGTTACCCTTTAATTGGCACCTTAGATCACCTTGTACTGGAGAACAAAGTGTGTGTGGGAATTTCACATGTGACTGTTTGTTTAGTAAAACCCCTGCAAAGGATTATTGGTAAAGATGGAGATTATATCTTGACACTGGCATGTGTACACAAAAAGATGTGCGCCAGAGGCAATAAAAAAATTGTATTCTCATGGATGTTAGTGGGTAATTATGTCAAATTGCCAGTGAGTGAGCTGTGAAAGTTATTTTGAATTTGTCGACACGGGTTAATGCTTTTAATGTTTTAGTTTGTTTAGTGGAATTTAAAACCTTAAATATAAAACAGGTGTATCAATAAGGTTATTATACACAAACAGTATATACATTATGGCTTACAAAAGAGACAAGAATGTCCCGTAAATTATATCCTTATAAATGTGGTGTAGCTGTGTCCTCAGTGTCATATAACAACAATTTCCTCATTCCACGCGCCAACTCACGTTCTAATGAATAAAATAGGGTATTGTGATTACCCTTCCATTAATATTAGTTGATGCTACCACCAACAAGAGGTGCAAAACATTTGCTATTAATTTCCAGCAGGCAATGAGATGTTATCTTTTTACTGGGAAATGAACTGCAAAATAAAACAATCCCCTTGTAGTTACATAACAAGGGGATTGTAATGTAACTACAGGCCACAGGTGACTTCTAATGTTCTTATATTGTCAGGTACCGTGAACTTGCAGGGAGATGCACTGTTTTGGCTATATTTGATTGCCCATTTATTGTATGCATGTAGCAGTAAATTATTTAAATGGATCAGACTGGCCCGGTCCGCTTTCGTCTGTGTTTAGTGTCAATGAGTTGTTCTATATGCAAGTAGCAAAGGTGGTGTGAATGAAATTAGCTGCATCATGACCAAAATACAGAAAGATTGTTTGACATCTGATAACTGCTGCTAAGATACTAATCACTCTAAATGACAATGTGGGTAATAAACATGAAGGCTCAGTAGTCAGATTGTACTGATGGGATCTTTAAAGTATTTTAGCACAGACCTGTTCATGGGCAACTGAATGTGTTTACATGTATTTGATCTCATACTCATATTGCACACTGCATTTTACCAGTATTTGGACATCTGGAAAGTCTGTGGTGCAATACAGAAAAGCCTTTCCAGACAGGCAACTCTGGTGGGTTAGTGGTTCGAAGTTTCCTTACGGAGTTTATGAAAGTTTTGTACAGACGTACCATGTTCCTGCAGACCCACAACCCCTGAGCGCGTCCACACACATGACAAGCAGCCACCATGGCGGATTAACAAACGGCCCCCAACCGAGCGCATACACACGTGCAACTATCAGACGAAGCGGCCGTTCGTCGCACAAATGAGATGTGGTGGGGGGTTGTGCATATATATTGCTTTTTAAATTATAAAACTATAAGATTACAAATAGTTATATAAAATATGTATCATTTATATGTGGATATTCATATAATACATATGAATTCTTAACCTAACACTGTATTCCCAAGTGGTGCTTTATAAATAAACATATGTACATTCATGTATATAATAAAACTGTACATGGACTGATATGCAGAATAGAACATTGATGGATTTCCATGAGGCTTGAAGGAAGATAAATGAAACATGATATTGATTTGATAAATGGCTTTTCCCAGTAAGAATACGGGGCATGGTATTGCAGCAAGTGGCATTTTGGGTACATTTTCTGATTTTCTTTTTGCAAATAATGCACCCTTTAAGCTTTAACTGATAATTATAGAACACACTGATTGTTCTATGCTGCTACATCTGTAACCCACAAGTCTAACACCTGGTAGATTCTTTTTAGTGTTCTATGTGTGGTCTGTTTGACGTTATGTGGTAGGGAGAGGTACATTGACCTAAACACCTTCTGACAATTTAATCATATCGTTTGTGTAGAGGCTTCCTTTCAGTTTGATTAAAATGCATTCCAGACACATATTTCCCTGTTGCACTTGAATTTATCTAGTTTCCATTTTGTCGTAATACAAAGTTTTTTTTACATTAAGAAATGTACAGCTATTGGGATGTTTACGTTTCAAAATTAATTTGTTTTTATATAATTTCTGTGAGGAGCGAGCGCCCGGACAAATATAACTGCCAGGCATTCTCAGTGCTTCAGCACTATTTTTAATACAAGAAAACCCAGGACACTAACCTGGCAGATGGAAACTGTACATGCTGGAGCTCCTCAGCAATATTAAATTAGGTGGTAGGAATCATCAATCCAAACTCCCTGCCCCAGATACTTTTCGTTTTTTAAAAGTTCATTTTTACAATGTCCTTAAATGTTTCTTCTATTGGAAGTACCCAGTTTTCATAAAGTGTTTGTTTTTTTCCTCTGTCTCATTATATGTTTCATTTGAAGCTTGCAATCTCTACGCACTTCTAAGAGATTAATGCATTCCATGCCCCTAAGATGAGAAAAATATTTCCTCTTGGTCCTCGTCATTCGACCTTTGCCCCAATAGCAACGCTTGGTTGTTTATTTTTCCTGCAGGTTCTTGACATCTGTCTGCTCTCATTTGTTTTAATTATTTTGTATGGGTGAGTTCAAGTCCAGCATATTTTGACCTACCCAGTAAGATGTTAAAGTTGCCCACTTGAAGGTTAATATTTCCTTTGGGGAAGTAGAAGCCAAGAATGACTTTCATCACGACAACTGGGGATTAAAAAGAAAACATTAGGCTCCAGATTGTCAGGAGGTCAAGCCTGCATGCCAGGCTTAATAAGGGAAAACTTGTAGTGGATTGAGATGACAGAAAGCAATGGGGTTTCCAGTCACTACTGGTGATCACCTCAAAGGAACTTCACCTTTGGTCAAAACCGGAGACGCTTCAATATATTTTTTTAATTTGGCTGCATTATAAAGATCAAACTAATCAGGGCTAAAAAAAGAAGGGTAATGATCTCATGATTTAGCTATGGCTTACACTGGTAGTGTCTAAACAGATCTTCTGGGAAGTAAAAGTAAGAAAAGTGCTGCAGAGTAGAGACTATGGTTCTGGGAGATGAGGGTATCGTTTGGCTGGCAGGTCCACAAATCGTAAATAGTATGAAGCTTCAACTGTCACAACTAAAGTTCTGCATCAAAACTAGGTTTCAACTGTTCTCACTAGTTTCACGTCGATAGTCATTTAGTAGTTTTGATCGGCAGAATTTTGAATGCAGAACAGGGAGTTAGGACCCAAAACCCCACCACAGCCCTATTACCTTCACAACTACCCCAATGATGTACAGGTAACGCTTCTGTGGCTGTTAGGCCAATCAGGTATTGATGGACAATTTTTCAATCAATTTTTCGATATCCTTGGGTCATGTTGCAAATTGTAGTAGATTAACCAACTTTAATTGTGCATTGCATTGAAGTCATTGTTTTAATGGTACTTTACTAAGGTTCAATAAATCTTTGCATCTCTGGATCAAGATACATAAAATATCTTTTTACTAAGAATAGGGATAGATGTCTTTTCTCTATGTACTCTGAGGTCCTATGGGCCCTTTAACAGGAAAGTACCAATGTTAGATACAAGAAATAGAAATGGAGAACTACACACACAGAATAAACCAAAGAGCTTTTATTCCTGTCAGTACAAATTGTTTCCGGTAAAAGCCCTTTATCATCTCGGAAGGATTTTCCTAAAAGAAATGGGCTCAGTGGTTGGCAGTGTAAATAGTAAACTACATAAGATTACAGGAGAAAATGTTCTGTGCGGTATAAGAAATAAAAACCTTGTGGATTTGGTGGCAAATATATAGAATTATCCCTATAGTAGGCGGAGCATATACGCTGGCCTTTTATTGGGCCTCATTAACATCATTTGTAGTTTTATTCATGTAATTCATATCAGTGCGATTTCCCTGATAATCTTTTGAACAATGAATTTTAATGTATTTTCCGTCATCTCCTACCAACCTTTGCTGGCAGGACCCGTACAGTTTCAGCAACTTAAACTGCCCCCACTGCTAGCTAGATGCTAAAGTCTAAACCGTAGGTTTAAGGAAGAAGAAATGCATTGCGCATTCTTTACAATAATCCTAAACCGCAACGCATAAGATCCGCACCAAAAATGGTGATCGCACCCATTAATTCACCACAAAATACAATGTTCCCAACATTCACGTGCTGGGAAGTGAGTAATTTGACTTTTTTTAGTAAGGGGATTCTGGGAGATCGCCAAAAATGTTCCATTTTAAAGTCTGAGTTATGTCTCCTTCCTTTAGCTAGTTTTCAATGTTTCCTTATAAATTGCTATTCGCACAGATATTTCTTTCTAAATACTGTTTCTGGCTAAGCCGTAATTCAGTACTTAGTTTATCTGATCTCTCCCTGAAGTCATTTCTATGATTTATTCTGTAAAGTTAAACCCTACGTCTTTTCCTTGCGAAATGTGTTTGGTGAGTGTTACAGCGAAAATGTTTTAGATAAAACAGAAAATCAGTTGTTATTATTATTATTCTACATGAAGGAATCAGTTCCCAGGTAAGAGTTTGGTTAAATGAAGAGTTTTGCAGTTCACAAAGCCCTTAAGGCTGGGTACATACCAGTAGATATTTCCAGCCGACCGATCCAGGGCACTATCTGCTGGTGTGGGGTGGCCAGCCGCGAGCGAGCTTGGTCGTCCGATTCGGTCGATCGAATCCGTTGGTAAATCATGGGCACACGCACTGTCTGTCGCAGCCACTATTGCCATGACCTACAGTCATTTGTCCCGGCCGAGCGCTTGCTCACAGCTCGGTCAGGACAAATAATAGGCCGGTGTGTACCCAGCCTTAAACATTCCCAATAAAGGGCCCATACACAGGACGATTATTGGACGAAACAGCTATTCGTACACATCGTGCTTGGGAATATATATATATAGAATACATTTCTAAAAACATTGAAAATATTCAAAAATACTACTTGGAAATTGGAATGCCAAAACAGGAAACACGTGAAGTTTCCGGTACTGGAAGGTGTTTTTTTTTTTAAGAATTTGGCCATTGAAACGTGTTCCCAGACCATTTCCCATGTCCCTGAGCCATTTACAGTAAGTTACCATTGCTATTTATATCTTAATTTTAGGCGTAACTTTCAGATTTTTTTTACTCCCATCGATTTTAATGGGTCCGCTTGCGGGTTATCGGATTTTTTTGAAAATCCTTGAATCTGCGATCGGAACAGATTTCAGTATATATAACGATGGGTTGAAGTTTGCTGAAAGTGGAAGATTGGTTCTAATTTATTGTAGTTTTAGTTTTTTTTGGTTTTCTGTCTTTCTGTTTTGAGTTTTCTAACCAATGTGGGGCTATGCCAGTTGTCTGAATAAGGTGTCATGTCTCTGGTTTTAAAAAGGGGATGTGCTGTTATGTGTGTACAGAAAGGAGTTTGGGACTGAGACAGACACTTTAAGGAGTCCCTGCGATAGGTTTACCACTGGTCTGTTTTCTTCTGTTCAAGAGAAAATAGGGGATCTAATAGCAGAATGTGCTGGGTAAACTAAAGCCATACATGGGCCAGTGGTTTTCCGATTGGATTTTTCAGTTGTTGGAAACAACCAGAAATCCATTCTGAAGAATATATCTTAAAGGGGAAATTCATTGCAAATACATATACTTTAAAGAAAAAAGAGCAGTATTTTTCCATCCTAATAACCTTAACCTGCTTATCCAGCATTTTATCTATGTATAAATAAATAAATGCTTCTAAAATACTGACTTATATTGACCCCTAATAGAGGCCATTATGGTTTTGCCCTTAACCCAGTCCCTGGGTTGATTCAGTTGCTCAGTAGAGATCTGAGCATGTTTGACCCATCCAACAGCCAATCAGTAGAAATGACTGTTAGGAACATTCCAAGGTAGTGGTGCATCCTGGGTAGAAGAAGGACGGTTACAGAACCTGAAATGTCAGCTTACTAATGTCAACAGCAGGGAATAGCAAGGGGTATAAATTCAACTGATTTTTCAAAATGGAAGAGAATATGTAGAATAACTAGGTATGTATAATATAAACTAACAATTTTAAAAATAATATTTTCCACTGAACTGTTTTAATTCCCCACTTTGTGCCACAGATTTCAGCTTGAAAACTACATAAAAGAGGATCTGGAAGATGGGGTTGACAAAAAAATTTCTGCCATGTCCGATCATAATTTTTTTGCTAGACTGTATTGATAATTAGAATATCAATTTGTTTATGGGGGCTTTAAAGGGCAAGTCCACAGCCAAAACTATCATTTTATATGTTATTGGCCATGATTCTAGCTTTAAAACAAGAACGGATTTTGATGGGGGATGGCTTGTTTTAAAGATTGAGTTTTTGGGGTGGACATGCCCTTTAAGACCAGTTAGCTTATGTATCAAAGTGGCTGGAAGGCAGAGCTGTAGTCAGGGAATAATGTTTGGCAGAATGAGTTTGGCTTCTCCAGGTGCTGTGGTACCTGGTGGGTAAGAAAACTGGAGAGAGAATGAGGGATTGTCTTGGCTTTAAAGATAAACTTTTTAAAACATGTTTCATTGCAACACAGGTCAGGGTAATGGATCTGTTGTCACTCAGGTCAGACACCTTGGGTTTCCTTGGAAATGGGATTATTGTTGGACTATAATACTCCGTATAAACTTTTGCAAGGATTGAAGTGAATATTCAAAATAAACAGCAAAATCAATACTATTTTTGGTCAATACTATTATTGGTTACTGGAGAAAAGCAAATGCCCTCCATTTTTCTAAATAAAGTGAACATTGTGTTGTTCTCCATTAATTAAATAGATTAAGTTCAGTTTATTTCTGCCATCATTTTTTCTTTAGAAATGATAATAAATACCTTAAAACCATCCATTCACTAATCGGCATGTCCACCCTTAAAACTAGCGACTTGTCAGTTATCTGCCCGTAACCCCAACTGCTAGTTTTACCAGTTTATTACATGAATTTGTAATCAGATATTTAATGAAACATGTTTTTCTTTATGCAAAAGCTATCTGTCTCCACTCTTGGCTCACAGAGCTTTTTATGAGCTTGTGTATGTGCAGAGGAGGCAGCAGGGGAATCAGCAATCAATCATTGGTTGTGATGTCAGCAGTTACAGCCTTGATTGACTGCATGAAGGGAGGGGCCAGCTTAATCTGTCAGAGTAGAGGCAATAATTATCTATTAAATATCTGGTTAGTAATGCATCTAGAAATGTGCTGAATATATTAGTAGGGGTTTGGGGGCAGGTAGCGAGCATATGGCCAGTTTTTTATGTTTTAAGGGTGCAGTCTCTCTTTAATGCAGTCTCTCACCTCCTGTCGGTTGGTAATTTCAGCCCCTTTTAAATTTATAAATATAGAGGAAAAAAATGAATGTAATCGACCATTAGACTTTATATCCCCAGTAATTCTATTAACTGCATTTAAAATAGCGACACAGTTTTGGCAATGTGTGTATGTACTTAGCAGGGATTTGAATTGCGCTAAGTTCACAGTTGAGTGAGTGCTAAACTACAGCCAATGTGCACTGACAACAGGTAGTCGGGCTGGGAATTCTGTTTCGGTAACAGCTGAAATGCTAATGAATGGAGATCCCTGTTTTCTAAAGGTCATTTCCATCTCAATATTAATGGGCATGTCCTGTGAATTCCAGCTGTCTGATTCAGAGGTTGAAGAGGACACACTATTAGATAACCACTCGGTCTGAATGTACCTTCTAATTTTAATAGTGTTTTGAAAAAGTGCGTAGATATGGACAAGATATGACTGGATGCATTCTGAGCCTTTACACCACTGGGTATTGTAATTGATTATCCAGCCTGTCAATGGCTGTTATTGTATAGCAAAACAAACCCCAGGGTATCTTATTTCACGTGCAAAATGTCCTGAAACTAAAATACCAATAGGAGAGAGTTTGTTTTGTAGGTAATTGTCCTTGGACATTTCATCGGCTCGGTCTGATAGTAATTACTCTTTTTGAAGTAAACCATTATTTGGAAAAGGGACAGCTGAATTGTTCAATATTATTGTCTGGTTTCCTCTTTGGAGGATAAAGGGACAATGCCCAATTTCTCTGTGTCTGTGGTCCTGCTACATTCCAAAACCAATGGCTGGTCCTTCAGTAGAAGCCTGGCAGATGCTCAGGGTGTGCATTATGTGTGCTAGCAGCCTTGCTTACTTGGAAATGGCCAAGTGTTGCCTTGAAGGTCTGTATAGTTGAGATGGTAATGTAAGATCAACAGATAAATAGATATAAATCAAATCGGCATTGTGGCATTGTACTATACCGGAGAGCTAGTTTTATATTGTCTTTTATTCCATGTTTGTACATCACAGTCTGCTTGGTGTGGAATATCTTTTGTAGGCTTTAATAAGTGATTTTCTGATTGGACAATTCACTGCTAAAAACAAGACATGGAATAATGGACTAATTGGGTTCACTGTAGACCAATGTAATATACTAGAGAACTTATTTTGCCATAAATATGACTAAGCATTTAGGGCCAAATACATAAAGGCAGGTATTGCTTTTTAGTGATACCGTGCCTTTAACAATAAACAGTTGTTAAACTGATCGTTATTTACAATCGGTTTTTCGATTCTGTTAATTTACGTTCGTTTTTGTAAATTAGCAATAACTATCGTAAATTACCGATACCGATTGTAAATCTACGATAGCGCAATCCTAGATTTCCGATCCCCAAAGAAAATACCATTGCGATAGTTTTCTATGACCGAATGTTCGTTAATCAACAAACGTAAGACCATGGCTGTACATTAATGGCCGATGTGTTGTACCGATAAAGCATGATATTGCTAATTTGCGATACCGAGCTTCATAGATGTGGGGATCATATGTTACAGACTCAGAAAGTCAAGACAGACAAGGAATTGGAACTGTAGAAGCCCATAACTTACCTAAGATCCAGAGAAGCTAGATTCATCATGCTAGGCTTGTTTGAAAGGTATGAGAGAATTTTACTTTAATAAATGCCACCTACTTTTTTTTAAGACCTGGTTAACTAACGTATGAGCTGGAGTCGGACTATGTTGTTTTATGTAGAAAACCCTGTACTGGCACTAATTCCTCTGCTAGGCTTCAGCCCTAAGCCTCGTACACATGTGCGATCACAGGTCCCAACCAGCGACGCACGATGTGTCCAAACATTCGTTTCGGCCGATAATCGGCCCGTGTATGGGCCCTTTATCGGCCGAAATGGGCAGCCGTTCGGAGATCCGCCCAGTCGGTCGGGCAACGATCGATAAAGTGTCCATATACGGGCCGATTATCGGCCGAAATAAATGTTCAGACACATCGTGTGTTGCGGTTCGGGACCTGTGATCGCACGTGTGTACGAACCTCTAGTCTGTTTGGGGATATGTCCACTGTATTGATTGTTCGCTTGTCAGTTGGCAGTATAATCTGTACTGTATTGGATCTATAGTCGGTGACATGGCTTATCATTGGAACTGACTAAAAATCCATTGTTTTATTGTCATTTAAAACATTGTTCAACCTCGGTATAGAAAGGTTCCATGGTCTTACAGATCCATTACTCAGTTACACAGGCCAATCTATTTAGATAAAATGACATATTTACATTCAAACATGCAGTGTTGAAACATTACACAAGGAAAAATGTATCCCACTGCCAACAGTAGTGTAGTAGGGGTGTACTGAGCCCCCCTATTAGCCCCCTATATATATTTCTGTATATTATAAGCAAGGAAAATGACCATTACTTCAATATAGTGTGGAGGCTACATCCTACTTTCATCTGGGTCTGGGAAGGAATGTTCTGTAGCTGTTCGCACTTTATGGTCTGGACAGCTGCTCTCTGATGTATCTAAACATTAGTGTTTCTTTAATGTAAACTTGTCATCCATAAATTCATTTAATCATTTTGCAAAGGACGGAAAGGAAGCGTAATAATCACAAACCATCCTATGCTGCCATGTTAATAATGCTATGTGCCGGGCTAATAATAATCTTCCTACTATGTTTGGGAATATACGTTTCCACATTTCCTTATCACCTTCTTTGTCAGAAGGGATGTCACCACTTTGTGGTTTATGAAGTAAGAGAAAAGAGAATTGAACTGGTCACCATGGTGATCAGTGTTGGTCAATTCCCTTTTTTCTTTGATGTGTATTGGTGCTGGAAGTAGCCATCCAGAGAACGGCACACTGGAAACCATGTGAGGGCAGCAGCCAATGGAAAGGTGAGAAACTGAGGACCAGGACACCATTACAATTAACTTTATGAAGTAAGAGTTTGTCATAATCAAGATACTTAGATGTGCCCTATAATATTCATTATCTGACTATGTGGTGTACCCTATAGTTACATGTAGCTATGTTTACAGAACCATATTACATTGAGACCCCCTAGATCAATGTTTCAAACAGGGTTCCAGGGACCTCTAAGATCCCCTGAGAGGTTGATAGGGGTTCCTAAAGAGATAGTTACTAGAACTGTACAGGTCCAGCCTTCTGATGAAGTTTATATATAGGTATTGATTAATATTTATATTGTTTATATGTTTTGATGAATTGATGACTGAGAAAGAAAACTATAAATGAAAACATATTGTTATATAGGGAAGCCCAGGGACATTGTTTCACAGGTTCTGAAAGGATAAAAAGGGAATTGTTATCAATCGATTCCTAGTCTTTAGTCTAGTGATGGCTGTGACTGTGCCCAAACTGCAGCCCAAAACCCACGTATATATTGCATAGTGCCAACATGAAAGTTTAACATGGATACTGAGGTTTTTCTTCAGAAAAATCAACTCACATTAGATAGACAGAGACAGATACAGTGGATAGAATTGATTAGAGATTAACATTGAATGTTGTTTGCACAATACATTTTGATACACTGATGTAGTGTACTCCTCTGGCTTTGATTTAAAGGAGAACTAAACCCAATTTTTTTATACTCCAGAATCTGAAAACAACCCTCCTAAAAACACCAATAAACTATAAAATGCCACTTTAGTAAACTCTGTTAAAGTAAATCAAAGCCTGTTAAGAACTGGTTGAAGTATCTGTATGTATGTGCAGTGTCAGACCACACCTCCTGATCTCAGTCACATGCTTCCTTGCTTTATCTGTCCTGTAAAAGGATTGGCTAGAGATTATTAATGGGTGTGACCAACTGTAACAAGTTCCTGCCATAGCTAAGGCCTGAGCATGTGCAGAACATAATGGTCGTTGACCAAACTGTCTGATACTAGAATGCTGAGAAGAAGCACAAACCATATGTTATTTAGGTAAATTTCCCAGCGCCTGTATCAAAATGAGAGGTAAGACACAGATTACTGGTTTTATATCAAGGTGTTCTGCCTTCTGGTTCAGTTTTGTTTTGTGGCTTTAGTTGCCCTTTAAGGTTGGATTAACCCCAGGGTAGGGGGTGTTTGGAGGATTGCACCTACTGATTATTGCCAGCCTTGGTGTGCTAGAGTGAATCTATACTTTTGATCTCTCTTGTTACCAGAAAGGCCATGTCTGTGTCTTTCTGGTAACAAACTCTGGTGAATTCTGTGTACTCATGTGTACTGTGGTGTAGGGGCTCTGAGTGCCATAGGTTCTTCACCACTGCTTTAGTCGGTGTACCTGGGATTTTCTAGCACCATGATTAGTCCTATCTTTACTGCCTATGAACCTTGTATTATCTAAGTCACCTTACTGATGAAAAGATACATGAAATACTTGGTGGACCAGGTGAAGGAACAAAAAAATAAGCAAGTTCATTCTTTTTGGGAGACAGATCAGTGTGGGCCTTCTTAAGGTAGGCATACACGGCATCAATTTACAGATTGATTAGATCAATTCGATCGAATTGATTGGATTATCGAAGACTTGTCCTGGTTTTCGATAGGCCGATCGGCAATATCAATCGGTCTATCGAATAAAACCTTATCGGGCAAGATGGAAAATCTTCCATTGACCTCATCTACCAGAACCAAGCTGAAATCTATGGAAGATTGTCAGTGCAAGATGAGGATTTACGATCGGTTCTTCCGATCGGACTTACGATTGTTCTGGACGATCGCAAATACGATCAGAAGAATATTGGACCGTGCCCACATTTATACTGTAAATGCTGTTCACCGGAAGAAAATTTTAATTTAATCAGTAGAGAAGTGTAGCCTTAACCCATTCTACACACTCACAACTTATCTACCTCTTTATAACAGAGTATAGTTTCTTTTTAAAACGTGAAGCAAAAAGAAAGGTTAAAGGAGAACTATAGTGCGTAAAAATCTGGTGTGGGGAGGTAGGATTTGTAATACCTACCTCCCAATATTGTTTCTATGAGTAGCGCCAGCACTCTGCCAGTCTTCCTCAGTGCTTCAGCACTATCTTTAATGCAGGAGAGTACAGGACACTATCCTGGCCTATGAAAACTGTACATGGCACTCCTCAACAAAATGATATTGGGAGGTAAGAACAATCAATCCAACCTCCTTGCCCCAAGTACTTTTCCATTTATAACAAGTTACTTTTTACAGTGTTGTTGTCCTTTAAAAAAGAGAGAAGGCTACAAGAACAATGGCAATAACACCAGTATTTAACATTTCATTGTTTAGTTCCCTGGTGGTAGATCTGCCTTGTTGATAGTGGAGCACGTTAACTAAACAATGATGTAACAGATAGGAGATCTTTGGCATTCCGTGTGATTAAACTGGAGAAAGTTAAGCCATAAAAACAGTTTGTGGGTTTCAGCTGCCCTGGAAGTGTTTCTAGCAATTGAAATCATGTTCTTACAAGAGGAAAACTATTTATTTGAAAAATCCGGCACATCCCAGTTAATTGCATTTACAGAAAGCGAAGCCATTTTTGCTTGTTAATCGCCGACAGCAGAAAAGGCGTCAAATATGTCTCTAGGCTTTATTTTTCTTCGCCTTTTGTGCCACGGAAACGATTTCTCTATTTCACCCAGAAATTCAACAAATCTCCAAACAGAACTAAACAATAAAATGGAATTGGTATTGGTTGTGTCTGCTGTACTTGGGGCTCCTTATTGGAAAGATATATATATATTACTATATATACATACTTAGCACATCACACTCGGTCCGTCGGGACCTGTCACACTACACGGTGGAGGAGCGAGCGATCGGGTAAGTACCTTATCATTATAGGCTCTTATCATTATAGGCCCTTATCATTATAGGCCCTTATCATTATAGGCTCTTATCATTATAGGCTCTTATCATTATAGGTTCTTATCATTATAGGCTCTTATCATTATAGTCTCTTATCATTATAGGTTCTTATCATTATAGGTCCTTATCATTCTAGTCTCTTATCATTATAGGCTCTTATCATTATAGGCCCTTATCATTATAGGCTCTTATCATTATAGGCCCTTATCATTCTAGTCTCTTATCATTATAGGTCCTTATCATTCTAGTCTCTTATCATTATAGGCTCTTATCATTATAGTCTCTTATCATTATAGGCCCTTATCATTATAGGTTCTTATCATTATAGGTCCTTATCATTCTAGTCTCTTATCATTATAGGCTCTTATCATTATAGGTCTCTTATCATTATAGGCTCTTATCATTATAGGCTCTTATCATTATAGGTTCTTATCATTATAGGTCTCTGCTTATAGTATCATTATAGGCTCTTATCATTATAGGCCCTTATCATTCTAGTCTCTTATCATTATAGGCTCTTATCATTATAGGCTCTTATCATTATAGGTTCTTATCATCTAGTCTCTTATCATTCTAGTCTCTTATCATTACAGGCTCTTATCATTATAGGCTCTTATCATTATAGGCCCTTATTATAGGTTCTTATCATTATAGGTTCTTATCATTATAGGCCTTACCATTAAGGCTCTTATCATTCTAGTCTCTTACCATTATAGGCTCTTATCATTATAGCTGCTCTTATCATTATAGGCCCTTATCATTATAGGCTCTTATCATTATAGGTTCTTATCATTATAGGCTCTTATCATTATAGGCTCTTATCATTATAGGCTCGTATCATATAGGCTCTTATCATTATAGGCTCTTATCATTATAGGCCCTTATCATTATAGGTCCTTATCATTATAGGCTCTTATCATTATAGGCCCTTATCATTCTAGTCTCTTATCATTATAGCTCTTATCATTATAGGCTCTATCATTATAGGCTCTTATCATTATAGGCTCTTATCATTATAGGCTCTTATCATTATAGGCTCTTATCATTATAGGCTCTTATCATTATAGGCCCTTGTCATTATAGGTTCTTATCATTCTAGTCTCTTATCATTATAGGCTCTTATCATTATACGCTCTTATCATTATAGGCTCTTATCATTAATAGGCCCTTATCATTATAGGCTCTTATCATTATAGGCTCTTATCATTATAGGTTCTTATCATTATAGGTTCTCATCATTATAGGCTCTTATCATTATAGGTTCTTATCATTATAGGCTCTTATCATTATAGGCCCTGTCATTATAGGTTCTTATCATTCTAGTCTCTTATCATTATAGGCTCTATCATTATACGCTCTTATCATTATAGGCTCTTATCATTATAGGCCCTTATCATTATAGGCTCTTATGATTATAGGTTCTTATCATTATAGGCTCTTATCATTATAGGTTCTTATCATTATAGGTTCTTATCATTATGGCTCTTATCATTATAGGCCCTTATCATTATAGTTTCTTATCATTATAGGCTCTTATCATTATAGGCTCTTATCATTATAGGCTCTTATCATTATAGGTTCTTATCATTATAGGCTCTTATCATTATAGGCCCTTATCATTATAGGTTCTATCATTATAGGCTCTTATCATTATAGGCTCTTATCATTAAAGGCTCTTATCATTATAGGCTCTTATCATTATAGGCCCTTATCATTATAGGTTCTTATCATTATAGTCTCTTTACATTAGGTTCTTATCATTCTAGTCTTTTATCATTATAGACCCTTATCATTATAGGCTTATCATTATAGGTTCTTATCATTCTAGTCTCTTATCATTATAGGCCCTTATCATTTAGGCTCTTATCATTATAGGCTCTTATCATTATAGGTTCTTATCATTATAGGCTCTTATCATTATAGGTTCTTATCATTATAGGCTCTTATCATTATAGGCCCTTATCATTATGGTTCTTATCATCTAGTCTCTTATCGTTATAGGCTCTTATCATTATAGGCTCTTATCATTATAGGCTCTTATCATTATAGGCTCTTATCATTATAGGTTTCTTATCATTATAGGTTCTTATCATTATAGTCTCTTATCATTATAGGCTCTTATCATTATAGTCTCTTATCATTAAGGCCCTTATCATTATAGGCCCTTATCATTGTAGGATATCATTATAGGCCTTTATCATTTAGGCCCTTATCATTATAGGCCCTTATCATTATAGACTCTTATCATTATAGGTTCTTATCATTATAGGCTCTTATCATTATTGGCTCTTATCATTATAGGCCCTTATCATTATGGCCCTTATCATTATAGGCCTTTATCATTTTAGGCCCTTATCATTATAGGCCCTTATCATTATAGACTCTTATCATTATAGGTTCTTATCATTATAGGCTCTTATCATTATTGGCTCTTATCATTATAGGCCCTTATCATTATAGGCCCTTATCATTATAGGCTCTTATATTATAGGCCCTTATCATTATAGGTCCTTATCATTATAGGCTATCATTATAGGCCCTTATCATTTTAGGCCCTTATCATTATAGGCCCTTATCATTATAGACTCTTATCATTACAGGTTCTTATCATTATAGGCTCTTATCATTATAGGCCCTTATCATTATAGGCCCTTATCATTATAGGCTCTTATCATTATAGGCTGTTATCATTATAGGCTCTTATCATTATTGGCCCTTATCATTATAGGCCCTTATCATTATAGGCCCTTATCATTATAGGCTCTTATCATTATAGGCCCTTATCATTATAGGCCCTTATCATTATAGGCTGTTATCATTATAGGCTGTTATCATTATAGGCTCTTATCATTATAGGCTCTTATCATTATAGGCCCTTATCATTATAGGCCCATATCATTATAGGCCCTTATCATTATAGGCCCTTATCATTATAGGCTCTTATCATTATAGGTTCTTATCATTATAGGCCCTTATCATTATAGGCTCTTATCATTATAGGCTCTTATCATTATAGGCCCTTATCATTATAGGTTCTTATCATTATAGGCTCTTATCATTATAGGCTCTTATCATGCTAGGCCCTTATCATTATAGGTTCTTATCATTATAGGTTAAAGATGGTGGCCATCTTTAAAGGCTTAAGGCCCATACACAGGTTTTAAGTAATAGTTTGATCTACAGTATACCTAAAGAATCTGTATAACTTTATATAGTTCCTTTTTATTAAACTAGCGCTACACTGTACATCCTGTAACAGAAGCACAATGGCACATACGTATTCTATACAGATTTACTGTACTTCCCCATCTAAATCCTAAGGATAAAACAAAACGCTCAGGATGTCAACACTCTATAAAACACCATGTTTTCAACACCCTGCTCCACCTGCGGGGAGCAAAGTACATGACTGTGGTCTATGAAATACTGGCATGAAAGTAACACAAATTAACATGCTTGCAGTATAAATAGACATGTAGAAAATCACATTTAACGCTGAAATGCAAAGTAATGTTATGAGTTTTTTTACTTCCAAAATCCAAGACAAATAGAAAAAAACTCCATTAGGGCACGGCCACACTGCATCGCCCCAGAAGCACTCACGCAATGGCACGCACTGATTTTGTGTGCGATTCTGGTGTAATTTACATGCGCTTTCTGTGCGTTCGTGATTTCTCCTTTTGAGATAGGAAATCGCATGCGATTGCGCATAAAAATGGTGATCGCATGCGATTGCGTATCATAAACGGATGCGCAATCGCAATGCACCCAAAATCACACGATTTTGGTGCGTTGCCGTGATATTAGAAAAAAATCGTATGTGTAAACACACGGAAATCGCGCTTGTGTGGCCCCGGCCCTTAGGTATTTTACGATGAACGTATGGTCAAGTTTAGGTCTGAGTGAGGTGATTCACCTCATCAAAGGGACCCAAACTGCACCGATCTCATGACATTAGATCAATGCTTCAGGAACCCTCATACAATTGCAAAATGAATGGGCCAGATGGGACCCCGCAATCGTATGTTGGAACGCGAAGAAGAACCAGTACGGCAGTTCCTAAAGAATTAATTGAATGTCAGGATCTGTCAGCAGGTGAGTTCTAATGTATGGGCATCTTTATGCTGCCTACATGCCAGAAAATTGTTTGTCCCAACTGACTGTTGCCACTAGCGAGCAAAAGTAGCCGCTGGCGACATTTCGGTGCGACCGATTGTGTGGTCCTTAGGGAACCACTTGATTGATTGTGATTTTCCGACATACCCGAGATTGGTCATGGCCACCCGCAAATACACAACCCAGTTTTCCAGGCCAACTTAAGCTAAACGATAATATCGTTTTTTAAAATAAAGATTTTTGAATTATACTCTGGACCATGTGATTCTGTTTGAACACACACAGGGGAAGATGCAATAAAAAGTGTTAGATTTCCCCCAAGCTATTAATCTGCGGCAACCAATCAGATATTATCTAACTGCAGTAAGTAAAAAGCTAACATCCGATTGGTACTGCAAAATAATAGCACAGCAAACTTCTGCACTCCATATTACATCAGTCCCACATCATGTTTAGAATTTAGCATCACGACTCATTGGTGAAGACAGCTTAATTTTGCTTACAATGTTATGTCAGCGCATTAAGATCCAGACAATCTGGTCATACCCTGAAGACAGAAACCAGTGTGTTGACTGCAGACATACTGTATGTCCTAAAAATAGCAGCGCTATCGGACTCAGACCTACAGCTAAAGCTATGTTCAAATGTACGGCTTTACAACAACTGAGCCAACTTAATTATATCTGTGATCTTTCTTACAGCTGCCCTGGAATGTCAGTCATTTAGGGCACTGACCTTGATACCTAATGTCTCTACAGAAGTAGCTTGCTTTGCATGAAATGTAATGTGGTAAAAATGCTTTATCTGCCCACTGTAAATAGATCATGGAGGGACCCCTCCAAGATGGGCTAATTTATGGGTATACACCTGAAAGTAGGTGGTTTCGAATGTATTTAGTAGTGTTCAGCTGGATTCCTAAAAACTACTGCATGAGATTGCAATGGGGATATAAATGAACGTAAATGTTTAGAGGAAGATGCTTACGTCTTGTGACATTTGCAGGTGTGTATGAAGTATATATAAAAACCAACATAGAGCCATGAGCTGTGGGGGAATTAAAACCCAGGGCCGGCCTTAGGATAAACAGCACCCTGTGCAAGATTTGTTACTGGCGCCTACCACCCCCCCAAAATACCCCCCATGGCACACACAATACACTGTTGAATGCTGCTTGCCTTGGCCTGCTTCAAATCATGTTCCCCACCTGCGCTTACTGCCTTTCAGTAACTTCAGTGCGTGCTTGTATATATCGTGAGTGTATTATTACATAACACGTAACATACTAAATGCACAGACAGAAAAGCATACGGACATCTTAAGTAAGGCTTATGTGTGTTGGGACTGGAAAGGCTGTGGCACTGATGCACAATTTTGACCTACAGGTCCATGACCTAAGACTTCCGGCTGGCGCCCCCCTGGTAATGCAACCTGTGCAGTCACACAGGTCGCCCATATCAAAGGCCAGCCCTGGTAAAACCACTAGTTCCTTTGAATCGGCTGCTAAGCCTTTAAGTTGTACACCTCTCTCCCCAGAAACCATATGTGGTGTTGCAGTGGATTAGTGGTCTATATGCCTAGAGAAAAGGCCTACTGGGATGGCCATAATGTAACACCAGGTATTATTTCTTAGTATATTCTGGGTAAATTTAAAGAGAAATTGGCTACATTTATCCAGGGGCACTGGTGCTATTATAAGTTGCCCCGACCAATTTAACCATCTTTGCGCCAGCTCAGCGGGCACAACCAATTTAATACTGCGGTTGTGTCACTTTTTTGCACAAATTCTAGTGCCAGCAAATAGCTGGCATTAGAATTGCAGGGTAACGCCAGTTTGCGATTTACCCAGAGCCGCAAACCACTATTTTAAATTGCTGAGAGGCCAGCGATCACAGCGTTTTAATCAGGTTGGCCTGTCTGTCTGAGAGGGTACATTAGAATTGTTTATTAGTTTTACATATGACAATGACAGCACTGATCTCATAATAATTATACCCTCCCCTTTAAATAGGGACAAATGCATTCAATAGAGCTGTGCTAAGATCAGGTTCACTTCATTATCGTCCCCCTGAAGATCTGCACCATGTGTAATATAATAAGTGTAATACAGTATGGAGAATGTTGCAAGGTATATGTATTTTTGTTAGGATTGTAGGGAAGTGAGAATATATAGTAAAATAACCAATTAAAAGATTTTTTCTAACTAGCAATAATATAAAAACATTACAAAGTATAAATAATATCATTCCTTGGGTCCAGCCCCAAGCCCCAAGTATTAATCGATAAAAGATTGGTAATATCCAGGTAAAGTTTTCTGACCAATGATCACTTTGCAAATGATTATATGTACAATGTGATTTCCCAGCAAGACTGATTGTCCACAATAACTGATTTTGGATCAGGGATTGATCATGATCAGGCATGAAAGATGGACCCCAAGGCTGGCGTCAGCATTAGAATAGTAATGGGTTATCACAGTAATAGAAAATATTCTCTGCCTAGTAAAGTGTCACTAAATGTATTTTCAGGGTAATTCATTTTCTGTGAATGAACTAAAAACTTCATCTAGCTAAAGAGCAACTGTCCCTCAATGTGTAATGTTGTAATGGCTAACACATGGAAACCTAACCGTGTCACTGTACACCACTGCTAGATCACCCATGCCTTGGTGCATGCTAATGTTAAAAACATCTGCCAGTCTTGTGACACCAGTGTTTATAGTACATATGGTAGTTTAAATTGCTTTAAGTCAGGGATTTCAACAACAACTAGAGGTCCAAGCTCTGTCCATGCCTCTATTAATGTGTTTATTCCAAATTATAATGTGACTAATGCAAAAGTCAGTGTTTCAGCTGCGAAAAATCAGTAGCGTATCCATAATTATCGGTACTTTTTTTTTCTATCGGCTTTTTTTTCTTTTGCCAAAGCTTTTGATACTGTGCCACATAGGCGAGTACTGTATAAACTGAGGACTGTTGGCCTAGAAGAAGACATTTGTTCATGGATAGAGAATTGGTTATTGGATCGCAAACAGGGAGTGGTGGTCAATGGAGCTACATCTATGTGGGCTAAAGTTCTAAGTGGAGTGCCTCAGGGTTCTGTACTGGGACCCCTTCATTTTAATCTGTTTATAAATGACTTAGAAGGGGGTATTGAGAGCAAGGTCTCTGTGTTTGCTGATAACACTAAACTATGCAGAGCTTTGGAAACTTCAAATAATGTGCAAGTTCTGCAAGCAGACCTAGATAGATTATCAAAATGGGCAGCAGAATGGCAGATGAGATTCAATGTTGATAAATGTAAGGTGATGCATTTGGGATTTAATAATCCCTGTGCCACCTACACCATAAATAACTGTTAAGTGAATTTCGACCGGAAAAAGATTTGGGGGCTCTGGTAGATAACAGACTGTAGCAAACAATGCCAGGCAGCAACGGCTAGAGCTAGCAAGATATTGTCTTGTATAAAAAGGGGAATAGATTCAAGAGTGAACAATATTATTCTCTCTCTTTACAAGGCACTGGAAAGGCCTTATTTGGAACTCCATATAGAAAAGGGACATCTTGGAAATGGAAGCAGTTCAGAGAAGGGCAGGTATCCCACCCCTCACGGATCCTCCGGGTGTCTCCTGCGAATAGTGGTTGTTACCCCGCACTCCCACAACATTCTAAATCTCCTCCCCGTTACACCCCATTTTTTCTGCCATGCCCCGAACCGCACCACACCCCTGTAATGCCCATAACCCCACCTCCCCCACCCATAGCACACATGCCCCGCCCACTGTGCGACATCAGTGTCATCACATGGTGTCACCACGCCCCCTCGGCACGCCCCCTCTCCCACACTGCCCGGAAGCACAAAGTGGCAGGGTGGGATGTCTGGAAGGGCAACTAAAATAATAAAGGGAATGGAGGGGCTTGACTATGTAGGCAGTATAGACAAGTTAGACAAGTTAGGCTGTTTACATTTGAGTGACATTTGCGTGGGGATAGGATCATACAAATATACCAATGGGCCATACAAACTTTACAGTGAGAACGGTGAAACTGTGGAACTGTCTCCCAGCAGATGTGGTAATGGCAAGTTCATTGAATAGCTTTAAAAATGGCCTGAATAAGTTTCTAAAACTAAAAAAATATTGAGAATTACTGGTATTAATACATATACTGTAGTTCTGGTTGGTACAGGGATACTATATAATATTGAGAATTACTGGTATTAATACATATACTGTAGTTCTGGTTGGTATGCGGATACTATATAATATTGAGAATTACCGGAATCAAAACATATACTGTAGTTCTGATTGGTACGGGGAGCCTATATAATATTGAGAATTACTGGTATCAATAGATATACTGTAGTTCTGGTTGGTACAGGGATACTATATAATATTGAGAATAACTGGTATTAATACATATACTGTAGTTCTGGTTGGTACGGGGATACTATATAATAATGAGAATTACTGGTATTAATACATATACTGTAGTTCAGGTTGGTACAGGGATACTATATAATATTGAGAATTACTGGTATTAATACATATACTGTAGTTCAGGTTGGTACGGGGATACTATATAATATTGAGAATTACTGGTCTTAATACAAATACTGTAGTTCTGGTTGGTATGGGGATACTATATAATATTGAGAATTACTGGTATTAATACATATACTGTAGTTCAGGTTGGTACAGGGATACTATATAATATTGAGAATTACTGGTATTAATACAAATACTATCGTTCTGGTCTCTATTGAGAATATGTGCAGCAGTTTATCGATAGCTTTTATTAGGGCCTGGTGATTACAGATATGAGAGTCTTGCTTTTCATTTGTACGCTGTGTTACATAACATAATGTATCAAGCTGAAAATTTATTTTCTGAATCATGCACATAGAGATTATTTTAATTTAATTTATTTATTAATGGGAAAGTTTGCTTTGAAATGGGCTCAGAAACTCGATCTGAACATTGCTTTGTTGAACATCATAGGAATTCTGAGTCATTTGACAAACTGTCTCCCCCTAGGCAGGGCTGTAGATTAAGGTCGGTACCTGGCAATCATAGTTTGTCTCATGGTATGCAAGCTTTGCCTAAGGTCATGAAATGAGCACCTGCAAGGTGACCCTGTGATGTGAATTAGTTAAACAGCATCTGCCTCTGTGTGAGGAAAAGAAGAAAAGCTCCGTCCATTGTTCTCAACTTCAATGTGATCTTCAGCCCATTGTGTGTGGGAGTTGTACAGAGTTCTCAAATGGAAATAAAACATGAAAGCCATATTGTATTTGCTCAGTTTGTCAACAGAAATGGAAAGTGACCAGCACCGATCAGTAAGGCTACGTTCACACTAGGGGCGATATTGCACCAAAACGCTGTTCTCGTAGGAGTGAACCGTACCCCATAACCATGAATAAATTGACTTTGTAAATGGCCATGAAGGTGGCCAGACTGTATTATGGCAGCTAAAGACATTTACTGTTTGTCAGATTGGATTTCCAGTCTGTACAGGAAAATGCTGCAAAATGAACTCCCTGTTGACAGTTCAGTTTCTAGAATTCTTCATCTTTCAAAACGAAAGCCACAAAGCAGCCAAATTACGGCACATTTTCTACCAGGACAAACTGACTTTCCAGAACAGTGAAAATCCTTTTGGCATTAAAACAAAGGAAGCCCCTGAAGATGTCGATGTACTTGGCCAGGTATAAGGTGACAAATTGCTTTTAGGGAAACAATGAGTGAAATGTGACTGAAAACCCTTTTTACTTCTTTATAAATAGACAAAAGAGGACATTGACTTTTCAACTTCTCTTGTGTGAAATCCAAGTAGTCATGTTGGTCAAGGCCAGAGTACACATCCCTACATTAAACAGGGTCAAGGCCAAGGGGGAGACTTGAAAGTCCTGTGTGGTACACTATGACTAATACTTGTATTGCGCTGTTCCATCTACTTGGCATACACTATCTTGTTATCTAAACATGACCTTTAAGCTTATTTAAAAACCTGATTAAAATATATAGGGAGTTATTCAATAAAAGTTCTTATCGTTTAAAATGGTGCTAATTTTGCTCCAACCAATCAGATTGAGTATCACCATTTTACTTCTCTCGAATTGTAGTTTCAGATAATGTAAAGTTGTTTGAGTGAGTATAGTGACCCTTTAAAGAGGAAGTTCAGTGCAAATACATATACTTTTAAGAAAAAAGAGCAGTATTTTTCCATCCTGTTTCTGTGTATAAATAAATACTGATTCCTGTTTGCAGGACCCCTAATAGAGACTGTTATGGTTTTGCCCTTGACCCAGCACCTGGGTTGATTCAGTTGCTCAGTAGAGATCTGTGCATGTTTGACCCATCCAACAGCCAATCAGTAGAAATTACTGTTAGGAACATTCCAAGGTAGTGGTGCATTCTGGGAAGAAGAAGGGCCGTTACTACAACACCCTACAGGTGCAGCCTCTTTACTTCTCTACATTTACATCTCTGATTTATGTCCCTGATTTGTAAAAATATTCAACACGCACTACATGTATATACTGTATCTCCTGTAACAAAAACTACCCCCATCCCCCCATAAAATATTTATATAAACCATGTTAATAAGTCTCAGGGTTCCCTGCATCTAGTGTCGAGCTGATACCATGATCTGTAAATGGGGGAGAATTAGAGTGAAACAATATGTTCTGCATCATTACCGATAAACAGAACCTGGAACATGTTACAAATGTCTAAAGATACAGATGTCAGATAATTGTTGAATGAAACAGATTGTGGTTGGGTTTTTTATCCAGCAATGGCTGTGCGGACATTATGTTCTGTGGGGAGGGGGGGAATAAGGCCAGAAGCCCCCCGCTAGGAGAGGACCAGGGGGATAACTAGAAATGATAGGCCTCCCTCTCCCTGTGTATTTTGTTCACACAGGTAAGGACAATCCGGTGCAATATTTCAGTTGATTGGGTCAAAATAATTGTGTGAATTTTCATTGTGGCTGGCATTTATCACACAATTTTGATGAAAATGGATCAGAAATTATGCTAATTTTTAGTCAATCGCGTGGTCTTTAATAATGTGCAGTCAACCAGTAAGGTGTCACAGTTTTCCAGGTCTACTGTAGTTATACAACATCTGCAGATAACCAACATATCCTGCAAGGGATAATACATTATAATAGAATGACTGATCGCAGTAAATATCATAGAACTTCTACAAAACACAAGTACTTACCAGGAACATGTGTTGAATTTTTTTATTTATGTTTAGATACTGATGTGAGGTAGGTTCCGCCAAAGGTCTCCAATACCGACAAACATTTTATTTGAGCCTATAGACACGTATATGAAGGAGGCTGCAGTCTTGTTTAAACATAGGCAGTTGTCCATACCTTGGACCGGTACGTTGGTCAGAAACCAGAATGGGTTGGGATTGTCTCTTGGGTACCAGGCCAAAGTCTTAAAGGGTATGTACACTGGAAACATTTTTTTTAAATTGCCCATTAGTGGAAACTATTATTCATCCCAACCATCACTGTACCATTTTTTTGTGGATCTGCCCCCTATTTCATTAGATATCCAATCTGAATCATTTTACATTTTAGCATTTCTGTAAGCAGTTTTGCTGCAGCTGGAATGGTTTGACAGTTGGTGTCCTGTATACTGTATGTAGTATTGGGGAAAATAGTCAGGTCAGTGGTTAGAGCCTGAGCAAAACAAGTATTGTAGTATAGGCATGCAGCAACACACACACCTCAGAGTAAGTGCTACTTACATGTATTATTTATAGATTAAGACAACGCAAAGTCATTTTTTCAGTATACATACACTTTAAGGTGCCCATACATTAGAACTTACCTTTCAATATTCAACACTATTCTGGAGGAACCACCTGAATCGCCAACAAACATGTGTTCACAAAATGAATGGACCAAACAGGTCTGTAGTGTGAACGTCAAAGGTAAGAAAAGTGCACACAAGATATTGGATAGATTGGAAGTATGAATTTAATATCTCAGTAGTGTATGGCCACCTTTAGGCTGGGATCACATGGTGCGATATTTCAACCTGAGAGTGTACGATTGCATGTATAGGTACATTAAGGCTGTGTATACATGGTCTCATATTTTCACCTAATCGACTGGTTAAAATACATACAATATCAGTATATTGCAATACCAAGGACACGTGTTCTATAGAACAATACCAGGCTCATACAATCTGCATTATTTGGTGTATGGCCACCTATAGACAGCATCACACCCAAGCACAGTCTAATGAACAGTTGATTGATTTCAGCACTACTGTAGGTCTGTCCAAGTCTTTGAGAAAACAAAACCTCCCGTGTGCCCTGAACAAATGTTTCCCTTTTGCAGGGAGAATTTGAAGCAAGACAGAAATTTAAGTGTCAGAATGATGAGCAGATGGTTTGGGATCCTGTCAGGATTGGGATGAAGGGAATATTTCACATGCCAAATCTTTGTGAGAGATATCAAAGGCCTTATGGGAGATATCAAAGGCATTATGGGAAATATCTGGAGCCTTGTGGGAGATTTCTAGAGCCTTGTGGGAGATATCAAAGGCCTTATGCGAAATATCTAGAGCCTTGTGGGAGATTTCTAGAGCCTTGTAGGAGATTTCTAAAGCCTTGTTGGAGATATCAATGGCCTTGTGGGAGATGTCAAGAGCCTTGTGGGAGATTTCAAGAGCCTTGTGGGAGACATCAAAGGTCTTATGGGAGATTTCAAGAGCCTTGTGGGAGATAAAAAGCCTTGTGGGAGATATCAAAGGTCTTATGGGAGATTTCAAGAGCCGAGATTTCAAGAGCCTTGTGTGGGAGATTTCTAGAGCCTTGTGGGAGATATCAAATGCCTTGTTGGAGATTTCTAGAGCCTTTTGGGAGATATCAAAGGCCTTATGGGAGATATCAAGAGCCTTGTGGGAGATATCAAGAGCCTTGTGGGAGATATCAAGAGCCTTATGGGAGATACCAACAGCCTCTCTCTTTCTCAAACCCATTAACAGTCCTGTGCAGGGGAATAGTTAAAGGAATAAAGTGAAATTCATTTCTGTGACTGCTTGATGCACATTGTATGATGAATTAGCTCAGGGTTCCAACACACCGACCTCTTATGTTGTTTTAATTCCTAATGCAACTGATCCATACAGAAATGTAATTACAGCATTTCCTCTGTTTCTGGTTCACATCACTCGTTTTATTAGGCAATTATGTATAAAAGAAACCATGTCCCAGAGCCTTTGAATGACTATAAACAGTTCACGTTTGGAGAGCGAGGCCTTTACTATAAATGGGGCGAAATTATTATTCCACCTCCATGTAACAAAACCAAAATCCATAAAGTGTCTCTCATTGTAAGATACGAGACCAGTAATGAGAAGCCAGCAGGGGGTTATTTGCAGTAGTAGGAAAGGATTTGGCAAGTGGATTCAAGTCTGTGCCAGAGGTTAGGAAAATACTCATATACTTACAGGGCGATGCAACCCTGTGCAGACTCCTCTGTGATGGTATAAGCCAATAGTGGCTCTCAGTGCATCGCTAAGTTGGCGGTATCTATTAGTGGCGCTTTTAACGCCAGCTATTTGCTGTTGTATAAAGTTCTGCACCCTGGGAACAGGTTCTACACTCCTAACGGCAGAACAACCTATCCTCATTTCCAACCATTCTGTTTTTAAAGAGGGAACAATAACAGAATATAATAGGGTCTTTTCGGGCACCTACCTGAAGCGCAATAGGGCCAGAAAGAGACAAGTTAGTGGTTAAATAGCACAAGGAAATGTTTCCCTTCTTCCACACTATTATTATCATCCTGTCCCAGTACAATATACACTATAGGAAAACAATCAATCTAAGTGACTTGGCTTGAACTTCCAATTTCTTGTTCTTTTGTCTTTTTCCCTTTTATTGGTTCTTCTTCTTCCTGATTATCTGCCCTTGATTGCATTCAGCAGTGAGCAGACCTAATCAGCGCTGATTAGCTGCCTCCTGATTGGATTCCCCTGTGAGCAGACTTATTAGCACTGATTAGCTGTCTCCTGATTGGATTAACCTGTGAGCAGACTTATCAGCGCTGATTAGCTGCCTCCTGATTGGATTAACCTGTGCGCAGACTTATCAGCACTGATTTGCTGCCCTCTGATTGGATTAACCTGTGAACAGACTTATCAGGGCTGATTAGCCGCCTCCTGATTGGATTAACCTGTGAGCAGACTTATCAGCACTGATTAGCTGCCTCCTGATTGGATTAACCTGTGAGCAGACTTATCAGCGCTGATTAGCTGTATCTTGATTTGATTCACCTGTGAGCAGACCTCTTGATTGCGTGCAGGTGTAAGCAGGTCTAATCAGCGCTGATAACCTTTCTTGATTGCCTGGTTCACATGTGCAGATTTTATAATTCAGAGTACACACAGACTCTCACATTAATAGCAGTAGGTAGGTAGAATAGGATGCGCTACTCACAGGATAAATAAAACTTTGTTCGTTATTGATGCCTAGTTGAAAACATGGGGGTTAGCTGCCTGACATGTTTTGAGGGCGTCCCACTTCCCCACATTAATAGAGATTTGCGCAGCATTTCAAGCAAAACTAAAAGTTTATAATTAAAGGGAAATTAAAGCCACCCACGTCCAAAATGGCCTTTCAGGAGGCGTCTTCAGGGGGATCACTCTCAGTGATTAGGTAAGAGATAGCAGGGATGTCAAACTTGCGGAACTTCCCTGGGAATGCTGGGAGTCATAGTTTTCAAACATTTGTAGGGCTTTTTGGGGCAGAATTGGGAATCTGTTTTGCCCCTTTAGTTTTATTCTTAGGCAATGTTACATTTACTGACAAAAACCAAAACCTTTAATTTCAATGTGGCATGAGGCAAATTATTTATTTTCTGTCTACCTTTTGCCTACAGACTCTCCCTATAATAAACTTCTACTTTTTTAATATAGCGAGCCTGTCATCACAGTGAGGTACAGAGTTCATATTATTTACTCAGAAAGGCCAACTGAAGAACATGCCAGAGATGTATAAACACAGCTACATTTCCAAATTACATGGAACCTGTAATATTGGAAGCATAAAAAATGTGTTTCCACTTTAAAACGGGATCACGTTTTGTTACATAGAAATCATTGACAGATCTCCCAGTGTTCTATTATATTCATGTTATAATTAAAGAGCATCTATACTGGATTTTTGTTAAATTGCCCATTTGAATCTATAATTCTCCCAGTGCTGGCTCATAGTGATTACTGAGCATGCTTGCCCTCACAGAAAGTCAAGTTACATAGTAGGAGGAGTGGGAGGGGGGAAAACAATTACTGGATTTAAGCAATACAGCAACACACACAGATCAGAGTATGTGCTACTTACACTTTTATTTATAGATTAAGGTAATCCGACCAATCAGTATCGATAATATTGGTACAATAAAAACTTTCTGCCATGTCCAGTTTTTTCTGTTTTCGTTGTGGAAACAAGCAAAAACAAACCAAAGAGACTATTGGACAATACCATGTGCTAGAAATATCTTAAAAGTATGACCGCAGCCCTAAATATAAGGACACAGTCGTGCGTTTACATTCATTTGCTCGTACAATACCAATGCGGTAGTAAAATTGTATTGTATCGGCAATTGTAATTTTACATCCACAATCGTAAGTGGACGACCAGGGTTCTGATTGTTAAAGGCAAAATAGCATTACTGCGCCTTTATAAATATGACCCTCTTTCTGCTGATGTCCTTATAGCAGGGGTGCCCAACCAGGGACAGACACTGGGCCGCTTAATTGTCTCTGCCCTGGCCCACTAAGAAAATGTCTTCCCACCGGTCTCTGCCTGTAACCCTACCACCACACTACGTCTCCACTTGGTCTTTCAGTGACTTGATTCACTGTAAAAACAAATCTAATATGTCATTGTAGAAGACTCACCTGCCCTTGACCAATCGTTTTGAGATACAACGTTGATCACAAAATGTTCAGCATGGGCAGTTGTTGGAATGCAAGCAGTTAAGTTGACTATTAAATGGCCTGCAAAAGGCAGAATCATCCATGTGGTAGGAAAGCCTAAAGACATATATATACTTATAGGCTCCTTCTTTTTTATCCTAGTGTTTGGTCCTGTCATATTGCAATGGTCACCATCAGGCAATTCTCATTACAAATGGTTACGGTTCCTCCATACGAGATCCTTGACAAGAGCCAGGTGACTTAAACAATTTATGGTCCTTCATAACAAAATATTGGTGTCCATTTATTTCCAGCAACTCAAGGAGATAAAATATTTAAACGGCCTGAAATCACTGGTGCACATATGGCTCTGGTTAATGGGTCCACTGTATTAAATGGAGAAAATGAAAGAAACCTGCTGGAAGTGCAGCAGTAACAAAGGGCGATTGTATGAAGGTTCTAAGCTTTCCGTTGCAAGAGTTTGCATGGTGCAGTGGTAGACTTGAATTTAAATAGTGAACCTGTTTAAGTGCTATTTGTAAATTAAGGAACATTGACTTCTGGGTAATTTCCTTATTTGCATATGTGAGAGGGGAGCTCTACAGCATTAAACTCTCCCTAAACTCAAGAAGCAGTGGATCGCACTCCAAAAAAACCATATATTTATTGTGGACCACACATCACACAAAAACACAACGTTTCGGGGGAGTAAATTGTCCCCTTCTTCAGGTGAACAAACTCTCTCTAACCTATTTGATTCCTTAGTGACTTGTCTCGAATAAATTGATCTTTGGACAAAGGAACATTTCTCTTGTTCCCAGACTTTGAGCTCTGTTCATACTATCTGTCCTTTTAATACCTCCCCCAGCATTACCCCCTGTCTATATCGTTATAGAATGTAAGTAAAGTCATGAATGAGTAGTGCAGGACCTATTGTTATGTTAGGTTTTTGCACCACATGAGTGCTTGTGTATTGTTACCAGCCTGTGCTGCGTCACAGTACACGGTATGAATGTTTGTTTTATATATTTTTTATAACAAATAAAGAATATTTTAAATCAAAAAAAAATCTGTCCTTTTAATTATATCTGTCCTTATGTGGTCCCTTGACTCTAACCCCCTCTCTATACTATTTTATTGTAGAAATGTACATTGACCATATGACAATAAATGTACCAGATACAGGAATCCTTAAAGGGTAATTGTGGTCCAAAAATGACTTTAGATGAAATGACAGGAATTGCTTTCCTGAGAATTTTTGCAATTTACTTTCATTATTTTATTCACATAGTTTTGAAGATATTTACATTTTCATGTGTAATATGAAAGCAGCATCACCAGATCCCCCGTACTTCCTGCTCTGAAACATGTGACAGTCCCTCTTCCCTGTCTCCTCCTCCTCATTGTCCACCAAGGTCCCTCCCCTTGCAGGCCCCCTTGCACCTCCCAGGGCCCCTCCCACTCATGGGCCCTGTGGCCCTCCCACTCACAGGCACCGTGGCCCCTTTCCTCGCAGGCTCCCTGCTACTTATACCTGACCTACCAGCTACCTAGAAAATTTTCTTGAGTCTAATCTTAATTTTGGACGTAAATTTGTGATTACCCATATATTATGTACAACCTTTGAGAATACCTGCTCTAGTGTAAACATATCAGTTTGTAGGATACCCAATAGAATACCCAATCGAATACAGGCCTCTTGCATAAGCATCACATTATTTATTAGGATAACCAATTGGATGCTGGGCTCTAGTGTAAACATTATATGAGTTATTATGATTCCCAATTGTATACTCAATCAGATACAGGGATCAAGTGTAATCCTAATGAGTTATTAGGATACCCAATCGGATACAGGGATCAAGTGTAAATATCATATGAGTTATTAGGATACCCAATCGGATACAGGGCTTTAGTGTAAACATCATATGAGTTATTAGGATACCCAATCGGATACAGGGCTCTAGTGTAAATATCATATGAGTTATTAGGATACCCAATCGGATACAGGACTCTAGTGTAAACATCATATGAGTCATAAGGATACCCAAACGGATACAGGGATCTAGTGTAAATATCATATGAGTTATTAGGATACCCAATCGGATACAGGGCTTTAGTGTAAATATCATATGAGTTTTTAGGATACCCAATCGGATGCAGGGCTCTAGTGTAAATATCATATGAATTATTAGGATACCCAATCGGATACAGGGCTCTAGTGTAAATATCATATGAGTTATTAGGATATCCAATCGGATACAGGGCTCTAGTGTAAATATCATATGAGTTATTAGGATACCCAATCGGATACAGGGCTCTAGTGTAAATTTCATATGAGTTATTAGGTACACAGCCCTGTTCTGATCTTCTGGTTCACTATCGCTATCCCCGGATATGTATGTACTTACTTAAATAAAGGGAATGTATATAATCACATATTATAATAGTAGTGTGCTGCAGATTTTCTTATTTCTTTTACTTAACTTGGTCACCTGCTACCTCCTGTGCACATGCTCAAGCTTATAAAAAGCTTGCTGAGCAGAGGGAGGAGGCAGATAACTTTGCGAACAAGGAATAGAACTTATGATTAAATATCGGGTTACAAATGCATATAATAAACATAACTGACATGCCCTTTAAGGGGGTCATTCATACTTATTAACAATCCCAGAATAAGCAGAACTTTTCCAAATTTAAATTTTACTCCTACACTGTCCGAGACATCCACAGTGTAAATTAAATGATTTACTATCTGCAAGTATAGACAATTGCTAGAGCTCTGTAGTAACTCTTCTTATTCTGTTCTAATTGAGAATGATATTGACTAAGAAATCTGTTTTTTTGGAATCCAGTTATTAATATGAAAATTGGGCAGCTAATTGCTAAAAGTGTCCTTGGAAATATGAATAGAATGTGGGCAACTATGGGTCATTCCGGATGGCCTGTTCTGTGAATGGAGAGGGCGTCAGTGTTAGTACACAGTGTTTACATTTGCCTGGAGCTGTATTGTGGTGCTAATAGCAGATGTTTGCTACACTTGACTGGGCTATATTCACATCCTTATGTTAATTTCTCCTTCTGCTTTACTTATATAGATAAAGGTGCCCATAGAGAACTCACCTCCAATCCCACAGCATTCTGTCAATTCTTCCAGAACCGCCTTTCCTGCTCCCCTTTGCGACCCAATAGGCAAAAAATATGCATTTGCGCGTTGCCTAGACACCGTGATTGCATTGTCACACCGTGTCTATGCCCCACTTTCTGTTTTTGGTGCGCAGTGCATATTTAAATAAAAAACGGACACAGTTTACTGACTTCAAGCTGATTAAAATAACTGAGTAAATATAATATCTCCAACCTTTGGGCCTCTAGATAAAAACCTGAAACTCCCAGCATTCCCTTGCTGCCCTTCTGGAGGCTCCAAAGGCTGGAGAACCCTGATGTAAATGGCCTGCCAATTTTCCCATGGAGTTAGGCCACCGATTGACTGTTTGAGCTGGACTTTAGAATGTGCAGGTATCCAATGCAGCTAGACGTTGGACCCACCATAACCCCACATTTACCTTCCAAGGCACCATATCATATGGGTGATTCTGTGACTAATAACCCAGGAACCATTGAGTAAAATGATGTATTATTTGCTTTTTTTACCCTTTTATTTGTATCTCACACTTCATAGACGACTCTGTCGTTAATGGAGACATTTCAATGTCCCGAGACACTGAACACATGAACTCATTTTCTAAAATGTAAAACATTTTGTCATCGTTCCGTGTGGAGTTAATCAACACCAGGCCGCTCAATGTCACACTAAATTGCAACCATATCATTAGTCCCTTGGGTGCATGATTGAGGCGCTGCAGAATGCAGAGAGTTAACATTCTCCGAACGCTCAACACATGACACACAAAGCAGCATTAACTAGTTGATGAAAGCTTTGATGGCCAGGACAGCTCACAGCTCACTAGATCCCAGCAAACCCTGCCAGCAAAAACAGCTACAAGAGGAGTAGGTCCCAAGAGGAACTGCACCATGTCAGCTTGCCAAGAAGGCAGCAGCTGGGTGGCATGGCATTTATCAGGCATACCTGCCTTTACAATAGAGATGGGCGGGCTCAGAACGTCTCTCCAGCCTCTGTGCGAGGATTAACCTGAGCCTGAGGTGGAATTTCAGAAGTTTATTTGATCTCTGGCGAAGGAGCGCGCTCAAGTTTTTTGGC
Source organism: Hymenochirus boettgeri (assembly GCA_019447015.1). Classification (NCBI taxonomy): domain Eukaryota; kingdom Metazoa; phylum Chordata; class Amphibia; order Anura; family Pipidae; genus Hymenochirus; species Hymenochirus boettgeri. Next base: position 205,409,581 of record CM033475.1, on the reverse strand, counting down.
CAGAGTCCAGGCTGGTGTGGATGAATGTAATGTGATCTTTCCCCGAGCCTGGGTCTATGTACAAGTGTGTATCAGTTTCTTAACATGACAGGATGATATTTTGAAAGCTACGTGCTGTTTACCTGGCCTTCCTGGTGTCAGGCAGCCTCCAAGTCACATTAATATTTGTCCTGTGCATCCTTTTTTTAAAAAAACACAAAAAAAAACAAGCAAATGCTTTTTATAGGCACCGCAAGGTTCTTAGGAAAAGATGCACATGTGAGAGGGGATCACAGTAAGTCATTGTGAATTTGCTTAGCATGTACAAAGTATGGACTTTAATTTAGTTACATTTCTCGTGAATTCATGGTGATTGGATGATCTTTCATTAACCCGTTTTAATTGGCTGCTGTTTTTATTTTGCTTACCTGTGATTGGTTTATTTCTAATGCTTTACTGGGTCTGTAGTAGCAGTGACTGGATATGCATATTTCTTAAGGAAATGTTACGGTAACTAAAACAAGGACTTCGGGGGAGACTAAAAATCTTCCTTTCGGTATTGAACACCAGATTTGTGGGTACATATTGAAAGCCGTTAACATAGTCACACTAATCCGATACGGAATACCTTGTGATGGATGCACTTTTGTTTTTTGCAATACTGGCACAGCCACCGCAAGCAAGGGGTTAAAGATGTGCTAATCAATATTGAATTGGTTAGTGTGGCTTTAACTCTTAAAATGACGTCAGTGGCTCTCGGTAAATCCGGGATACTTATTTACTAGGAGATTATCTAAATACCAAAAAAGTAAATAGATAGTAATTGCTGGTAACTAAGGTTACTGTTATGTTTACCCACAAAAAATGTCTTTCACAGGATACAGGACAGCACTGGATAATGATTTCCGGAGGATGGAATTCTGTATACATTTATGAATATATGTATTAATAAGTATAAATAGAAATACTGTACACTATTTATGGAAAATATTCATGTTAAGGCAATCAGAATGGCACGGTAACACAACCAGTTCTATGTATTGAACATGGTACTTTATCTTCTAATTATGGGCTGACAGTCAACATGCTACCCATCTATAACCAGTAACACATTGCACAGTGACTGCCCCCTACTGGGCAACACAGAAAATGGATTCTAGAACAAATCATACCATATGGCCCTTTACGGACATCTAAAATATTATAACTGCTACTAGTCCAATAGGGATGTGCTATAGTTTCATCCTGAATCTGGTTTTGTGTCAGAACTATCGGTCTCGTAGATGAAATTCTGTCAGTCAAAACTACAGACAAAAACATTAAATTTTTTGGTTTCGATGTGGGTTTTCGGTTTCAACCATCAAAATTCTGCATCATCTCTTAGTACTGAAACCAGGATCAATGTGTTTTTGCTTTAAGTAGATTTCTAAATAGATGGTAAAATGCGTCAGTGTCAGGGCTGACAATGTCAGAGTAGCTTTCAATGACGTGGGGTATGTCACAGATGTCAGACTGCTGGGCCAGGCCATGGTCCGTGGTATCTTTGAAGATCAGAGTTTGGCACTTATAAGTGTTTCCACATTTTCTGTAATTGACACTTAGAATTCACTTGATATTTACTTAACTAAACGTGTGACTCCGCTTCACTTAGCATTGAATATACACAGATATATAAAGACATCCATATGAGAAAAAAGCAGGATAAAATGCCAGGCTAGTGATATATTACGATTGGTGTGTGTTACAAGAAAAGTAATGATCACGTATTTCTGTGAATTTTGGTTTTACTGTAATGTTGGAAGAAATTTGAGTAGATTCGCCAGGTGTAATATATCCATACACGTGCTTGTGAAGGTTCTCATTCATCCAGGTCATGGTATATCTGTTGTATTCAATTAGATCAACTGGACTTGAAGTTTACTTCTTGAAGACGTTTCGCTAGACTGACTTTGTCAATTCAGAATGACTTGTACAAGAATCTGTGGCAATTATGTAGCCAAGTGTTAAGGGCATGATTGGATAGTGGCTAAGAGGTGTTATAGGAACGCCCAGAGTAAGGTGTCAAAACAGCAACTGCATCAACGTATAGCCCAGCACAGAAGAGCCAATTCCTCGAGTCAGGACTCAGCTGTGTACCTGCATCTTAAGGAAAAAGGACACACCTTTGAAGATTGTAATGTTAACATATTGACAAAGGAACGTGTCTGGTTCAAGAGAGGTGTTAAGGAGGCCATTTATGTGAAAATAAAGAAACCAAGCCTAAATAGAGGTGGGGGGGTTCGACACCAACTGACTGCCATGTACAATGCTGTTTTGACACCTTATTCTGGGCGTTCCTATAGCACCTCTTAGCCACTATCCAGTCACGCCCTTAACACTTGGCTGTGATATGCTAATTGGGATTTTCCAGGGTACATAATTGCCACAGATTCTTGTACAAGTCATTCTGAATTGAGAAAGCCAGTCGGATGACTAGCGAAACGTCTTCAAGAACTCAACTTCAAGTCCAGTTGATCTAATTGAATACAACAGATATATCCATACACATTTAATATTGCTCAGATAGCCAGTACTGCTGCAAATAAGTTTCATACAGAGAAGGATTTTAGGTCATTTCCCTGACATGTCTCGCCATCTGTTGGAACTTTAGAGAATTACATGAGTCTCATGTAATTATCTTAAAGCCCAATAAAATGGCGTGGCATACACTAAGGGCAAGGCCCTTGAGAAACACAGAGCAGCGCAAATCAATGTGGAAAGCCACATTGCATGCGCTGCAGCCTGTTTTCGGAGTGCATATAATCACAATTCCGCCACGTTGCACGGATCGCAGTGCACGCTTTTCCCATGCATTGCCGGACACCATAGTGTGACCTCAGCCTAAAGAGCTGCTTTAGAAACAAATAAATTACCCAGAGATTTGTTTCATAGTGTTCTTGAATGTTCTTTTATTATATAATAGGGGTGCATCATGTGTCTGTCCCCCCACCCTCTCTATCTACATATACACAATATGCAACAAAAGTGAGTTCACCTCTCACATGTTTTGTAAATATTTTACAATACCTTTTCACTGGTTACCACTGGAACCCTTTTCCACTCCTCCATGACGGCATCACAGAACTGGTGGACGTTAGAGACCATGTGCTCCTCCACGTTCTGTTTGTGGATGCCCCACGGATGCTCAATAGGGTTTAGGTTTGGAGACATGCTTGGCCAGTCCAGCACTTTACCCTCAGTTTCTTTAGTAAGGCAGTGGTCCTCTTGGAGGTGTGTTTGGGGGTGTTATGTTGAAATACGTCTGCAATGGGAAAGGATCATACTTGGCTTCAGTATTTCAAAGTTGTTGGTATTCATACAGCCCGAAACCCTCGCACTCCTACCACCATGCTTGACTGTAGAGAAGACACACTTGCCTTTGTACTCCTCACCTGGTTCCACCACACACTTGGCACCATCTGAACCAAATAAGTTTATCTTGGTCTCATCAGACCACAGGACATGGTTCCAGTAATCTATGTCCTTAGTCTGCTTGTCTTTAGAAGAGGCTTCCTTCTGGGACAACAGTGATACAGACCAATCTGATGGAGTGTGCTGCGCATGGTTTGAGCACTGACAGACGGACCTACCACCCCTTTAACCTCTGCAGCGATGGTGGCAGCACTCATACATCTATTTCCAAGACAACCTCTGGATATGACACAGAGTACGTGCACTCAGCTTCTTTGGTCGTCCATGGCAAGGCCTGTTCTGAGTGGAACCTGTCCTGTTAAATTGCTGTATGGCCTTGGCCCCCATCCTGCACCTCATTCTCAGAGTGTTGGAAATCTTCTTATAGCCTAGATCATATTTATTTGTGAAAGTGAAAACACTAAATTTAACACACCTGCTCCCCATTCACACCTTAACTGTGGTAATTCACAACTGATTTTTACAATTACAATTAGTTGGCCACACAAAATGAGTTTCCAACCAAAGGACCATTGATTGGTTTATTGATAAATACTTGTGCCAAGGGGGATTTTTGAACTGAAATTCCCCTCCATGTACCAGCCCACATCAGAACTAACATGAAAAGGCCAAGTAATCTCAACTTTTGATGCCCTTTATAACTGCAAAAAGATTCTTGTTTTACATCCCATGTGCTCCGTAATCCTTCCAGTTTTAGCAGTTACCAATGTCCATTAGGCAATCTGTTTATAATATGTGGTTCAAACAATGAACATTGCAACAATACTTGTGGCTTTCAGGAATAACACGTTACAGCTTGAAGCCATGTTCTGGTAGAGAGCCAGTGTGCAGTTATATTTCACAAATGGGAACCTCTGCTTGGGAAGCACACTCTGTTACTTACTAGGGGCCGTATATTAAATGTCTAAGCGGCTAGCCATGGAAGATGCTTTGTCTGTTTTCAGACCAAAAAAAACAGACCAAGCTGTTTGCAATAAGGAAAATGGGAGCAGATGTTAGTGAAGAATATTTGTCCATCTGTATTCCTGGTAACATGGTCCTCAGTATAATTTTATGTTTAAAGTAGAACATGTGGTACCCTGTTGTCAGAGCTTTGTTATCGTTTTCTTTCGGTTTTAATATTTCAATGGTAATTATACTCAAGGAAACTAATTGCTTCAAGGAGGATCAAGAAGATATATGACCTCACATGTATGAGCATGTTAAAAAAAAATAACCCCTTAATACTATCCTTCAAATTGATTGGTTCCTTCTTATTCGTGTCTGTGACTTCCTGTCCTGTCTATGGTTCATCATTCAGACAGCAAGAAGTTCATGGAAGAAACACGAGCACAGCAGTTTAAGAAGGAAAGTGCGATCAAGCCATTACTTTTTCCAAAGATTTTACCATAGGGAGCGTTGAATGTTCATTTGAAATGTAATCTGCTTTTTATAAAAATGTGCTGAGCTTCCATATTTGAGACAACTACTGTTTTTAAAAGGTAAATTGAGATGCATTAAAAACAAATTCTTCTTATTCAGAACGAGGGTAACAGTTTGTATAGTGGCTAAATCACCTTCTTCATTTTAAACCTTTGCTGTTTAAACCAAGTTTTAAGCTGTCTTAAAGCTGCTCGTGCCTCTAGAATTAAAGTTACATGGTTAGTAGAAAAGTGATACATTGTCCATGTACAAATTGTGTAGAGCCAATTCTTAACAAATATGAAATATGGCATTTTTGAGTGTTGGTTTAAAGACTTTCTCCCCATGTCTTGTTAAAAGAATTGTATACAGAAAAAACTACTTTATAATAAATAAATACATGTTACATGTAGTAGTAGTAGCATTTACTCTGATGAGTTTGTGTTGCTGCATGACTTCAATCCATATACTGTAGTTCTGGTTGGTACAGGGGTACTATATAATATTGATAATTACTGGTATTAACACATATACTGTAGTTTTGGTTGGTACCGGGATACTATATAATATTGAGAATTACTGGTATTAATACATATACTGTAGATCTGGCTGATCCAGGGATAGTATATAATATTGAGAATTACTGGTATTAATACATATACTGTAGTTTTGGTTGGTATGGTGATACTATATAATACTGAGAATTGCTGGTATTAATACATATACTGTAGTTTTGGTTGGTATGGGGATACTATATAATATTGAGAATTACTGGTATTAATACATATCCTGTAGTTCTGGTTGGTACGGAGATACTATATAATATTGATAATTACTGGTATTAATACATATACAGTAGCTCTGGTTGGTACAAGGATACTATATAATATTGAGAATAACTGCTATTAATACATATCCTGTAGTTCTGGTTGGTAAGGGGATACTATATAATATTGAGAATTACTGGTATTAATACATATGCTGTAGTTCTGGTTGGTACAGAGATACTATATAATATTGAGAATTACTGGTATTAATAGATATACTGTAGTTCTGGTTGGTAAAGGGACACTATATAATAATGAGAATTACTGGTATTAATACATATACTGCAGTTCTAGTTGGTACAGGGATACTATATAATATTGAGAATTACTGGTATTAATATATATACTGTAGTTCTGGTTGGTACGGGGATACTATATAATAATGAGAATTACTGGTATTAAAGGGCATGTCCACCCCCAAAACTACAATCCCCCCCACTACTGGCCCCATCATGTAGTGTAGCTTAATACTTACCTCACATCCCAGCTCCATATGGTTCTCCTGTAGTCCCCCCCCAAAGTGCCAAAAACTGCCCACCAGGAGGATAGCAGAGTCCATATAGGACTCTGCCTCCTACCTGGCCTCCGGGAGAAGTTTGGCATGCGTACTGCAGCCATACTATACTATATAATATTGAGAATTACTGGTATTAATACATATACTGTAGTTCTGGTTGGTACAGGGATACTATATAATATTGAGAATTACTGGTATTAATACATATACTGTAGTTTTGGTTGGTACAGGGATACTATATAATATTGAGAATTACTGGTATTAATACTATCTGTAGTTCTGGTTGGTAGGGATACTATATATATTGAGAATTACTGGTATTAATACATATACTGTAGTTCTGGTTGGTACAGGGATACTATATAATATTGAGAATTACTGGTATTAATACATATACTGCAGTTCTGGTTGATGCAGGGATACTTTCTAATAGCTGGGGGTTTTTTTGCCTACCTCTGGATCAACTGTTAGGTAGGGTTAAAAAGGAGGGTGGAAAGGTTGGACTTGATGAACATATGTCTTTATTCAACCTCAATTAGTATGTTACTACAGTATGTTACAGTAGTGGTCATTTTAATTTCCCCCCCCCCCCCCAGTGTACATATCCAAAGGTTAATTTAACCAACAGAAAGTTCTACAATACTTTGTAAAGGTGCTTTAGCATTTCTCTGAGCATGTCATGTTAACCATATCCTATATGTCGGTCATTTCTATAAAGCCTGTTATACAGATTGTATAGATATTTTATTACATTGAATAACTAATTCTGTGGTTTTTTTATTTCAGTGGTCTGAGGTGGATTAAGTAATGATCCTCTGCTTCTATGCCATGGTGATCTCATACATTTGTGCCATTTGTGCGGCCCCCTTTCGAAGCCAAGACACCAGCCTGGATTATGGCCCTAATAAGACATCCATCACCTCAGACCAAGAGCAAATACCCTATAACGTCAGTCATGGACTTTATCATGGCTTCTTTCCTGATTTGTCTTCCAATTTTGCTGACATGGCTGGTAAAGAATGGAACCTATACTCGCCTAGGGTTACTCTTTCAAGCCAAGAGCCCTCTGGACCTCCAATTCTATTCTTGGCAGAGGAGGGAATGGCACATTCAGAGCCAGCCAACAAGACTTCCCGGGTAAAACGAGCACCAGGAACTGATTCAGTAAGTTTTTCTCGGCGTGGAGAACTTTCCGTTTGTGATAGTGTCAACCTCTGGGTTACGGACAAGAAAACAGCAGTGGATGACCGAGGTAAAACTGTGACTGTTATGTCTGAGGTTCAGACACTTACAGGACCCCTAAAACAGTACTTCTTTGAGACCAAGTGCAATCCATCTGGTGGCACGACTAAGGGATGCCGAGGTGTTGATAAAAAGCACTGGACATCTGAGTGTAAAGCAAAGCAGTCTTATGTACGGGCACTGACCATGGACTTCAACAAGCTTGTGGGATGGCGTTGGATTCGCATTGACACAGCATGTGTCTGTGCCCTGTTGAGTCGGACAGGAAGGACGTAAAAAAATGGTGGGTGGGAAGAAAAAGAATGAGATGATTCCTCTCCTTGCATTACTGCTTAAGGAATTAGGAATTTGTTGCTATTAGTTTTCCTAATCTGTTTACAATGCGCCACAAAGGCCTTAATCACACATTCCTCAACAAACAAAACAGGGTTTATAAGAAGAGAGTTTTGCTCCAAATTGTAAATGCATTATTGTTTAACAAGAAATATAAACAAGTACCAAGGAGGCCTTGTTGAGATACTATGAGGGAACATCTTTTCCCATTAGCTCACCCTGTATAGTACCTTTTCAAGCTGCACAATGATAACTTGATCCCAAAATTATTCTAGGTGTCTGAAATTCAGCAGTTTTGGGATGAGCTATCCAATCAAATCTTCTCATCAATAGCTACAGAGATGGGCTATCCAACCAAATCTTCTCATCAATATCTACAGAGATAGGCTATCCAACCAAACCTTCTCATCAGTTTCTACAGAGATGTGCTGCCCAACCAAATGTTCTTATCAGTTTATCTAGAGGTGGGCTATCCACCCAAATGTTCTCAACAGTTTCTCTAGAGGTGGGCTACCCAACCAAATGTTCTTATCAGTTTATCTAGAGGTGGGCTATCCAACCAAATGTTTCTCACAGTTTCTCTAGAGGTGGGCTACCCAACCAAATGTTCTCATCAGTTTCTCTAGAAGTGGGTTACCCAACCAAATGTTCTCATCAGTTTCTCTAGAGGTGGGCTAACTCAACCCAAATGTCTCATCAGTTTCTCTAGAGTGGGTTACCCAACCAAATGTTCTCATCAGTTTCTCTAGAGGTGGGCTACCCAACCAAATGTTCTCACATTATCTAGAGGTGGCTATCCAACCAATGTTCTCAACATGTTTCTCTAGAGGTGGGCTACCCAACCAAATGTTCTCATCGGTTTATCTAGAGGTGGGCTATCCAACCAAATATTCTCATCAATATCTACAGAGATGGGCTATCCAACCAAATCTTCTCATCAATATCTACAGAGATGGGCTACCCAACCAAATGTTCTCTTCAGTTTATCTAGAGGTGGGCTATCCAACGAAATATTCTCATCAATATCTACAGAGATGGGCTTTCCAACCAAATGTTCTCATCAGTTTCTACAGAGATGGGCCATCCAACCAAATGTTATAGGTGGATAAAATAATTTGTGGGTAACAGCGTATATGTTGTAAAATACTATCCCATGCTTGGTTAACAAATGTGAAGGAGATCCCAACTGGAGCATACATCGATTCCCCTTGGGGGCATTGTGACCCCCAGGCATTAGACATTACATATTGTAAGCTAGTAATAAAGTGGTTATTCTATTTGTAAATGTATATATATATATATTGAGAAAAATCTAACTTATTTGCAATTCCTTTTTTATTGATTGCATTTCACTACTCTATGTTGCAAATAATTAGTCCATACATTCTGACCTCTCAGCTATTTTATTTATTTCTTTGTTTTCTTATTGCCAGTGTTCCCCAGAATCTCTTTACCCTATTATACCAACCACTGAGGTATTTTTACTTGTTTCCAGCTGGGACGTGATCTTCACCCTGACATTTAAAGATTTCTAGTCTTTTGTTCCGGAAATAAACTTGCAACTGTCAAAAATATGGTTATTATTTTTTTAAGAATGACTGATAGTTCAGCAATAATACCCAGGTGTCATTTTCACCAAAATATTTAATCATTAGATTCAAAAGGGACAAAATATCATTGGATATGTACTTGCAAAGGCATAACTACCATGACAGCATCCGCTGTGTGCGTAAGGGGGCCCAATCTTCTTACTCTTCCTCCAACAGCCCCCCAAGGAACGGCTGTAAATGAAGAACTGTGGGGACCCCATTATAATTTGCTTTGGGGAGGGAAGTCATTTCTAGTTACACCTCCATGTAACTGTCCAATTCATTTCTCTGAGATAGCCAGAGATGTCACTTACTGGTAACTGCCTTCACCTGTAGCATTGTCCTATTAAGGTGCTATGACAGGTAAAATATCCCTGGCTGTATAGGGCACAGTAAGCTGCATGCATGACTGTTTTCAAGTTTTACTTTTTAGGCATTTTAAAAAGTCCATCACTGCATGAATACATGAGATGGGTATACTTGCTGCAGCAAGCAATATGGCAGCTTTAGGCTGAGGCCACACTACTAAGTGTTCTAGCCCACCAAAATCGTACACATGCAATCGGAGTGCATACAATTAAATTAAAAATGCAGATCGCAACGCACAGCAACACACCTAGTGTGGCCACACTGATTGACCAACACTTGTGTATTTTTAACCCACAATCAAATTGCGTGTTAATACGCCTTGATGTGGCATCAGCCTCAATTAATGTATTGGTTACATAGTCAGCTTTCCCTTGATATTTTATTATTGGAGACTAATTTAACTAAAAACCTGCATCTCCTACATATGTTTCTAGTTAATGTTACACATGCTATTTAATTACAGACTTTCGTCAGTGAGATACTTAAAAACTATATTGTAAGTATACTTGAAATATGCAATAAACCGATTTCCCTCACACGGCTAGAATCCTATCACCCTAGGTGCAAAACTAAATATTCATGTTTAAAACGAGGTACCAGGTCTGGAAATATTAAAAATGTAAAACAAATTCAAAGACAAACAATTCCCATTAGATCAAAATTTCCAAGGTCAGTAAACCAGAAAGGGGTATAGGCTAATTATGTAGTATGTTATTGGTAATTAGTGTGTATATCTGTTATGAATGAGAGGGGTTTTAATCTGCAGCAGTGAATCAGATGTTAGCTTTTTACTGGTCTATTGCAGTTAGATCCTGATTTGATTGGTTGCTTCTTCAGATAAATAGGACAGACTATTGGATTTCACCCTTATCAGAAAGGGCCACATTGCGAGGCATAAACAGCGATCACTCTTTGTTAAATAACTAGATTATTTAACAAAGATTTCCAGACTTCAGTCAAGATGATGGATTCTTAACTTGAAAACTTATAAAAACTAGGAGGGCCCCCAAGACATCTAAATAGGGGGGAAAAAAACATTTATATCCATAGATTGTCAATTTATCATAAGGCTAAGGTCAGTCCCCAGAGATCAATCTTTGTTTTTGCCTTTCTACAAATAATCACGAAATACTGCGCTACTTTGATTAGCTGAGACATTTTCTATTTAAATAACTGGAAGATTCTGCCTTGAATGTTTAAAGGGCATTTCAAAATGTGTACACTGTTACATTCATTCAAAGTATGATGTTCAGATTTCATTCAAGAATTAACCTTGAATGAATTCTATAATTCCTAACATTTAGCCGTGTCTCTGAAATCCGTACATCTTTGTTCTCCTATAAAACGGAATTCCCTGTAGAAATGTTCTAGGTGTTAACAGGTGTTTATTTCTGGCCTTGTAATGCCTGTAAGGCTGGGTACACACTATCAATTTTACGTCGGTCAGGATGAATAACTGTCTGTAGCGGCAAAAGACAGTTTGCCAAGACCGATCATATGGTTCATAGGGGACCACACAATTGGGCGTGATTTTCCAACATACTGAATCGTCCAATCTGGAAGAACATTGACTAAGATCGTTTGCAGATGCCCATAAATACACCATCCAGTTTTTTGGCCCGATCAATACACAGTAATATCAGGACATCAATCAAACATAAATCAGTTATTGTATGTCTAACTTAGGAAATACACATCTGCAGTATGTACGGCATAAACAATATAATTTATATACAAGTTAATAAGAGAAAATGATGTAAGAAATAGATTCAATGAAATGTTTCAGCAATATGGAATCTCACATTGATATGCAGGGCTGTATTTATACCATATAGACATAAAAGATTACAACACATCTACTGTATTGAAGGATATCTAAACTGGTGACAGGCTTTTTATATTAGAAATTAAATCGGTATTTCCTAGGAAGTAGGAACAATTACTCCAACCTCCCATTTGTACTTCTAGGCTCCAATCTGAGTATTGAAATATCATGGCGTCATTGCAGCTCTATCTCTGGTCCCTTTTTCTCCCCCCTCTCTAACATAGGCACATAAGCTCACTTATGTTACAGACGGGTGTGTTAAGGATAGGATAGACTGTGTTGGAGGAAGTAGCTATCAGAGGCTGCAGGCACAGGAATCTTCCATGTTTTAAGCATGGTACACACCTTCTAATTTTTCCTCCCGACCGACCGTAGCCACTTCCAACCAGTCGGCTAGGAGGAAGGACTGTAGGTCGCAATAAAAGTAGCCGCAGCAGACAGCGGTGACTAAGTCACGGTTTTCCAACATGTCCGATCATTCTGATTCGGACGAACAAACGCTCAGACGTCGGTCACAAAAAACATCCAATATTTTGGCGTGAACTATTGGATAGTTTGTACCCAGCTTTAGATTGGGACTTGTAAGTAAAAATAAGAGGTAGGACCAACCATTCCTTCATCCCTAGGAATTATAGATTTAATCTAAATAAACATAAATAATGTAGTTTGTTGCCCCTTTAATCAATAAAGGGCACGCCATCCCCATATAAAAACCTATACTTAACTTTTGCACCTCTGAATAGGCATGCAGTCTGGTACTCACTGCCCTCTTCCTTTTGGGGACTGGGGAAGGTAAGTATAGATTTTTAATGGGGGGGATTTGCCCTTTATTCAGACCCATTGCAGGTGTATACAATCAAGCACCTATGCATGCAATGAGTTTAAAACTTTTACAGTTTGGCTCTTTTTTGTTCTAGCCCCAGTGCACAAAGCATCGTCCATTAAGATTGGAGGATTAGAGTCCTCAAACCAATCAGGAAAAAATATTTTTTTTTCTTGGCTGCCTTACCGATCAATAGACCAATCGTTATCTGTCAGTCAGGATACAGTCAATCTTTTAACTTATTCTGGGTATTAAAATATGTCTGTGATTTACCAACCAAAATGGACGATTTTTTAAACAAAAATGTCCAAGATCAGTTGGAATGGAGATACTACAGCTCTATCTGATCAGATCTGGGATCCATTACACCTTTGAGAGAAGCTATAATGTCCAACATCAGCGACTTGCCTCATAAATGCTCTTCTGGGTCAATGGGTAGAAATTGCCATAGACACTCTCTTGGAACAGTAGATCTGCATGGCTGTAAACGAGACTAACTCTGTATTGATTGATAGGCTATATGAATATACCTTTATTTTATAACTAGGATCCTTGTAACACATGTTTTTTATTGCATTTGGTTGCATCTCCCTGACCAATCAGTGATGGACCCAGTGTCCCCAGCCAGTATTATAACTACAGACCGGACAATTTGTAGTCCAATACACTCACAACACACTCGGGTTTAAATTGTAACTATATAAAAGCTAATTCTGCTGATAGACAGTATAGATTTTCATTCAACTCTCTTTTTTAAAATAAATCTAAAATATTATTACATTAAATTATCAATTTTCCATCAGATTTGTTTCCTAAATATATTTTTTTCTATATTTCATATATATAAATATATATACATAACTTATTCGTTTTATTATGTTTAATGAGCAATAGTCTGTTGTTGTTTTTGTTGTTATGAAAAGAAAATGAAAATAAAATGTTTTTCTATACAATTCTGTCATAGTTATTTGTCTTCTTATCTGATTAAAAAAAAATTAAAAGATGAATTCCTGTAACACGGCACGTAGTGAATAGAAGGTTCCTTTGTTAGTCTATTTATTTATACTGCCTGTTATAGATTTATAGGTATTAGCGGATTTCTAGAAGCAAGTTAAGCAGCTTCACTATGGGAAACACAGAATGAATAGGATTTCCCATCACTCCACATTTTACATTTTTGTGAACGGGCAGAAGCAGGAGAGAACAGGCCTTAGCCAATTGAAAACTTTGGCTGCCCCATCATATAGGAGTAATTGGTGAAATCATTCTGTAATGTGCCATGATAGGACCACAGTCCATCAATAGATTACTATGGCGACAGCTGACCATATAATTTCCCCAAAGGTAAACTGGTTGAAATTAGGAGTCCATTACTATACAGTCAAAGTCTCTTAAAGGAATTGTACACTGAAAAAACAATTTTAACTCATTTTAATCTATTAATATATACATGTAAGTAACACTTACTCTGATGTGTTTGTGTTGCTGCATTACTTCGATCAAGTACTTGTTTTTTTTCAAGCTCAGTCCCCCCAGCCCCCTGCCAGACTATCTGACACTCTGTGATGGCAAGCATGCTCAGTAATCCATATAAGGCATCACTGGGAAAGGGAATTTCCCATCATGCAGGTTATGTACCAACATTCACCATTCCAGCTACAGCAAAAATATACATAACAGAAGAGTTTATTAAGGCACTTGATTGACAGCTGAAATGTAAGATGTTTCAAACTGGATCTAAAGAAATAGGGGACAGATCAACAACAACAACAAAAAAAACAGTACAATAATAGTTGGGAAGAATTATGGTTTCCAGTAATGGGCAATAAAAAAAAATCCCAGTGTACATATCCTTCAAGCTTCGTACATGCGTCAGATCATTTCCATATGACGAACCTGTGCCTGATGAACATTCAGCGACCATCTTGTCATACACTAGTTCTGCCAATGATGCTTGTACATACATCAATGATAGTGAATACTGTTCATCGGTATTAGGTGCTATGTGACATATAGTACGTATTACGTGACATTCGGAATATCTTGTGATCTTCAATCTACCGATAATCTGATGATCTGTACAAACATAAAATCGGCAGAACGAATCTGCCAGGCTGGAGAATAGTCGTGGATCGTTGGTCTTAGAAGATCATTATAGCTTCATTTTCCCACAAATGTCGCACAATGGGTCGTTTGTCGGGCAAATCGTACCAAAATGAGCTAACGTGTGTACAAGCTTTAAGCTTACCGGTACGATTGTGTAATCATCTTTAACATCTTCCTTCCCAGTGGTTCTTATCTGCAACTTTCATGCAAAGTTTTACACTTTATGATCAGCAGTTGTAACATTGGTTGTTAATTCAATCAGGAAATCGGTTTAGGGTAAGTTGTGGAAACGTTACAGGTAAGTTATTACTGTACTGTATAGATTTCTTGTGTTTTTTAGTAAAGCCTTTTAATAAATGTGTTCTTAATTGACCTAAATGACCTAATTACCATAAATAAACCCACCTTTAAGGAAAAATTCAGCTTATTTGCAACCTAGGATAGTTTACCATGTTCTAATCTGAAACCTCCTCTGTGTAAAAGAATTTCAACTAGTGGTTTAGGCCCTCACCATGGGTCCTATTACGGCCACTACAGTTGCCCTTTAACACAATGGCAGGTAGAACGAAGAATTGTTCCTGACAAATAATGACAGATTGATGACAAATGATGTTTGGATTTGCACGATGAAGATTCATTGTCTGTAAAATAGTGAAAACCACAGAAAAATAAATTTTGGACATGACCCAACACTCCTGTTTATATTTCAGATACCGGAACTGTTTGTAAAATACCATGCAGTAAAGGCACAGTGTTATAAAATGCCAATATCCTTTAAAGTACCGTATATACTCGAGTATAAACCGACCCGAGTATAAACCGAGGTACCCATTTCTACCTAAAAAAACCCAGTAAAAATGATTCACTCGAGTATAAACCGAGGGTAGAAATGCCCCAATACCATATACGGTAGTACCATAATAATAATCTATTACCAGTAACCATTGCACTTCAGATGTTTGTAAACTACAACTCCCAGCATGCTTTGGTTGCTAGGAGTTATAGTTTCTAAACATCTGGAGAGGCAAGTGCTGAAATACTTTAAATAAATAAAATTACTGTACTGTAAATCATTCATTCAAGACCCAGCACCCCCCCCACCGCCACCCACTCCCTCCCAAACCACCCCATGCACAAAATCATGCCCCGGGTATTGGAGGACTGCACAAAATTGGAGGACTTACTGCTGGTTATGGGGTCTTGGACTGGTTCTCCAGTCCGGCTAGCTGAAGTCCGGTAATACAGGGTTCTCCAGTCCGGTAATACAGGGTCTGGCTGATGACGTCAGCAGAGCGCGCGGGCACATAAGTTATGCACATCCCACGCGCTCTGCCTCTTACAGCTCCGGTGGTCCCGGTCTCGATCCTCCTGATCTCCTCCTGATGTCTTCAGAGTCCTGATGTGTTCAGAGTCGGAATTGAGGGACAGGACTCCGAGTGAGGTACCGGCTATTATTTCTTTTTTTTCCCAGCAGATTTACCTATGACCCGAGTATAAACCGAGTCTAGGTTTTAAGGTATTTTTTGAACCTTAAAAACTCGGTTTATACTCGAGTATATACGGTAGCCCAGGTGGCACGTCAGCACATGATAAATTGATATAAGGTCTCTGCTTAGTCCCCCACCTGCTACATTATGGCAAACTTGCAGTTGTATCCATGTTGTACAATGTTAGAAGGCAGATACATCTGCAATAACAATTCATTTGAATTTTCCCTGTTTTTTTTATATATATATTACCATCTTTATCTGGCTGTAAGGCCTGGTAAACACCATACAATTTTGTAACTATTTTTCAGACTGACAAACTACTGATCAATAACTGGCATTTTGGCAGGACCATTCAATCAGCCTAAAATCGGCCAAAATTTGCCAACATGTCAGATCGACATGTTGCTGAGAAAGCTCTGAACATCTTGTCATAGAGCGAAACGCGTCCCAACTGCCTGGTTTTTAACCATTGGCCATCTCTCCAGATGTACTCTGTGTGACATTTAATGATTGGACTATGGACTGGTAGATATGCTAGGTGGGAGTTTTGTATATATATGCTTAAGACTTATGATATCCCACTAGCATGATCCAGGTTAATATGTATATACCTGAGTAGAGGCAGTTATGATTTTATATTGTTTTATTATATATGTCCCTGCACATTAAAGGATTTTTAGTCAAATTATTAGAGTGTTGCATGCTTCTCTCTAATATAAACAGCCTAACTTGTCTAATCTGCCTGCATAGTCAAGCCCCTCCATTCCCATTATTTTTTTAATTTCCCTTGAATATATGTGTATATGGTTTCATTCAGCACTTGAATAAAAGATTGTTTGAATCTTCCTTCAGTGTGCCTCCCTATATACGAATATATATTGATACCTGGTTTGTTTGGTCTAATGACTAGATAATCCATGGATCTGTTTACCGGGCATGTCATGCTCCCTTTCACTTGGTACAATGTAACTGTAAGTATCCCCCTTTCCTGTTTTTGGATCTGTTTAGCAGGATTCTGATTCAGTCTGAATTCCCAGTAATATCTTCAATTAAAATACCCCCTACGCCTGATTTGTTCTGGCCAACCAATTCCGCTAATCTAAACGCCCCATGGAATGCCCAGCTCAAAAAGGGTCAGTTCGAAATTGGATTGGGAGTGACCTATCTACATACATTTTCCTTCAAAGCTACATCCTAACAGGTACATAGAATGGGGGGGAACTGGTAAAAGTCTAAATGCCGGTTCCATTAAAGCCCCAAGGCCCGCTTCCTGGATGATCTTTACCGCTGTGTCAAATGATATATACTCGACTGCCGAGAGCTCTTTATCTATCACTGACTTATCATCTGGGAATGATAGGTGATGAATCAGCAGGCTCCTTTTTTGAATCAGGCCTAAATTGGGAATTGTAGAAAAACACATATCAGAGTCCAGATTAGGAGCACTCACCGGTGGCATCCGTGTTGATTCCACACTGTGCTGCGTCCTATCGTGCAGGTCACCTCTCCCAAGACGAGACCTCAGCGGGGTCTCATGATACTTTGTATGAAGAGCAAACATCAGGGAGCGAACCGCTCCGGAATAAGGACTCAGACTTGGCAGGTGGTGTCATCGTAAAACTTTTATTTCAACCATATGTTAAACATCAATCAAAGCTGTAAAAGCATCACAAAGGTCTGACGCGTTTCACGGCGTTCCCACCGCTTCATCAGAGACTCGTCTTTGCAACTGCAGAGTTCTAATACCTATTGCAGTGATATCGAACATTGCCACTCCAGATTCCAACCTCAATCCCATCATGCCTTGTTTGCAGAACGATCTTTTCACACTATACAGTGGGACCAACAATGAGGCAAATATTAATTGTGGGGGTGGACATGCCCTTTAATGTAGGCACCAGACTGTGCCTGAGATTTTAGTGGATCAAGGCTGCTGTGGGTTGTAAAATGCAGTTGCGGGTGTGTTCGGTGTTAACTGGATTTATTGAGAATTATTAGAGTTATGTAACAACATAGCAACCAGTCAGAAATTACGTCTGTCGGAATTCTGAAAACAAATATTGGGTTGTTACCGGTTACTGAACCGGACAGGTTTAACCAATGTGGGAAACTGCTATGTAATTATTTATGACACATGTATTCTTTCTGTTTTCTGTCTCCTTTATAAGGATGGGCCTGTCCCAAGGATGTGAGGTGGAACCTGCCTATCACGGCAGCCTAGGAGGATGAAGGCGCCTAATGACTTAATTACCTTTATGTGGACCTGGTAGATCAAGATCCATGGCCTTGGATAAAGTAGTCCAGAGCCTGGCAAATGGCGTTCCAAAGGTGATGATTGGGGCTCAGCAAATGGTAGGCCAGGTAGGGGGTGTCTAGGCCGCCACAATCGATCATTACTTTCAAGGGTTACAGAAATCGATCATTACTTTCAAGGGTTACCGAAATCGATCATTACTTTCAAGGATCACTAAAATCGATCATTACTTTTGTTTTGCGGTTTCGATTTCGATAATCATCTATTTTCGATGATTATCATAATTTCGATAAGAATCTAAAATTCGGAACATCCGGTTTCTGTGAAATCTGGGAGTTGACAAAGTTTCAACAGGACTTCGAAACCCTCAGATTCGATTCAAACCCACATTACATCTCTATTCATATCTCATCCCAAATCTCATCATATCTCATGCCGTCTGCATTTATACAGTATGTCTGCCTTTATACAGCATGTCTGACTTTATACAGTACGTCTGACTTTATACAGTACGTCTGCCTTTATACAGTACGTCTGCCTTTATACAGCACGTCTGCCTTTATACAGCACGTCTGACTTTATACAGTATGTCTGACTTTATACAGTATGTCTGACTTTATACAGTATGTCTGCCTTTATACAGTACGTCTACCTTTATACAGTATGTCTGCCTTTATACAGAATGTCTGACTTTCTACAGTATGTCTGACTTTATACAGTATGTCTGCCTTTCTACAGTACGTCTGACTTTCTACAGTACGTCTGACTTTATACAGTATGTCTGCCTTTATACAATATGTCTGACTTTATACAGTATGTCTGCCTTTATACAGTACGTCTACCTTTATACAGTACGCCTGCCTTTATACAGAATGTCTGACTTTCTACAGTATGTCTGCCTTTATACAGTACGCCTGCCTTTATACAGTACGCCTGCCTTTATACAGAATGTCTGACTTTCTACAGTATGTCTGCCTTTCTACAGTATGTCTGCCTTTATACAGTACGCCTGCCTTTATACAGTATGTCTGCCTTTATACAGTACGCCTGCCTTTATACAGTACGCCTGCCTTTATACAGTACGCCTGCCTTTATACAGAATGTCTGACTTTCTACAGTATGTCTGCCTTTATACAGTATGTCTGCCTTTCTACAGTATGTCTGACTTTATACAGTATGTCTGACTTTATACAGTACGTCTGCCTTTCTACAGTACGTCTGCCTTTCTACAGTACGTCTGCCTTTCTACAGTACGTCTGCCTTTCTACAGTACGTCTGACTTTATACAGTACGTCTGACTTTCTACAGTACGTCTGACTTTATAAAGCACGTCTTGACTTTATACAGCACGTCTGACTTTATACAGCACGTCTGACTTTATACAGCACGTCTGCCTTTATACAGCACGTCTGACTTTATACAGCACGTCTGACTTTACGTACGTCTGACTTTATACAGTATGTCTGACTTATATACAGTACGTCGACTTAATACAGTTTCTGACTTCATACAGTAATTCTGCCTTTCTACAGTATGTCTGCCTTTATACAGTATTCTGTCTCCTTTATACAGTACCCTGCCTTTATACAGAATGTCTGACTTTCTACAGTACGCTGACTTTATACAGTACGTCTGACTTTATCCAGTACACCTGCCTAATACAGTATCTGCTTTATACAGTATGTCTGCCTTTATATAGTACGTCTGACTTTATACAGTATGTCTGCCTTTCTACAGTATGTCTGCCTTTATACAGTATGTCTGCCTTTATACAGTATGTCTGCCTTTATACAGTATGTCTGACTTTATACAGTATGTCTGACTTTATACAATACATCTGCCTTTATACAGTATGTCTGCCTTTATACAGTACGTCTGCCTTTATACAGTACGTCTGACTTTATACAGTACGTCTGACTTTATACAGTACGCCTGACTTTATAAAGTATGTCAGCCTTTATACAGTACGTCTACCTTTATACGTACGTCTGCCTTTACACACGTACGTCTGCCTTTACACAGTACACCTGACTATTATACAGTACTTCTACCTTTATACAGTATGTCTGCCTTTATACAGTACGCCTGACTTTATACAGTACGTCTGCCTTTATACAGTACGTCTGCCTTTATACAGTACGTCTGCCTTTATACAGTACGTCCTGACTTTTACTACGTCTGCCTTTATACAGTACGTCTGCCTTTATACAGTACGTCTGCCTTTATCAGTACGTCTGCCTTTATACAGTACGTCTACCTTTATACAGTACGTCTGACTTTATACAGTACGTCTGCCTTTATACAGTACATCTACCTTTATACAGTATGTCTGCCTTTATACAGTACGTCTACCTTTATACAGTACATCGGACTTTATACAGTACGTCTGACTTTATACAGTACATCTGACTTTACATACGTCGTATGTACGTCTGATCTGACTTTATACAGTACGTCTGACTTTATACAGTACGTCTGACTTTATACTGTACGTCTGCCTTTCTACAGTAAGTCTGACATTCTACATATGTCTGCCTTTACACAGTACGTCAGACTTTTACAGTACGTCTGCCTTTATACGTACGTCTGCCTTTATACAGTACGTCTGCCTTTATACAGTACGTCTGACTTTATACAGTATGTCTGCCTTTACACAGTACGTCTGCCTTTCTACAGTACGTCTGCCTTTCTACAGTACGTCTGACTTTATACAGTACGTCTGCCTTTACACAGTACGTCTGACTTTACACCGTATCTTTTATACAGAACGCCGACTTTATACAGACACTGCCTTATACAGTACGTCTGCCTTTCTACAGTACGTCTGCCTGTATACAGTACGTCTGCCTTTATACAGTACGTCTGACTTTATACAGTACGACTGCCTTTATACAGTACGTCTGCCTTTATACAGTACGTCTGACTTTATACAGTACGTCTGCCTTTATAGAGTACGCCTGACTTTATACAGTACGACTGCCTTTATACAGTACGTCTGCCTTTACACAGTACGTCTGACTTTATACAGTACGTCTGCCTTTATACATTACGTCTGCCTTTATACAGTACGTCTGACTTATACAGTACGTCTGCCTTTATACAGTACGCCTGACTTTATACAGTACATCTGCCTTTATACAGTACGTCTGCCTTTATACAGTACGTCTGACTTTCTACAGTACGTCTGACTTTATACAGTATGCCCTGACTTTATACAGTACGTCTGCCTTTATACAGTACGTCTGCCTTTATACAGTACGTCTGACTTTCTACAGTACGTCTGCCTTTATACAGTACGTCTGACTTTATACAGTACGTCTGCCTTTATACAGTACGCCTGACTTTATACAGTACGTCTGCCTTTATACAGTACGTCTGCCTTTATACAGTACGTCTGCCTTTAACAGTATGCCTGACTTTATACAGTACGTCTGCCTTTATACAGTACGCCTGACTTTAATACAGTATTTCTGACTTTATACAATACTCGCCTTTATACGTATGTCTTACTTTATACAGAATACCTGCCTTTATACAGTATGCCTGCCTTTATACATACGCCTGACTTTATACAGTACGTCAGCCTTTATACAGTACATCTACCTTTATACAGTACGTCTGCCTTTACACATACGTCTGCCTTTACACAGTACACCTGACTTTATACAGTACGTCTACCTTTATACAGTACGTCTACCTTTATACAGTACGTCTGCCTTTATACAGTACGCCTGACTTTATACAGTACGTCTGCCTTTATACAGTACGCCTGCCTTTATACAGTACGTCTACCTATATACAGTATGTCTGCCTTTATACAGTACGTCTGCCTTTATACAGTACATCTACCTTTATACAGTATGTCTGCCTTTATACAGTACGTCTACCTTTATACAGTACGTCTGACTTTATACAGTACATCTACCTTTATACAGTATGTCTGCCTTTATACAGTACGTCTGACTTTATACAGTATGTCTGCCTTTATACAGTATGTCTGCCTTTATACAGTATGTCTGCCTTTATACAGTACGTCTGACTTTATACAATACATCTGCCTTATACAGTAGTGTCTTACTTTATACAGATACTTGCCTTTATATACAGTATATCTGCCATTATACAGAGAAAGCATCTTGTTAGGACAGGGTAACTGAGCCCAAGTAATAATTAAAGGAGTGCGTAAGCCTAAGGTAATCTTTTTCTTTAACAAAAAAATCCAACTACAACCGTAACATGTCTCTGCTTGCTATCAAATTCAGTTGCTGGCTGCTATTAAGATAAAATTAGAAAGAAATATTTGTAAATATGGGCAAAAAACAAAAATAATTTGGTTGATATCTGTATAAATTTCTATATTTATTAATTGTGTTTAATCTCTTTTTAAATGTTTCCTTTGAATCATTACATTGTCGGCATTATTGGGTTGAAAACCCGGAAGCTGCATTTGTTAAAGTTATAGTCCACTCTAAAAGAAATGTTCCCTACTTTAAAACCCAGAAACTGCCAATAAAAATGAAGTATGTTTTGTCTCTCTGTATAGTCCTTAACTAAATTCATATCACATTTGATTCAATAAAATATTTCTCTACAAAGCAGCTGATTTGAGAATTCCTCTCTCTTTTTCTGAGCATGTCCAAAGCTCATGAAGCTAGGGGAGGGAGACAGTAACAGGAGGTCTCACTGTACTGAAAGGATTTACTGTGTATATTTGATAGGGATAACATAGAAAGACAGGAGAAATCCTCTGCTGTATTTATTAAGATTCATTATCTGCAAAGTTTGATAAATTATTAATAGATAAAAATTATTAAGATCGTAAAAACTATGTCAAGTTTTCCGATGGCAAAAGAGCTTTACGGACATGGATTGAATGGCTTCTGGCTAATATTTAGATACTGCCGGTATCGCTCTTTGGCGATAATGAATATTTATAAATACGGACCATTCTTATAATCAGCAGTTTCTAATTTGTAAGACAGGGAAAAATGAGTTTTGAGTGAAACCTTTTTTCACAACCTTGGTGTATCTACAGCAAAGTATCGAATCAGATATTTATAACTGGATATCGGGTATTTCATTTTCCTCTTATTTTCCTAAAAACACCTTATGTATCACTATCGGTTTGCAAAAAGCGTTGTGTTTCACTGGCGTTTCACTAAAACAGCACCGGAAGCACACATAAGGTAATCTGATGAAGACGTCATTCTTTGGACAATTTTATGTGTGTATGAGGTTTTAAAGAAGGCAAATAATATCCTTACCCCAGGCATGTATGTTATGTATGATATAAGCAATGCCCAGGAGAGTAGCTTGTGTGTTAACTCTGAAAGTGCAGAACTGCGTTAATGGGGAACTGTAGTCTCCAAACAAGTTAGGGTTAAATAAAAAGCCTTCAGTTGTACCTTCCAAATGAACCCCAAACCACACTTCTAGGAACTGTAGTTTCAGAAGTGCAACTTTCTGAACACTTCCTGCTTGAACACTTTTCAGTTTTCAGCATCTTGTAGCATGTGACATTCTCCACAATATAATTTCTCACAGGCTGCAGTTAGATATGGGACATACGGCTTTTATTTAACTTGTTCAAGGATCACAGTTGTTCTTTAAAGTAATTAAATGAAATGCTTATTTTGTATTTATAAAAGAGGAAGTTCAGCATACATACAAATGCTTTTAAGAAAAAAGGGAGTATTTTCTCATTTCAATGACCATAATCTGCCCATCCAATTATTTCTGCATAAATGAATGTTTCTAAAGTACTGGACTCCTGTTTGCTGGACCCCTAATAGTGTCTGTTATGGCCTCAGCCCCTGGGTTGATTCAGTTGCTCAGTAGAGATCTGAGCATTGTTGACCCATCCAATATCCAATCAGTAGAAATTACTATCAGGAACCTTTCAAGGTAGTGGTGCATCCTGGGACGAAGTTACAGAACTTGAAACTTAAAGAACGTGTAGAATACCTAGATATGGGTAACTAATGTGATGTATGTGATAACTAATTTAAAGGGCATGTCCACCACCCAAACTAAAATTTAACCAACTACTGGCCCCATTGTATAGCTTTAAAAAAAAATCCTTACCTTACATCTCTTCCAGGAAACTGAAGAGTAGGAGCTGTCTTCCTGTCCAAAAGGTTTCCTGCCTCGTCTCCCCTGAGAGGATAGTGGCATGCGCAGGGGAGCCCTTTCCTCCTCTCCCTACCACCATACAGAGATATCCTCTGCAGCCGTTGCACCTAGCATGAATTATTTTTGCCATATGATAGATGCCCCCTGCCTACCACTAACCACTGAGTTATTTTTTTAAAGAAAAAAAGACCTTCTTTCCGGCGGCATCTCCATTGATGGCAGCTGCATATGTGATTGGTTGCCTCTCAGCGAATCACAGACCAAGGGACCAAGGGGCTTTAAGTATCATTTTAATCTTTTTTTAAAGAAATATCTTGGCAGTTGGGGGTGGGCAGAGAGGTTCTACCATATGGCAAAAGATTCATTTTAGGGTGGACATGCCCTTTAATAACAATTTTTTCTTCCATTGTTGAGATTATCTTTCAATCAGCCTCTGTTTACATGTGATTGTTTCCACTATAACAGCGCTAATCCATTTTACCACCTGTATGCCATAAGAATGTAGCTTTCTGGGACTCGGAATGTCTTCTGGGAAACTATGCTATGGGACGTCCTTGTGTCTCCGAAGTTAAATAAACACAGAATTAACAGGGTTATCTTAGCCTTGGTTTCACACATTTTTCTTTTTTAGCATTGCTATGGCTGTGCCAAATCTCTACTACATTAGAACTGATCATTCATAACCGGAGACGTAATTTGTTGATCATTGGAAGCGGTTGTAATTAGGAAGCGCTAAGGAGAGAAGGATCTAGTACAGGAGGATTTAGTTGGTCTCAGTCCTTGTTATTTTGCAACCCTTGTTTATAGGCCAAATCATTGGTAGAATTTTCTTTGCACCTTCCTAATAGACTCTCCAAGCATTAAGCATAATTGTGGGAAATGTAAGTTTTTTTATGGCAAACGTAGCACAAGAAAGGTTGTAGTTGTTAGTTTAGTGCTTTGTTCGTATGCCTTGTGCAATGTTCTTTATCACTGTATCACAAGAAGGAATTCCAATCAGAACAGAATCTATTTAGCTGGGAACTAAAGCTACTACACTTTTGCCTTCCTTTGTAGAAAGGGGGATAATGTACCCCCCCCCCCGGCCTCGTGCTTTTATATGGTCACAGAACTCCTCAGTGACTTCTAATATCCTTATAATTTACAGTTGGGGGTACATTATCCACTATATTATTACAGAGCAATGATAAATGACATAGTAAGGCCTACATTTTCAAACTGTGAGGCTGAGGCCCCACTACAATGCACCAAATCACACACACAATCGCAAGCGTTGTCACACGTTGTTCCATGTTTGCGCATGCAACTTGCAATTTTGCTATCTAACATGCCCAATCGCATGTGCATCAGAAATCGTGTGGACTTTTGTGTTCCTGTAATTTCCATCCTAACCAAAATCACAAGGGCAATTGCAAGCGAAAACGCATGTGCAAATGTGTGAAATACGTGTTAGTGTTGCCTAGCCCTTAAAGGCCAAATATACTTATTGGGGGTTGATAGTGCAGACATCCCATCCTGGCAAATATACCTTCTGGGTTGGTTCTCAGTGCGGACCACCCAAATACTATTAAAAATAACTGAAGCGGAGGTGATAAGTTTAAAAAACAAACAAACAAAAAAAACTGATGTGCAGAAAATTAAAGTGCAGACAGTTAATTTTTACACCAGTTTTAAGTTTGTTGTGCATATAAAGAAAGAATAGAAACATGAACATTATACATACTTAAATAAAGCCAGATCAAATTGTAATTGAAACATACAAGAATGCACAAATGAGTACATACGGTACATATTACACAAATCACAGTTTAAATAGCGTGGTAATACATTGCCACCTGCTGGACATTTAAAGGTATTAATGGAAAATCCTTGTTGGATATCTGTAAATATCAGTCAGAAAATACCTCAGTATACTTGATTTCTTTATTATAAATTGGGATGTTTCCTTTATAATGTAACTGAAGAAGGTGCTGATCCTTTGCCTGAATGAGTAATGCTCTTTTATCACATTGGCAAAATACAGATTGATTTTGCAAATGGAACAGGATGTTTCAACCTCAACAGAAAATACCAACTGCAGTGCAGACTGAATGGCGATCTTTCTGATTGGATCACAGTCAGACTGGCTGATTAGTTTGCAAACCTGATGTATATGAAGACTGAATGGTAATCTGGATGGTGGGATGACAGACAGCCTGGCTGGTTAGTTGGCAAACTGTATGATGAATTTGCAGACTGAATGGTAAGGGTATCTGGCTGTTGGGATGACAGTCAGACTGGCTGATTAGTTGGCAACATTTCTGATGTATTTGCAGACTGAATGGTGAGCTGGCTGTTGGGCTTGCATACTCATTATGAGAGGGCTTGAAAACTGGTTGATTGGCCAGAGAACAGACTAGTGAGAGCATAAGGCTGGCCTGGATAGGGGGAGCCAACTGGGGGCATTCCTGTAAGCCTCAATGTAAAATAGCTGCTAACTGCCCCATATCTTTCATCTTTTAACATGTTTAAGCCAAACAGACGGACTTAGAGCTGGGACAAAAGTATCCCAGCATCTTTAACTAAACAGGAGCTGTAAATGTAAATAACAGATAGAGGGGGGAAGGTGGGAGAGCAGCCTGACAGCAGGAGAAAGGAAAATAAATCAGAATTAAGTACCCACACGCCTGGGGTCGTCATCTGGCAGAATATTGATCTTAGTATGTTTACAAGGGAAGGGGGTCTACTGGTACTTTCAACATATCTTTTGAAGGCAGGAGCAAAAAATAACCCTCCGACTCTAGAATTAATGGATTGTATTACTCATAGCCAGCAGATGGCTGTAACTTTCACCTCTGAAGTCACTTGCATTGTAGATAAATCACCTGTAATTCTGCATTTCCTGATTTCTGCAGACATAGACAGGTCAGACTGTATTTATATTTAATAACTCTGGCAGGTGGAGAGGAAAAATGCACCCGTAATTGTTAAAGGGCATGTACACCCTTAAAGGGCATGTCCAACCCCAAATCTAAAATTTGCCCCAGTGCTGGCCCCTCTGTATAGTTTTGAAAAATCCTTACCTTACATTCCTGCTCCACATGGTTCTCCTGCAGTCCATGTACAAAGTCCAGGAAACTGAAGAGTAGTGGCTGTCTTGTCTTGCCTTCGGGAGGGATGCTGACATGTGCAGGGGAGCCCTTCCCTCCCCTCTGGATCCCATCTGGCTGTCCTTTTAACTAGCGTAAAACTCTTTTACTCTAATGTTCCTTAGGCTTGCCCACCCCCAACCACTGTGTTAATACTAAAAAAAAATGTTTCCGATTTATACTTACAGCCCTTTGCTCCCCTGCCTATCTTCTCAGCAGGCAGTCGCATCTGTGATTGGCTGACCGGCAGCCAATCACAGATGTGGCTGCCGGTCCGGCCCCTCTCTGCTGTTTCCGGTTAGCAGAGAGGGGAGAAGTCACTGTCTATAAAACTCACTGTATATAATAGTCACTGTATATAACACTCACTGTCTATAACAATCACTCTATATAATAGTCACTATATAATAGTCACTGTCTATAACACTCACTGTATATAATAGTCACTGTCTAACACACACTGTATATAATAGTCACTGTATATAACACTCACTGTCTATAACAGTAACTGTCTATAACAGTCACTGTATATAATTGTCACTGTCTATAACACTCACTGTATATAATAGTCACTGTATATAACACTCACTGTCTATAACAATCACTCTATATAATAGTCACTATATAATAGTCACTGTCTATAACACTCACTGTATATAATAGTCACTGTCTATAACACACACTGTATATAATAGTCACTGTATATAACACTCACTGTCTATAACAGTCACTGTATATAATTGTCACTGTCTATAACACTCACTGTATATAATAGTCACTGTTTATAACACTCACTGTATATAATAGTCACTTTATATAAGTCACTGTATATAACACCAACTGTATATAATAGTCATTGTCTATAACACTCACTGTATATAATAGTCACTGTCGATAACATTTACTGTCTATAATAGTCACTGTTTATAACACTCACTGTCTTTAAAGGACAATTATACTCACTTTTTCCCCGATCCACTGCAGCATAGTACCCAGGGTCAGGACCTAAAATTGCTAAGTCCTAACCCTGGGTACTTTCCCTAACTCCTGCACTACTTACCGCAAATCTGCTTCGCCGATCCACACTGTTCCACCTCTCTTCTACTGTCAGTGACAGTCGCGAGGCAGCCAATTGGAAGACACGCCTCCTTGCAGAGCGTATCTTCCTATTGGCTGCCTTCGCGATCTGTCACTGAACCAGGAAGAGCGGAGGAATGGAGCGATCGGCGAAGCAGATTTGCGGTAAGTAGTGCAGGAGTTAGGGAAAGTACCCAGGGTGAGGACTTAGCGATTTTAGGTCCTCACCCTGGGTACTATGCAGCTATGGAGGAAGAGGAGCGAGGGTGAGGTGAGTATAGTTGTCCTTTAACACTCACTGTTTATAATAGTCACTGTATATAACACTCACTGTATATAATAGTTACTGTCGATAACACTCCCTGTATATAATAGTCACTGTATATAACACTGTCCCTGTATATAATACTCACTGTCTATAACATTTACTGTCTATAATAGTCACTGTTTATAACACTCACTGTCTTTAACACTCACTGTTTATAATAGTCACTGTATATAACACTCACTGTATATAATAGTCACTGTATATAACACTCCCTGTATATAATACTCACTGTCTATAACATTTACTGTCTATAATAGTCAGTTTTTAACACTCACTGTTTATAACACTCACTGTCTTTAACACTCACTGTTTATAATAGTCACTGTATATAACACTCACTGTCTATAACAGTCACTGTATATAATAGTCACTGTCTAACACTCACTGTTAAATAATAGTCATGTCATAACACTCACTGTATATAATAGTAATTGTCTATAACACTCACTGTATATAATAGTCACTGTTTATAACACTCACTGTATATAATAGTCACTGTTCATAACACTCACTGTATATAATAGTCACTGTTTATAACACTCACTGTATATAATAGTCACTGTTTATAACACTCACTGTATATAATAGTCACTGTTTATAACACTCACTGTATATAATAGTCACTGTTTATAAACACTCACTGTATATAATAGTCCACTGTATTAACACTCATTCAGGGAGATTCAATAAATGTTCTTATAGTTTTTAAATTGTGCTAATTTTGCCCCAACCAATCAGATTTCTGAAAGATGACAGACAGGATCTGTCTGCACTGTTTATAACACTCACTGTATATAATAGTGACTACCTATAATATCACTGTTTATAATGCCATTACCTTTATTAGTGTTGGGGGTTCTATATAATCCGTTACATGCAGCATTAATGACTGTGCTGAGATCAAATACTATCTCTGTATTCTTTTCCTGTGACTCAAAGGCTATTGGCTCCCAGAATGCCTAGAGAGGGGTGGGTTCTGTTGCTATGACCACACAGTAAACACAAACTTCCCCTGCCTGTTGTACTGTGTTCAGTCTGCTAGACTGGGATCCATCCTCTTCCTGTTCTCTGGAGGTTAATAGTTTAAATGAATGTTGGAGAGAAGGCGGACTGGCATTTAACCAGCACAGGAGTTGGACTTAACTACACAGCCCCTAATTCCTTCCCCCCTCCGCATCTCAGGGTAAGGGTACAATGTCATATATATAACATACTATATATCCTAGTACAGATCCCAGCAGGGGATATGATAAGTGGTGAATCATTCGGTATTTCCGGTTTCTTTTTTGGTACTAAACCTAGGGGGGAGACTATTAAGTTTTGAATGGTGGCTTTTTGAATGGGCCTGCCATGCGCCCTAGGCGCACTCTTTTTCTAATTTTTCTGAATCAATGTGGGATGTTCTTTGCTGATTTTAGATTATTGTAAGCTATCCTGGGCCCGACTGCCTTGGAAGGAATGTGAAAGCCATTGAGGAAACCGTCGCGTAATAGCTTGGATTTTTCTAAGTATGGGTACCTATTCAGCCAAGGGCGCATCGCCTCTATTTTCACTGCGTCCGCCCTTTTCCAAAGTCCCTTCCCCTGTTTTATTAAACCTTCCTCGCTTAAGCACCTATTCGCTGAATGCGGGCCAGAGCAGAAGGAGCATTCGTGTCTAAAACGACACGATCCCCCCACTTGCATTGGCTGTCGTTGAACGGCCAGCAAAAACCCTTTTTTTGCCCTGCGTTTCCTGTTGCCATGGATGTCTCGCTCCTCGAAAGGACTGTTTGGGGACCTGCCATAGCCGTGGAGGTTTTTGTTGTTCTCGTTCCATCCATAGGCTTATGTCTCTGTGTTCCCAACCAACCTCTTTTCTAGCCGCCATGCGTTGCCGAAAGGCTTCATCGTATCGAAGCCAACCTGCCCACCGTATACCCTATGTGCTTCCCATATTCCGTCTAGGTAACAAAACAGGGAGGAGCAGTTTTTGGGTGTTTCTCCCCAATTACACTGGCCAGTATTGTGAATGCCTGCAGCCAGTTACCAAAGGTTCTTGGTATAAGCCTGCTGGTCGTTTTTCTTCTCGTCTTCTCTTTCTTAGCTTCCCTATTCTCTCTAGTTTTTCTAGATTAAACCTGCTAGTGGAAGTAATGAGAATATGTCTATGTAGTCTTTGTTTCCATATTTTTCCTTAACTTCCTTTTTTAAATGCGCTCCTAAGGGGCCTTCAAAGCATAGTAGGTATGCCCCTTTGCCGAATCTCTATTGCTCCCGCGTTGGCTTGCTCCTGAGGGGGGTTGTTGGTTGCTACTGCTAGTCCTCTGACCTGATTGGCGTTACCTATGTTGGCCGGATTTTTTCTGTTTGTGTAGCCCTATCGCCCTGCGTACCCAATGCTCTTCCTATTGCCGTCCCTAGGTTGCTATTCCTTGCCGTAATTTGCGTTACCCCTAAATCTGCTCCCGATGTTACCCTTTGATTTTCCCTCGTGTTGCTACATTCTAGTTGAAAAATCATTTGCCTTAGGGTTGACACTAGTGATCCGATGTTTCCCCTGTTCCTGATGTCATTGCAGTTTGATGGTCGTGTGGTGCAAGTGTATGAACGCGGTACCTGTCCCCGATGAATGAGCTGTCTCCGTGCTGCTGTTCCCTGGAAACGTGTAGCGCTGTGTCTCCGCTGCAGTTCGACGTCCTGACCCCAGAGGTCGGCGGTGTCCCTTGGCCTGCTGTTCTTGACTCGCTCTGTGGAGAAAAAGGCAGAGAAGGGCATACCTGCGCTAACAGCCGCTGATGTGCTTGGTGAGGCTTGCCCATCCCTTGTCATGTAGCTGTTATCCATGTCTGGATAACCCCTGGTGTCATTGCCCTCCCTGTCCCCCAATTCCCTTTGGGGACGCCTGCGGCCAGGGGACTGTTGTGTGGGCTACCTGCCCTCCTCGGTGAGGAGGAGGTGTGGCCACTCCAGGCCTCCATTTCCTGGTGTGTTGGGGGCACCCTCCCGTTCCCTCCATTAGGCCCTGCAGCCGGTAGAGTAGGCCTTGGCAGTTCCCTCCCCTCCTGCCTATTGCCGGTACTACTGCCCGTGGGAGGAGTAGTACTCACCGCCGCGCTGTGCTGGGTCACATGGTGCCGGGCCCTTCCTCTCCGGATATCCGGTCCTTCCCGATCGCGGCTGCAGTGTGTCCCGATTTCCTAGGGCCTTCCCTCCCGGCCGCTTGTACTTCCGGCCCTGAAGGAGGAGGCCGCCGCACTCGATGGGCCTTCCCCTGCACGACCCCTCGCTGCTGCTGTCGGGCTGGGGCTCCGCTCCCTCCGCCTCTGCCTCGCCGGTGGGGATGGGCTCAGACGCTCTGGGGGATGCTTCTCCTCGCTCTGGCCGGTCGCGTGGAGTTGGCTGTGGTCGGTCCTTGGAGCACTGCCCGGATCCATTCCTCTCCTCTCGCGATTCTCTGCCTCCGTCCTCAGCACATGCCAGGAGTCCTTCCAGCGCAGACATGGCGGGTGGTCCTCCGTCCTGAGTTGTCGGCGGAAAGGTGCCTGTTCCTCTTCGCTCCCCTTATTTCTAACTTCCTTAACCAATCCCTAACTAGCCTCCTACAAACTGTCCAACCCCTATGGTCCTGCCCCACCCGGTCATGTTACCCCCTCCCCTAGCTGGCTTGGTCCGGGGTTTTTCTGTATTGGAAGAAGAGTCAATGAGGGTAATGATGCTACCTGGTGTTCTAGCTTCAATTTGGAACCTATGGATTGTGGGGCCCCATAGGTTGGGGCCCTGGACAGTCCCTTCTGCAGCCCTTGAGCTGTCCATTTGCTGACACTTTCTAGAAACCAAGCGTTGTCCTGAAATTCCCATGGTAACCGAGAGCCGGTAACTATCACTAAAAATATGGATATGGGGTGAAGCAATATTAGGACAAACGTTTCCCACGCTATTCATTTGCAGCAACCAATCAGATGTATCCTTTTACTGGGTTACTGCAGTTAGATCTGTATCCGATTGGTTGCTGTTGATTAAAAGCACAGGAAAGCTTTTGCACCTTTAATTACACCAGCCCCTTTCGAAAAGTTGGTGTCTATATAAAAGATTTTTGTGAATATTTAAAGCTACTTTCACATGGGTTACAGGTAACATACTTTCACTCGTGTTATAGTTTCCAGGTGGTTGTAACTGATTGGTCACTATCAAAGTGACCAATCAGTTACAACCATCTGGAAAACACTATATATATAGAACAGTTTATCAATAGTGACCAATCAGTTAACAACCATCTGGAAAAACACTATATATAGAGTGCTTATCAATAGTGACCAATCAGTTACAAACCATCTGGAAAAACACTATTATAGAGTGCTTATCAAAGTGACCAATCAGTTACAAACCATCTGGAAAAACACTATATAGAGTGCTTATCAATATGACCAATCAGTTACAAACCATCTGGAAAACACTATAATAAGTCTTATTGATACCCGCTCTATATATTGTGTTTTTCCAGATGGTTGTAACTGATTGGTCACTATTGATAAACACTCTATATATAGTGTTTTTCCAGATGGTTGTAACTGATTGGTCACTATTGATAAACACTCTATATATAGTGTTTTTCCAGATGGTTGTAACTGATTGGTCACCATTGACAAACCGCTCTATATAGTGTTTTTCTGTAGTTAAACACCTGAAACTTCTCGAAACAGCCACAATACAGTTAGTGAAAGAAGCTAAAGCTGGGTAAAAACTTTAACATGGTTGAATGTATATGAAAATGTTTTATTCAATATCTGAAAAAAAAGCAATAAAAATTTTATGTTAAAAAAAAAAAAATCATAAAGAGTCAATTCCGTCGGATCATACGTAATTGCCCCTATATTGTTAAAGTTGGAACGCTCAGAACTGTGGAAAATTTCCCTTGCTGCGACCAGACCCCTGTAATAATAAGAGAGTTGGCTGTGGCTGAAAGAAATGTGGCAGTCCGAAACGTCTATACTTTATATATATATATATATATATATAGGGAGAATGCTTGGGACTGTCTATTTTCTTAGACGTAGGTATAAGGAACAGCCTGTTTCTCCAGTCATTAATGCGTGTCTCCCGGTTTGTCTTGTGGCTTGGTTTGTCTTTGTCTTGTAGCTCCTCAGCCTCAATCTGGGGTGTGGCGTGCTTCCGGAAGAAGTCCAGTGGCATAGGCACTAGTGCTGCTTGTACAAACACAACAAACGACCAGGTGGTCAGAACAGATTCAGATTATACCGAGGACTATATAGGTAGCCTATAACTCAACACATAAACCGAGGTAGGGATTTAGGTACATATACACATATTTATTGAAAGATACATAAGAGTAAAAACTTAAATATACATAAAAACTATGAACCAATTAAAAAGCAGCTAAGTAGTGTCTCTCCAATACAAACAGACATCAGTTCAAAGTCTTCTATGTACATATCCCACGCAAATATGTAATACCATAAAATCCTGGACCAAGTCACATGGACTATAGAAAGCAGCAAACAGGGCTTGAATAGCACATAAAAAGAATGGTCTCACCGAGTTGAGCTGAACAGCATACAAATCTGGTCAGGTGTGGCCAGGTAAGTAAAACCAATCAATAATGAGAGGAATGTTCAAACCAGACCTCTTCTAATTGTCCTACAGTGACCGGCCGTCCGCCAACAGGTAGCACCACCAATAGAATGAAGGAGACAGACAAATCCTTTGTTTTTTACACCACTCTTATGAATCTTTCAATAAATTATGCACCTTAAATCTGTACTTCGGTTTATGTGTGGAGTTATTGGCTACCTATGGAGGCCCTCTACAGTTTTATCGCTTGGGGATTATGGTAGAGTTTGGACTCCTCCGTATAATCTTTTCTGACCACCTGGTCGGTATTGGGTTTTGTATAGTTTATGTGTGGTCTATGGACTATCTCTTTCAGTAGTGTTATCTGCCCATACCCCTCCTTTATCACTTCTGTGAAGACGGGGATACTATTTTTTGCTAGTGCCACTTGTGTTGCGTCATTTCTGGTTGTATTATTTCTGGGCTAGAAAAAACCTCGGGCAGACTCCTATAAACATGTGGCTTCGGAGTCCAAATATTCTGAAGGGAGTTATCAGAAGATTTTGGTTCACCCTCATATATCCAATCACAGGAGTAGGAAGAGGATTTCCAGGCCGAATCTGATTTCATATTTCTCTTATAGAACCTCTAATTACGGCTGTAAGAAATTCCCTGTCTTTTGTCAATGGAAGAAGCTAAGCCTTCAGTAGAAAGATAAGCTTTTTCCTTGGTGAAAAAGAAGACTGTGACTTTCCCAGTACATCATCTCCACCTCAGAGTATTTTTCTTGGAATGGAAGAAGACAGAGAAAAAGTATATCCCTTTGATGAGGCAGCTGCAAAAAATTGGGATTCCTTGCCCAAGGTGCATGCGGCAGTCGTAAGACTGGTCGTTGGGCGACTCCGTTGGTCGATAATGCACCGGTTTTAAGGAACCTATGGAAAGCAGAATGGAATTCAACTTGAAAAAAGCTTTTGTTGCATCAGGGGCTGCTTTTAGACCATCTTTGAGATAATTAACAAAGCCTGTGGAGGGAAGAGTCTGTTTTTTCCGCAAGACAGAAGAGCTAAAAGAGGACATATGAAATATCAACCTAAGTATAAGTCTTTCAGATCTGCAAATCCTACAGACCAGGCAAAGAACGCTTTAGGCAGTCAACACGGAAGCCTTTTCAAGGAAGGAAATATTCTACCTTTGCAGTGCTTTCTTTCCACAATAGGGGTACACAGACCCAGTAGATGGAAGGTTATACCTTTTTACAGCACTTGGGTCAGAAGTTTTACAGACAACTGGGCTCTGTCAGTAATAAAATATGTTTTTTAATTCATGTTTGTGATTTTCCAAGAGAAGATTATTTCGTTCAGACCCCTCTGCCAGAGACAGAAGTAGCTGTCTCAGTAATACCACCTATATAACACAACTAAGGGCTTCAGAGGCAATAGAACCAATTCCTCTTCCCCCTAAGGAAAGAAGTAAAGGGTTTATTCAAAGCTGTATTTGGTAACAAAGTCATCAGAAGCTCTCAGGCTGGTGCTAGATCTGTGTTGTCTGAATACGTATGTTTTAAAGGAAGTTGAGGATGGAGTGACTTCAACTGCATGCCTATTTCCATGTGCCATACAATCACTGGTCAAGAAGTTTCTCCGGTTCAAAGCAAGGTGTCATCATTGGCAATTACAAGCCTAGACCTAGACAATCTATTGGTAGTGGCGAATTCAAAACATCGACATACAAAAGAGGTTGTCCATCTTCTCAGAAGACACGACTGGGTTGTAAATTAAGAAAAGAGCAAGCTGTTGCCATCTCAAGAAATTGTATATCTAGGAGCCCATTTTCAGATGACAAGGAACTTGCAGGGCTATTCAATAAAAGTTCTTATCGTTTAAAATGGTGCTAATTTTGCCCCAATCAATCAGATGTAAGCTTACAAATGTTAAATAAGATCTGATTGGGTTGGGGCAAAATTAGCACCATTTTAAACGATAAGAACTTTTTTGAATCTCCCTTGTTGGTATCTCTGCACATAGAGTAAGATAATTACAGAAGCTCAGCATATGGGAGATGTCTGAGATCCTCTGTAAGCTCTATTCTCAGAGTATAGCCATCCCAATGGTAAATGGTCCATGAGGCTTTACATCAGTTCCTCTTGTCAAATGTAAAATGTCCACATCTAAGGATAAAAAAAGCTAAAACTGCCAGACAGTGTAACAAGAGATCTAAGTGGTGGTTGTCAAAGAAAAAACTGCAACAAGGAGTACCTCTTATATAAGGTCCTCAGGTATACCTGACAACCGACGCATCAGAGATTGGCTGGGGAGCCTTTATGCAAAACAATGGCTCAAGGTCACTGGCTTGTAATCGGAAAAAAGCTCCAATTTGTTAGAACTAAGAGCTATAAGTTAGTCTTAAGGCACTTCGAAGAAGAGCTACTAGGGAAAGATGTAGTAGTAAGGTCGACAACTCCACAGCAGTGATGTACATCAATAACCAATGAGGCACAAAAAGTATAACTCTCTTTACAAATAGCTTCCATCTTCTCCTGGGCCCGAGACATCTGAGATCCCTGTCTGAAATCCAAATCCCTGGAAAACAAAACAAGAAGGCCAATTTCCTCTCCCGGATATAGATCCGGGAGAGTGGAGCTGAGCTATCTTTTGCCGCTCTTCTCCCTTATATGGGGATCGCTTCGGAAGATTCATCAGGACAGAGCGGAAAAGTGATAGTGATCATTCCAGCATGGCCAAGAGACCATGGTTTCCCTCCTACTGTCTCTATCAATAAAGAACCAGTGAAATTTAGTACACTCAAGATTGGTTGGTGCAAGGGCCCCTTAAAATCAAGATTGGGATATAATATCCCTGATGGCCTGGCACTTGAGCGGGCAAAATTACTAACCTAGGTTTTTAACCCAAATTTATATTCTCCTTCCTTGCTGGAAGAGGGGAACTGGGAGCTCTTGCTGCAAACCCCCCAGACACAGTGATTCTAGAATAGTAAAATTAAGCCTTCCTTTAAATTTCTGCTAAAGGTAATCACTGATATGGACTTACTGTTACTTACCGTCCTCCTGTCCAGAGCAAGGTCAAACAGAGAGCAGAATGGCATACCTTAGACTTGTGAGGGCTTTAAA
Source organism: Hymenochirus boettgeri (assembly GCA_019447015.1). Taxonomy (NCBI): domain Eukaryota; kingdom Metazoa; phylum Chordata; class Amphibia; order Anura; family Pipidae; genus Hymenochirus; species Hymenochirus boettgeri. Next base: position 205,372,011 of record CM033475.1, on the reverse strand, counting down.
AATCTACCTTCTAAGAACAGACAGTTGAAAGAGTCGGAGAGGTTATTTGCTATACCATATGGACTTAGAAAAGGTCAGACACCTTCAAAGAAAACACTAAGTGGTTGGATACGTGCATGTATTCAGAAATCATACCCAATTGGAGGCTTAGAGGTTCCACAGGGGTTACAGCTCACTCCGTCAGAGCAATTGCATGTTCCTGGGCCTGGCAGGCTGACATCTATTAAAGATCGTTGTGAGCAGACAAGATGTTCTTCAGCAAAGACATTGTGAAACATTATAAACATTATAAATTAAATAAACTTTCCTTGGAAAATCCAAAGTTTGGGAGGAGAGTATTGCAATCAGTTGTTCATTCTGAATAATAAAGATTGGTATGTTAAAGCAAAAAAAGAACATATGGCCCATACTTATTTCTTCAGCTTTGGTATGTCCCTTTAGTGATTGCTGCCATTTGTGAATGGAGAAAACAGAATGATAAATGGCAGCATTCACTATTTCCCTCCCTGTATGTTTTTCTGTTTTCAGCTTTACAAATAAGACAAGGGATGATGGGTAACTGGGGACTTATACATTACCTGTCCATGCACTCGGGGGAGGAGTTAGGTCATGTGACACTGATTATAGACTAAGAACCATTTATACAATACATTTACAGATCTGCTCTATCAAATGAGATCTAATTTTGTGTTTTAAAATAGCCCTAAAACCTTAGAATGTATAAGTAGGGGAAGCCTTTTTTAAAGGTCATTTTCCAGCCCAATTTAACTAAAATTCACTAAAATAATAAACATATTGTGTGAATTATGTTTTGTTTTAACAGTATTTTTCATTTCCCTGCAGTCAACCCTGTGTGATCCCCTACCCGCTGGATTGGACAAGACAGATGGCATCACTCCTTGCGATGAGTTTCCCAATACGTATGAGACTACAACAGGAAGTGCCCATAACAGGAAGTTCCAGGTGGTGTCTATTCACACCCAGACATCCCATCGCCCCCCCTCATTGGAAAATCCATTATAACAAGGATTTGGGACAAGGTACAAGTCTAACAATAGTGTTTACATACAGTACTAAATGATTATATGTCTCAACCCTTCAATACAAATCTCTACTTGGCCAACCCAACCCACTAGTGAGTATGATTAATGAGTATAGTCTCCAACAACAGGTCATTAGAGCTTTACATTTTTCACTGGCAATGCATTAGCATATTAGCATGTAGAAATTATAAAGGAGAAGCTAAAATAAAATGACCATGTTTAATTAAATATACAGTTCTGACAAAAGTCTTGTCGCTTGTTACAATAGACCTGAAGTGCCGCTTAACAATAATTCTAATGCAGATTTTGTTTCAAGAAAGGTCATTTTACCCCAAACAGCTTTTGTAATAATGCTTCAATGTAAAACGAAACTAACAAAAGTATTCTAATATTCACAGCTTGGTAAAGCCCATTGAGTCAATTTTTGCAAAGACATAAGTGTTGTCGCCTTGTCATATGGGCTTCACTGTGACTAATATGGAGTTAGGTGTGAGGTGTGTATAAAAAAGAGCCCCAATACACTAGACCTTCACATCAACTGCAAATAGACCTCTGCAAACATGTCTAAGATTCACCCTGAGACTAAAGTGTTGATTATCAAGAGGCTGAAACCAAATCCACTGCTGATGTGGCGCACACCTTCAATGTCTCTCAGCGTCAAGTTCAGAGGAGACCTGGTCACCTGAAATCCCTGTGTCAACCAGAACAATTTGTCGGATTCTATCTCGAAATGGCCTCCATGTTCGAATCAGTGCCCATAAGCCAGCACTAAAACAAAAGACAATTGAAAAACCGTGTGGCATTTGCCAAGTCCCACAGCCTGCTAAAAGGATGGACGCTGAAAAGTGGCAAAAGGTGCATTTTTCAGATGAATCTTCTGTTGAATTACACCACAGTCGCCGCAAAATTGCAAGAGACCTACTGAACCTCATGGAGCCGAGATTTACCCAGAAAACTGTGAAGTTTGGTGGGGCAAAATCAGGTCTGAGTTACATCCAATATGTTCCAGGATTGGCCAGCCCAGTCACCTGACATAAACATCATTGAGCATATGGGGGGTAGAATGAAAGAGGAAGCATGGAAGGCAAAACCAAAGAATATTGATGAACTCTGGAGGCATGCAAGACTCTTGGCTATTCCTGATGATTTCACATCAAAATTGTATGAATCCATGCCAAACCTTCAAGCTCATGGAAGTCATACAAGATATTACATTTGGATCTCACAAGCCCACTACTTAATTTGCTGACATATTTTTGGATTGGCTGTAAAGTAGATCATTTTCTGTATAGGCGACTACACTTTGTCTTGCAAGATTTTGACCTTTCGTCTTGATTAAATGATAAATCTTTTTTCAGCGAAACTATTTTTACCAGCACATTTAATATATTTTGGGAGGGCTTTAGCTTCATATGAGCTATTCTAACACTGATGATCAATTAAAAATCAAGTTAATAGCAGGAGTTACTGCAAAATACACAGGCGACAAAGACTTTTGTCAGAAACTGTACATATGTATAAAAATCCCTCGGACACAGCAGCACTGCGTCCTAGTCTCAACACATCCACTTGGTAGGTGCACCCCTGTAATAGAGGTGCCTATTCACCTCATACCATACAGAAAACAATTTGTTCGGGCAGCACTCTATGGGCCCTTTTATAAAAAATCGTTATCGTTGTCGTAAAATAGCGATCGTTATCGTAAAATAACGACCGTTTTACGATAACGACCGTTATTTACGATAACGGTCGTTATTTACCGATAACGGTCGATATTTAACGATAACGACCGTTATTTACCGATAACGGTCGTTATTTACCATAACGACCGTTATGTAATAACGACCGTTAGCGGTAAATAACGGTCGTTATCGGTAAATAACGACGGTATTTACCGATAACGACCGGTATTTAACGATATCGGTAAATAACGGTCGTTATCGGTAAAAACCCGGTCGTTATTTTTACGATAACGATCGGTATTTTACGATAACGATAACGATTTTTTATAAATAGGGCCCTATATTCTTTTATGCTTTTATTGTTTCATCAATAAACTTATTTTTTATATTGATGAAACAATAAAAGCAAAAGAAATAGAGTGCTGCCCGAACAAATTGTTTTCTCTCTCTATATGCAGATTCCTAGGCCCCATACAATATCATATATCTGTACACTGGCATACATTATAAACAAAGTGATACTGTGATCACATGAATGAAAAGCCTTCCACCACGTCAAGGTTCCTTAACGTGATTGAAGGCTTTTCATTCATGACCCTGTGTATAAGACCCTGTGTATATGATCCTGTTACCAACTGTTGGGAGTACAGATTATTGGACAGACAATTTACCTTATTGGATACAAACTCTGAGACAACAGATAAGTCACACCAACTTACAAGGACACACAATATACAGGCCTGGTCAATATTCAAAGTGGTGCACCATAGACAGGGACACCCTGATTACTGCACATGTTTATGTGGGAACCTTGTATGTGCACGTCTGCTTTGTGCCAGACCATTAGAGTAACCCACTGTGTGCCATGCTACCCATAATCCTTCCTAAAGCAGTGATCTGGTACAAATTGGTGGCAGCGGTGCTGGTAATACCATTTATTCTCCCTGTTTTCTTTGTATATTTGTTCTCTGTATTAAGCTATGGAGGCTGCTACTGATAGTATTGATTTAAATCCTCTGTCCTTGTACCTGCAGATGAAATGCCCCAATTAGACTCCGTAGCTTTACCAGGCCTAATTGCCAAACCTATGTATAAACCTGATCCATTTGATAGGGTAACTAGGGAGTGGACTGATTGGCTAGAACAATTGGCAGCCACTAATAGTAGTTGGATAAAGGTGCTTGCTTGCAAGTCCTTAGCCTTTTGCTTAGTGGTAAAGCCAGGCAGGTAACCAAGGATTTACTTTAATACTGAAATAAAAAGCAGGTATCAGTTATTAAAAATTCTCTGAAGCATTTTTCAATTAGATCTGTATAAAAGAGTATTAAAGGATAAATCAATTTCTTTAGGTAAACTGAGAATGAGAAATGTTTGTTTATACGTTAGATCATTAGAGCAATACTGTTTAATAACATGATGCTGTGAGGTACCTTCTGTTATAATATATGAGATACAATCACCACTTGCCGTTTAGTATCAACCACACAGTGTGGCAGGATTGCCTAGGTTCACTCTCAGACCTGCAGGATTATCTATTGGTTCCTCTGGAAGCTTGTGAGTGTCTGAGTAACAGTTTAAAATACCTGTGTAAAGATTCTATATCCACTATATCCACACACTAGCAAAACATACACATAATTTTAATATATATATATATATAACTCGAGTAACCGACCCGAGTATAAACCGAGGTACCTATTTAACATGGAAAAAGGTGTAAAAGTGATTAACTCGAATATAAACCGAGGTGTAGAATGCCCAGAGCTACATAAGAAACCTAGAAATGTTTGTTTCTATCTACTAACAAAAAATGACATTATAGTATTCTCAACATGATGTCATCACACTGAATTGACATGGACACCACATCAGTCAGCATGCTCTTGCCAATAGGAATTGCAGATACTTCTCAGTGTTGGGGTAGCAGACAGCCACTTGCATTAAATTTCTTCTTGTATGCGAAGCGCTACCAATATGTCTGCAGTTTTACAAAAGGAATGGGCTAAATTACATCAACCAGGATGTCAAATACAGATTTGTTGCCTTCTCATACCTTGTGAGTAATCCGGCGGCCTCTCCTCTGCATCTTCTGCGCTTCCGGATGATGTCACTACTCGGCGCCGGGAAGTGAGAGGCGCAGAGTAGTGACATCATCCGGACGCGCAGAAGATGCGGAGTGAGCGGCCGCCAGATTACCTACAAGTTAAGGTTGAATGGAGTATAAACCGAGGTTAGGTTTTCAGGCTGTTTTTAAAGCCTGAAAACCTCGGTTTATACTTGAGTATATCGGTATATAGTCCAAAATGTGGGCACTCTCCCCCTAATATGTAACTCTTTTAGAATAAGATTTGCGTCCCTAGGGGTTGCTATCCTTGCGTTAATTTGCGTACCCTTAATCTGCTCCCGATGTTACCCTTTGATTTTCCCTCGTGTTGCTACATTCTAGTTGAAAAATCATTTGCCTTGGGTTGACACTAGTGATCCGATGTTTCCCCCTGTTCCTGATGTCATTGCAGTTTGATGGTCGTGTGGTGCAAGTGTATGAACGCGGGTACCTGTCCCCGATGAATGAGCTGTCTCCGTGGCTGCTTGTTCCCTGGAAACGTTTTAGCGCTGTGTCCCGCTGCAGTTCGACGTCCTGACCCCAGAGGTCGGCGGTGTCCCTTGGCCTGCTGTTCTTGACTCGCTCTGTGGAGAAAAAAGGCAGAGAAGGGGCATACCTGGCGCTACAGCCGCTGATGTGCTTGGTGAGGCTTGCCCATCCCTTGTCATGTAGCTGTTATCATGTCTGGATAACCCCTGGGTCATTGCCCTCCTGTCCCCCAATTCCTTTGGGGACGCCTGCGGCCAGGGGACTGTTGTGCTGGGCTACCTCCCTCCTCGGTGAGGAGGAGGTGTGGCCACCCAGGCCTCCATTTCCTGGTGTGTGGGGGCACCCTCCCGTTCCCTCCATTAGGCCCTGCAGCAGGTAGAGTAGGCTTGGCAGTTCCCTCCCCTCCTGCCTATTGCCGGTACTGCCGTGGGAGGAGTAGTACTCACCGCCGCGCTGTGCTGGGTCACATGGTGCCGGGCCCTTCCTCTCGGATACGGTCCTCCGATGCGGTGCAGTGTGTCCCGATTTCCTAGGGGCCTTCCTCCCGGCCGCTTGTACTTCCGGGCCTGAAGGAGGAGGCCGCCGCACTCGATGGGCCTTCCCCTGCAAGACCCCTCGCTGCTGCTGTCGGGCTGGGGTCCGCTCCCTCCGCCTCTGCCTCGCGGTGGGATGGGCTCAGAGCTCGGGGGGATGCTTCTCTCGCTCTGGCCGGTCGCGTGGATTGGCGTGGGTCGGTCCTTGGAGCACTGCCCGGACCATTCCTCTCCGCGATTCTCGCCTCCGTCCCAGCCACTGCCAGGAGTCCTTCCAGCACAGACATGGCGGGTGGTCCGTCCGTCCTGAGTTGTCGGCGGGAAAGGTGCCTGTTCCTCTTCGCTCCCCTTATTTCTAACTTCCTTAACCAATCCCTAACTAGCCTCCTACAAAACTGTCCAACCCCTATGGTCCTGCCCCACCCGGTCATGTTACCCCTCCCCTAGCGGCTTGGTCCGGGGTTTTTCTGTATTAGGAAGAAGAGTCAATGAGGGTTATGATGCTACCTGGTGTTCTAGCTTACCATTTGGAACACTATGGATTGTGGGGCCCTATAGGTTGGGGCCCTGGACAGTCCCTTCTGCAGCCCTTGAGCTGTCCATTTGCTGACACTTTCTAGAAACCAAGCGTTGTCCTGAAATTCCCATGGTAACCGAGAGCCGGTAACTATCACTAAAAATATGGATATGGGGTGTGAAGCAATATTTAGGACAACGTTTCCCACGTTTTCATTTGCAGCAACCAATCAGATGTAAGCCTTTTATGGGTACTGCAGTTAGATCTGTATCCGATTGGTTGCTGTTGATTAAAAGCACAGGAAAGCTTTGCACCTTAATTACACCAGCCCTTTCGAAAATGTTGTGTCTATATAAAAGATTTTTGTGAATATTTAAAGCTACTTTCACATGGGTTACAGGTAACATACTTTCACTCGTGTTATAGTTTCCAGGTGGTTGTAACTGATTGGTCACTATCAATAGTGACCAATCAGTTACAACCATCTGGAAAAACACTATATATATAGAACAGTTTATCAATAGTGGACCAATCAGTTTACAACCATCTGGAAAAACACTATATATAGAGTGCTTATCAATAGTGACCATCAGTTACAAACCATCTGGAACAAACACTATATATAGAGTGCTTATCAATAGTGACCAATCAGTTACAAAACATCTGGAAAAACACTATATATAGAGTGCTATTTGATAAACCGTCTATATATTGTGTTTTCCAGATGGTGGTAACTGATTGGTCACTATTGATAAAACACTCTAGATATAGTGTTTTTCCAGATGGTTGTAACTGATTGGTCAATATGATAAACACTCATATATAGTGTTTTTTCCAGATGGTTGATAACTGATTGGTCACTATTGATAAACCTCTATATATGTGTTTTTCAGATGGTTATAACTGATTGGTCACCATTGACAAACCGTCTTATATAGTGTTTTTCTGTAGTTAACACCTGAAACTTCTAGAAACAGCCACAATACAGTTAGTGTGAAAGAAGCTTAAAGCTGGGAAAAACTTTAATCATGGTTGAATGTATATGAAAATGTGTTTATTCAATATCTGAAAAAAAAAGCATAAAAATTTTATGTTAAAAAAAAAAAAAATCATAAAGAGTCAATTCCGGCGATCATACGTAATTGCCCCTATTGTTAAAGGTGGGAACGCTCAGAACTGTGGGAAAATTTCCCTTGGCTGCGACCAGACCCCTGTAATAAAGTATAGAGAGTTGGCTGTGGCTGAAAGAAATGTGGCAGTCCGAAACATTTCTATACTTTATATGGGAGAAGCTTGGGGTGTCTATTTTCTTTAGCGTAGGTATAAGGAACAGCCTGTTTCTCCAGTCTTAATGCGTGGTCTCCCGGTTTGTCTTGTGGCTTGGTTTGTCTTTTCTTGTAGCTCCTCAGCCTCAATTGGGGTGGTGGCGTGCTTCCGGAAGAAGTCCAGTGGCATAGGCACTAGTGCTGCTGTACAAAACACAACAACGACCAGGTGGTCAGAAACAGATTCAGATTATACGAGGACATATATAGGTAGCCTATAACTCCCACACATAAACCGAGGTAGGGATTTAAGGTACATATACACATATTTATTGAAAGATACATAAGAGTAAAAACTTAAATATACTAAAAAACTATGAACCAATTAAAAGCAGCTAAGGTAGTGTCTCTCCAATACAAACAGACATCAGTTCAAAGTTCTTCTATGTACATATCCCACGCCAAATATTTAATACCATAAAATCCCGGACCAAGTCACATGGACTATAGGAAAGCAGCAAACAGGGCTTGAATAGCACATAAAAAGAATGGTCTCACCGAGTTGAGCTGAACAGCATACAATTGGTCAGGTGTGGCCAGGTAAGTAAACCAATCAATAATGAGCGACAGCTAGGAGGAATGTTCAAAACAGACCGATCTTCTAATTGTCCGTACAGTGACCGGCCGCTCAGCCCCAAACAGGTAAAGCACACCAATAGAATGAAGGAGACAGACAAATCTCTTTGTGTTTTTACAACCACTTATGGATCTTTCAATAAATATATGCACCTTAAATCTGTACCTCGGTTTATGTGTGGAGTTATTGGGCTAACTCCTCCGTTATAATATTTTATCGGACCACTGGTCGGTAGTGGGTTTGTATAGTTTATGTGTGTCTATGGACACTATCTTTCAGTAGTGTTATCTGCCCCAACCCCTCCTTTATCACTTCTGTGAAGACGGGGATACTATTTTTTGCTAGTGCCACTTGTGTTGCGTCATTTGTTGTATTATTTCTGGCTAAGAAACAACCTCGGGCAGACTCCTATAAACATGTGGCTTCGGAGTCCAAATATTCTGAAGGGGAGTTATCAGAAGATTTTGGTTCACCCTCATATATCCAATCACAGGAGTAGGAAGAGGATTTCTCAGGCCGAATCTGATTTCAATATTTCTCTTATAGAACCTCTAATTACGGCTGTAAGAAATTCCCTGTCTTTGTCAATGGAAGAAGCTAAGCTTCAGTAGAAAGATAAGCTTTTTCCTTTGGTGAAAAAGAAGACTGTGACTTTCCCAGTACATCATTCCACCTCAGAGATTATTTCCTTGGAATGGAAGAGAAGAAAGAGAAAAATAATCCCTTTGATGAGGCAGCTGCAAAAAATTGGGATTCCTTGCCCAAGGTGCATGCGGCAGTCGTAAGACTGGTCGTTGGGCGACTCCGTTGGTCGATAATTTGCACCGGTTTTAAGGAACCCTATGGAAAGCAGAATGGGATTCAACTTGAAAAAGCTTTGTTGCATCAGGGGCTGCTTTTAGACCATCTTTGAGATAAATTAACAAAGCCGGGGAGGGAAGAGTCTGTTTTTCCGCAAGACAGAAGAGCTAAAAAGAGGAATATGAAATATCAACCTAAGTATAAGTCTTTCAGATCGCAATGCCTACAGACCAGGCAAAGAAGCTCTTAGGCAGTCAACACGGGAAGCCTTTTCAAGGAAGGAAATTTTACCTTTGCAGTGCTTTCTTTCCACAATAGGGGTACACAGGACCCAGTAGATGGAAGGGTTATCCTTTTTTACAGCACTTGGGTCAGAAGTTTTACAGACAACTGGGCTCTGTCAGTAATAAAATATGTTTTTAAAATTCATGTTTGTGATTTTCCAAGAGAAGATTATTTGTCAGAACCCCTCTGCCAGAGACAGAAGGAGCTGTCTCAGTAAGTACCACCTATATAACACAACTAAGGGCTTAGAGGCAATAGAAACCAATTCCTCTTCCCTAAGGAAAGAAGTAAAGGGTTTTATTCAAAGCTGTATTTGGTAACAGTCATCAGAAGCTCTCAGGCTGGTGCTAGATCGTGTTGGTCTGAATACGTATGTTTTAAAGGAGAAGTTGAGGATGGATGACTTCAACTGCATGCCTATTTCCTGTGCCAATACATCACTGTCAAGAAAGTTTCTCGGTTCAAAGCAAGGTGTCATCATTGGCAATTTACAAGCCTAGACCTAGACAATCTATTGGTAGTGGCGAATTCAAAACATCGACATACAAAAGAGGTTGTCCATCTTCTCAGAAGACACGACTGGGTTGTAAATTAAGAAAAGAGCAAGCTGTTGCCATTCAAGAAATTGTATATCTAGGAGCCCATTTTCAGATGCACAAGGAACTTGCAGGGCTATTCAATAAAAGTTCTTATCGTTTAAAATGGTGCTAATTTTGCCCCAATCAATCAGATGTAAGCTACAAATGTAAATAAGATCTGATTGGTTGGGGCAAAAAGCACCATTTAAACGTAAGAATTTATTGAATCTCCCGTTGGTATCTCTGCACATAGAGAAGATAGAGAAGATAATTACACGAAGCTCAGCATTGGGAGAGTGTCTGAGATCCTCTGTAAGCTCTATTCTCAGAGTAGCCATCCCAATGGTAAAATGGTCCATGAGGCGTTTACATCAGTTCCTCTTGTCAAATGTAAAATGTCCACTCACATCTAGGATAAAAAAAAGCTTAAAACTGCCAGACAGTGTACACAAGAGATCTAAAGTGGTGGTTGTCAAAAGAAAAATATGCAACAAGGATACCTCTTATATAAGGTCCTCAGGTATACCTGACAACCGACGCATCAGAGATTGGCGGGGAGCCTTTATGCAAAACAGAATGGCTCAAGGTCACTGGCTTTGTAATCGGAGAAAAAGCTCAATTTGTTAGAACTAAGAGCTATAAGGTAGTCTTAAGGCACTTCGAAGAAGAAGAGCTACTAGGGAAAGATGTAGTAGTAAGGTCAGACAACTCCACAGCAGTGATGTACATCAATAACCAATGAGGCACAAAAGTATAACTTCCTTTACAAAATAGCTTCATCTTCTCCTGGGCCCAGAGACATCTGAGATCCCTGTCTGAAATCCAAATCCCTGGAAAACAAAACAAGAAGGCCAATTTCCTCTCCCGGATATAGATCCGGGAGAGTGGAGCTGAGCTATCTTTTGCCGCTCTTCTCCCTTATATGGGGATCGCTTCGGAAGATTCATCAGGAAAGAGCGGAAAGTGATAGTGATCATTCCAGCATGGCCAGAGGACCATGGTTTCCCCTCCCTACTGTCTCTATCAATAAAAAGAAACCAGTGAAATTAGTACACTCAAGATTGGTTGGTGCAAGGGCCCCTTAAAAAATCAAGATTGGGAATATATATCCCTGATGGCCTGGCACGTGAGCGGGCAAAATATCTAACCTAGGTTTTTAACCCAAAGTTTATTTCTCCTTCTTGGCTGGAAGACGGGGAGAACTGGGAGCTCTTGCTGCAAACCCCCCAGACACAGTGATTCTAGAATAGTAAAATTAAGGCCTTCCTTTAAATTTCTGCTAAAGGTAACACTGATATGGACTTACTGTTTACTAACCGTCCTCACTGTTCCAGAGCCAGTTCAAACAGAGAAGCAGAATGGCCCTAACTAGACTGGTGAGGGCTTTAAAAATTACCTTCTAAGAACAGACGTTGAAGGAAGTCGGAGAGGTTATTTGCTATACCATATGGACTTGAAAAGGTCAGACACCTTCAAAGAAAAACACTAAGTGGTTGGATACGGCATGTATTCAGAAATCATACCCCAATTGGAGGCTTAGAGGTTCCACAGGGGTTACAGCTCACTCCGTCAGAGCAATGCAGTTCCTGGGCCTGGCAGGGCTGACATCTATTAAAAATCGTTGTGAGCAGACAAGATGTTCTTAGCCAAGACATTTGTGAAACATTATAAAACTATAAATTAAATAAACTTTCCTTGGAAAATGCAAAGTTTGGGAGGAGGAGTATTGCAACTCAGTTGTCATTCTGAATAATAAAGATTGGTTATGTTAAAGCAAAAAAAGAACATATGGCCCATACTTATTTCTTCAGCTTTGGTATGTCCCTTAGTGATTGCTGCATTTGTGAATGGAGAAAACTAGAATGATAAATGGCAGCATTCACTATTCCCTCCCTGTATGTTTTTGTCTGTTTTCAGCTTTACAAATAAGACAAGGGATGATGGGTAACTGGGGACTTAAACAATTACCTGTCCATGCACTCGGGGGGGAGGTTAGGTCATGTGACACTGATTATATAGCTAAGAACCATTTATAACAATATCATTTACAATTGCTCTATCAAATGAGATCTAATTTTGTGTTTACAATAGCCCTAAACCTTAGAAGGTTAAGTAGGGAAGCCTTTTTAAAGGTCATTTCAGCCCAATTTAACTAAAATTCACTAAAATAATAAACATATTGTGTGAATTATGTTTGTTTTAACAGTATTTTTTATTCCCTGCAGTCAAACCTGTGTGATTCCCCTAACGCTGGATTGGACAAGACAGATGGCATCACTCTTGCGATGAGTTTCCCAATACGTATGAGACTACAACAGGAAGTGCCCATAACAGGAAGTTCCAGGTGGTGTCTATTCACAACCCAGACATCCCATCGCCCCCCCTCATTGGAAAATCATTATACAAGGATTGTGGGACAAGGTACAAGTCTAACAATAGTGTTTACATACAGTACTAAATGATTATAGGTCTCAACCCTTCAATACAAATCTCTACTTGGCCAACCCAACCCACTAGTGAGTATGATTAATGAGTATTAGTCCCAACAACAGGTCATTAGAGCTTTACATTTTTCACTGGCAATGCATTAGCATATTAGCATGTAGAAATTATAAAGGAGAAGCTAAAATATAAATGACCATTGTTAAATTAAATATACAGTTTCTGACAAAAGTCTTGTCGCTTGTGTACAAATAGACCTGAAGTGCCGCTTAACAATAATTCTAATGCAGATTTTGTTTCAAGAATGGTTCCTTTTACCCCAAACAGCTTTTGTAAAATGCTTCAATGTAAAACGAAACTAACAAAAAAGTATTCTAATATTCACAGCTTGGTAAAGCCCATTGAGTCCATTTTTGCAAAGACATAAGTGTTGTCGCTTTTCATATGGGCTTCACCTGTGACTATAATGGAGTTAGGTGTGAGGTGGTGAAAAAGAGTCCCCAATAAACTAGACCTTCACATCAACTGCAAATAGACCTCTGCAAAAATGTCTAAGATTCACCCTGAGACTAAAGTGTTGATTATCAAGAGGTGAAGACCAAATCCACTGCTGATGTGGCGCACACCTTCAATGTCTCTCAGCGTCAAGTTCAGAGGAGACCTGGTCACCTGAAATCCCTGTGTCAACCAGAACAATTTGTCGGATTCTATCTCGAAATGGCCTCCATGTTCGAATCAGTGCCCATAAAGCCGCACTAAAAAAAGACAATTGAAAAACCGGTGTGGCATTGCCAGTCCCACAGCCTGCTAAAAAGGATGGACGCTGGAAAAGTGGCAAAAAGTGCATTTTTCAGATGAATCTTCTGTTGAATACACCAAGTCGCCGCAAATATTGCAAGAGACCTACTGGAACCTCATGGAGCCGAGATTACCCAGAAAACTGTGAAGTTTGGTGGGAGGCAAAATCATGGTCTGGAGAGTTCATCCAATTATGTTCCAGGATTGGCCAGCCCAGTCACCTGACATAAACATCATTGAGCATATGTGGGGTAGAATGAAAGAGGAAGCATGGAAGGCAAAACCAAAGAATATTGATGAAATCTGGGAGGCATGCAAGACTCTTGGCTTATTCCTGATGATTCATCAATAAATTGTATGAATCCATGCCCAAACCTTCAAGCTCATGGAAGTCATCAAGATATACATTTGGATCTCACAGCACCACTACTTAATTTGCTGACATATTTTTGGATTGGCTGTAAAGTAGATCATTTTCTGTATAGCGACTACACTTTGTCTTGCAAGATTTTGACCTTTCGTCTTGATTAAATGATAAATCTTTTTTCAGCGAAACTATTTTTTACCAGCACATTAATATTATTTGGGAGGGCTTTAGCTTCATATGAGCTATTTTAACATGATGTCAATTAAAAATCAAGTTAATAGCAGGAGTTACTGCAAAATACACAGGCGACAAGACTTTTGTCAGAAAACTGTACATATGTATAAAAAATCCCTCGAGACCAGCAGCACTGCGTCCTAGTCTCAACACATCTATAACATTTACTGTCTATAATAGTCAGTTTTTAACACTCACTGTTTATAACACTCACTGTCTTTAACACTCACTGTTTATAATAGTCACTGTATATAACACTCACTGTCTATAACAGTCACTGTATATAATAGTCACTGTCTAACACTCACTGTATATAATAGTCACTGTTCATAACACTCAATGTATATAATAGTAATTGTCTATAACACTCACTGTATATAATAGTCACGTTTATAACACTCACTGTATATAATAGTCATGTTATAACACCACTGTATAATAGTCACGTTTTATAACACTCACTGTATTAATAGTCACTGTATAACACTCACTGTATATAATAGTCACGTTAACACTCACTGTATATAATAGTCACGATATAACACTCACTGTATATAATAGCACTGTATAACACTCCCTGTATATAATACTCACATCTAAACCATTTACTGTTATAATAGTACAGTTTTTACACGCACTGTTTATAACACTCACTGTCTTTTAACACTCACTGTTTATAATAGTCACTGTATATAACACTCACTGTCTATAACAGTCACTGTATATAATAGTCACTGTCTAACACTCACTGTATATAATAGTCACTGTTCATAACACTCACTGTATATAATAGTAATTGTCTATAACACTCACTGTATATAATAGTCACTGTTTATAACACTCACTGTATATAATAGTCACTGTTTATAACACTCACTGTATATAATAGTCACTGTATATAACACTCATTCAGGGAGATTCAATAAATGTTCTTATAGTTTTAAATTGTGCTAATTTTGCCCCAACCAATCAGATTTCTGAAAGATGACAGACAGGATCTGTCTGCACTGTTTATAACACTCACTGTATATAATAGTGACTACCTATAATAGTCACTGTTTATAATGCACATTACCTTTATTAGTGTTGGGGGTTCTATATAATCCGTTACATGCAGCATTAATGACTGTGCTGAGATCAAATACTATCTCTGTATTCTTTTCCTGTGACTCAAAGGCTATTGGCTCCCAGAATGCCTAGAGAGGGGTGGGTTCTGTTGCTATGACCACACAGTAAACACAACATTCCCCTGCCTGTTGTACTGTGTTCAGTCTGCTAGACTGGGATCCATCCTCTTTCCTGTTCATCTGGAGGTTAATAGTTTAAAATGAATGAATTGGAGAGAAGGCAGGACTGGCATTTAACCAGCACAGGAGTTGGACTTAACTACACAGCCCCTAATTCCTTCCCCCCTCCGCATCTCAGGGTAAGGGTACAATGTCATATATATAACATACTATATCCTAGTACAGATCCCAGCAGGGGATATGATAAGTGGTGAATCATTCGGTATTTGCCGGTTTCTTTTTTGGGTACTAAACCTAGGGGGGAGACTATTAAGTTTTGAATGGGTGGCTTTTTGAATGGGCCTGCCATGCGCCCTAGGCGCACTTCTTTTTCTAATTTTTCGTGAATCAATGTGGGATGTTCTTTTGCTGATTTTAGATTATTGTAAGCTATCCTGGGCCCGACTGCCTTGGAAGGAATGTGAAAGCCATTGAGGAAACCGTCGCGTAATAGCTTGGATTTTTCTAAGTATGGGTACCTATCTAGCCAAGGGCGCATCGCCTCTATTTTCACTGGCGTCCGGCCCTTTTCCAAAGTCCCTTCCCCTGTTGTTATTAAACCTTCCTCGCTTAAAGCACCTATTCGCTGAATGCGGGCCAGAGCAGAAGGAGCATTCGTGTCTAAAACGACACGATGCCCCCCACTTGCATTGGCTGTCGTTGAACGGCCAGCAAAAACCCTTTTTTTGCCCTGCGTTTCCTGTTGCCATGGATGTCTCGCTCCCTCGAAAGGACTGTTTGGGGACCATGCCATAGCCGTGGAGGTTTTTGTTGTTCATCGTTCTCATCCATAGGCTTATGTCTCTGTGTTCCCAACCAACCTCTTTTCTAGCTGCCATGCGTTGCCGGAAGGCTTCATCGTATCGAAGCCAAGCCTGCCCACCGTATACCCTATGTGCTTCCCATATTCCGTCTAGGTAACAAAACAGGGAGGAGCAGTTGTTTGGGTGTTTCTCCCCAATTACACTGGCCAGTATTGTGAATGCCTGCAGCCAGTTACCAAAGGTTCTTGGTATAAGCCTGCTGCGTCGTTTTTCTTCGTCTTCCTCTTTCTTAGCTTCTCCTATTCTCTCTAGTTTTTCTAGATTAAACCTGTCTAGTGGAAGTAATGAGAATATGTCTATGTAGTCTTTGTTCCATATTTTTTCCTTAACTTCCTTTTTTAAATGCGCTCCTAAGGGGCCTTCAAAGCATAGGTAGGTATGCCCCTTTGCCGAATCTGCTATTGCTCCCGCGTTGGCTTGCTCCTGAGGGGGGTTGTTGGTTGCTACTGCTAGTCCTCTGACCTGATTGGCGTTACCTATGTTGGCCGGATTTGTTTCTGTTTGTGTAGCCCTATCGCCCTGCGTACCCAATGGCTCTTCCTGATTGCCGTCCCTAGGGTTGCTATTCCTTGCCGTAATTTGCGTTACCCCTAAATCTGCTCCCGATGTTACCCTTTGATTTTCCCTCGTGTTGCTACATTCTAGTTGAAAAATCATTTGCCTTAGGGTTGACACTAGTGATCCGATGTTTCCCCCTGTTCCTGATGTCATTGCAGTTTGATGGTCGTGTGGTGCAAGTGTATGAACGCGGGTACCTGTCCCCGATGAATGAGCTGTCTCCGTGGCTGCTTGTTCCCTGGAAACGTGTAGCGCTGTGTCTCCGCTGCAGTTCGACGTCCTGACCCCAGAGGTCGGCGGTGTCCCTTGGCCTGCTGTTCTTGACTCGCTCTGTGGAGAAAAAGGCAGAGAAGGGGCATACCTGGCGCTAACAGCCGCTGATGTGCTTGGTGAGGCTTGCCCATCCCTTGTCATGTAGCTGTTATCCATGTCTGGATAACCCCTGGTGTCATTGCCCTCCCTGTCCCCCAATTCCCTTTGGGGACGCCTGCGGCCAGGGGACTGTTGTGCTGGGCTACCTGCCCTCCTCGGTGAGGAGGAGGTGTGGCCACTCCAGGCCTCCATTTCCTGGTGTGTGGGGGCACCCTCCCGTTCCCTCCCATTAGGCCCTGCAGCCGGTAGAGTAGGCCTTGGCAGTTCCCTCCCCTCCTGCCTATTGCCGGTACTGCCCGTGGGAGGAGTAGTACTCACCGCCGCGCTGTGCTGGGTCACATGGTGCCGGGCCCTTCCTCTCCGGATATCCGGTCCTCCGATCGCGGCTGCAGTGTGTCCCGATTTCCTAGGGGCCTTCCCTCCCGGCCGCTTGTACTTCCGGGCCCTGAAGGAGGAGGCCGCCGCACTCGATGGGCCTTCCCCTGCACGACCCCTCGCTGCTGCTGTCGGGCTGGGGCTCCGCTCCCTCCGCCTCTGCCTCGCCGGTGGGGATGGGCTCAGACGCTCTGGGGGGATGCTTCTCCTCGCTCTGGCCGGTCGCGTGGAGTTGGCTGTGGTCGGTCCTTGGAGCACTGCCCGGATCCATTCCTCTCCGCGATTCTCTGCCTCCGTCCTCAGCACTGCCAGGAGTCCTTCCAGCACAGACATGGCGGGTGGTCCGTCCGTCCTGAGTTGTCGGCGGGAAAGGTGCCTGTTCCTCTTCGCTCCCCTTATTTCTAACTTCCTTAACCAATCCCTAACTAGCCTCCTACAAACTGTCCAACCCCCTATGGTCCTGCCCCACCCGGTCATGTTACCCCTCCCCTAGCTGGCTTGGTCCGGGGTTTTTCTGTATTAGGAAGAAGAGTCAATGAGGGTAATGATGCTACCTGGTGTTCTAGCTTCAATTTGGAACCTATGGATTGTGGGGCCCCTATAGGTTGGGGCCCTGGACAGTCCCTTCTGCAGCCCTTGAGCTGTCCATTTGCTGACACTTTCTAGAAACCAAGCGTTGTCCTGAAATTCCCATGGTAACCGAGAGCCGGTAACTATCACTAAAAATATGGATATGGGGTGAAGCAATATTAGGACAAACGTTTTCCCACGCTATTCATTTGCAGCAACCAATCAGATGTAAGCCTTTTACTGGGTTACTGCAGTTAGATCTGTATCCGATTGGTTGCTGTTGATTAAAAGCACAGGAAAGCTTTTGCACCTTTAATTACACCAGCCCCTTTCGAAAATGTTGTGTCTATATAAAAGATTTTTGTGAATATTTAAAGCTACTTTCACATGGGTTACAGGTAACATACTTTCACTCGTGTTATAGTTTCCAGGTGGTTGTAACTGATTGGTCACTATCAATAGTGACCAATCAGTTACAACCATCTGGAAAAACACTATATATATAGAACAGTTTATCAATAGTGACCAATCAGTTACAACCATCTGGAAAAACACTATATATAGAGTGCTTATCAATAGTGACCAATCAGTTACAAACCATCTGGAAAAACACTATATATAGAGTGCTTATCAATAGTGACCAATCAGTTACAAACCATCTGGAAAAACACTATATATAGAGTGTTATCAATAGTGACCAATCAGTTACAAACCATCTGGAAAACACTATATAGAGTGGCTATGATATAACCGCTCTCTCGATATATGTGTTTTTCCAGATGTTGAATGATTGGTCAATATGATAAACACTCATATATAGTGTTTTTCCAGATGGTTGTAACTGATTGGTCACCATTGACAAACCGCTCTATATAGTGTTTTTCAGATGGTTATAACTGATTGGTCACCATTGACAAACCGCTCTATATAGTGTTTTTCTGTAGTTAAACACCTGAAACTTCTCAGAAACAGCCACAATACAGTTAGTGTGAAAGAAGCTTAAAGCTGGGTAAAAACTTTAATCATGGTTGAATGTATATGAAAATGTTTTATTCAATATCTGAAAAAAAAGCAATAAAAATTTTATGTTAAAAAAAAAAAAAATCATAAAGAGTCAATTCCGTCGGATCATACGTAATTGCCCCTATATTGTTAAAGTTGGGAACGCTCAGAACTGTGGGAAAATTTCCCTTGGCTGCGACCAGACCCCTGTAATAAAGTATAGAGAGTTGGCTGTGGCTGAAAGAAATGTGGCAGTCCGAAACATCTATACTTTATATATATATATATATATATATATAGGGAGAATGCTTGGGACTGTCTATTTTCTTTAGACGTAGGTATAAGGAACAGCCTGTTTCTCCAGTCTTTAATGCGTGTCTCCCGGTTTGTCTTGTGGCTTGGTTTGTCTTTGTCTTGTAGCTCCTCAGCCTCAATCTGGGGTGTGGCGTGCTTCCGGAAGAAGTCCAGTGGCATAGGCACTAGTGCTGCTTGTACAAAACACAACAACGACCAGGTGGTCAGAACAGATTCAGATTATACCGAGGACATATATAGGTAGCCTATAACTCCACACATAAACCGAGGTAGGGATTTAAGGTACATATACACATATTTATTGAAAGATACATAAGAGTAAAAACTTAAATATACATAAAAACTATGAACCAATTAAAAAGCAGCTAAGGTAGTGTCTCTCCAATACAAACAGACATCAGTTCAAAGTCTTCTATGTACATATCCCACGCAAATATTTAATACCATAAAATCCCGGACCAAGTCACATGGACTATAGAAAGCAGCAAACAGGGCTTGAATAGCACATAAAAAGAATGGTCTCACCGAGTTGAGCTGAACAGCATACAAATCTGGTCAGGTGTGGCCAGGTAAGTAAAACCAATCAATAATGAGACGAACAGCTCAGGAGGAATGTTCAAACCAGACCCGATCTTCTAATTGTCCAGTACAGTGACCGGCCGCTCAGCCCCAACAGGTAAAGCACACCAATAGAATGAAGGAGACAGACAAATCTCTTTGTGTTTTTTACACCACTCTTATGGATCTTTCAATAAATATATGCACCTTAAATCTGTACCTCGGTTTATGTGTGGAGTTATTGGCTACCTCCTCCGTATAATCTTTTCTGACCACCTGGTCGGTAGTTGGGTTTTGTATAGTTTATGTGTGGTCTATGGACTATCTCTTTCAGTAGTGTTATCTGCCCATACCCCTCCTTTATCACTTCTGTGAAGACGGGGATACTATTTTTTGCTAGTGCCACTTGTGTTGCGTCATTTCTGGTTGTATTATTTCTGGGCTAAGAAACAACCTCGGGCAGACTCCTATAAACATGTGGCTTCGGAGTCCAAATATTCTGAAGGGGAGTTATCAGAAGATTTTGGTTCACCCTCATATATCCAATCACAGGAGTAGGAAGAGGATTTCCAGGCCGAATCTGATTTCAATATTTCTCTTATAGAACCTCTAATTACGGCTGTAAGAAATTCCCTGTCTTTGTCAATGGAAGAAGCTAAGCCTTCAGTAGAAAGATAAGCTTTTTCCTTTGGTGAAAAAGAAGACTGTGACTTTCCCAGTACATCATTCCACCTCAGAGATTATTTCCTTGGAATGGAAGAAGACAGAGAAAAAATATATCCCTTTGATGAGGCAGCTGCAAAAAATTGGGATTCCTTGCCCAAGGTGCATGCGGCAGTCGTAAGACTGGTCCGTTGGGCGACTCCGTTGGTCGATAATGCACCGGTTTTTAAGGAACCTATGGAAAGCAGAATGGAATTCAACTTGAAAAAAGCTTTTGTTGCATCAGGGGCTGCTTTTAGACCATCTTTGAGATAATTAACAAAGCCTGTGGAGGGAAGAGTCTGTTTTTTCCGCAAGACAGAAGAGCTAAAAGAGGACATATGAAATATCAACCTAAGTATAAGTCTTTCAGATCTGCAAATGCCTACAGACCAGGCAAAGAAGCCTTTAGGCAGTCAACACGGAAGCCTTTTCAAGGAAGGAAATATTCTACCTTTGCAGTGCTTTCTTTCCACAATAGGGGTACACAGACCCAGTAGATGGAAGGTTATACCTTTTTTACAGCACTTGGGTCAGAAGTTTTACAGACAACTGGGCTCTGTCAGTAATAAAATATGTTTTTTAAAATTCATGTTTGTGATTTTCCAAGAGAAGATTATTTCGTCAGAACCCCTCTGCCAGAGACAGAAGTAGCTGTCTCAGTAAGTACCACCTATATAACACAACTAAGGGCTTCAGAGGCAATAGAACCAATTCCTCTTCCCCCTAAGGAAAGAAGTAAAGGGTTTTATTCAAAGCTGTATTTGGTAACAAAGTCATCAGAAGCTCTCAGGCTGGTGCTAGATCTGTGTTGTCTGAATACGTATGTTTTAAAGGAGAAGTTGAGGATGGAGTGACTTCAACTGCATGCCTATTTCCATGTGCCAATACATCACTGGTCAAGAAAGTTTCTCCGGTTCAAAGCAAGGTGTCATCATTGGCAATTTACAAGCCTAGACCTAGACAATCTATTGGTAGTGGCGAATTCAAAACATCGACATACAAAAGAGGTTGTCCATCTTCTCAGAAGACACGACTGGGTTGTAAATTAAGAAAAGAGCAAGCTGTTGCCATCTCAAGAAATTGTATATCTAGGAGCCCATTTTCAGATGACAAGGAACTTGCAGGGCTATTCAATAAAAGTTCTTATCGTTTAAAATGGTGCTAATTTTGCCCCAATCAATCAGATGTAAGCTTACAAATGTTAAATAAGATCTGATTGGTTGGGGCAAAATTAGCACCATTTTAAACGATAAGAACTTTTATTGAATCTCCCTGTTGGTATCTCTGCACATAGAGAAGATAGAGAAGATAATTACAGAAGCTCAGCATATGGGAGAGTGTCTGAGATCCTCTGTAAGCTCTATTCTCAGAGTATAGCCATCCCAATGGTAAAATGGTCCATGAGGCGTTTACATCAGTTCCTCTTGTCAAATGTAAAATGTCCACATCTAAGGATAAAAAAAAGCTAAAACTGCCAGACAGTGTAACAAGAGATCTAAAGTGGTGGTGTCAAAAGAAAAATCTGCAACAAGGAGTACCTCTTATATAAGGTCCTCAGGTATACCTGACAACCGACGCATCAGAGATTGGCTGGGGAGCCTTTATGCAAAACAGAATGGCTCAAGGTCACTGGCTTGTAATCGGAAAAAGCTCCAATTTGTTAGAACTAAGAGCTATAAAGTTAGTCTTAAGGCACTTCGAAGAAGAGCTACTAGGGAAAGATGTAGTAGTAAGGTCAGACAACTCCACAGCAGTGATGTACATCAATAACCAATGAGGCACAAAAAGTATAACTCTCCTTTACAAAATAGCTTCCATCTTCTCCTGGGCCCAGAGACATCTGAGATCCCTGTCTGAAATCCAAATCCCTGGAAAACAAAACAAGAAGGCCAATTTCCTCTCCCGGATATAGATCCGGGAGAGTGGAGCCTGAGCTATCTTTTGCCGCTCTTCTCCCTTATATGGGGATCGCTTCGGAAGATTCATCAGGACAGAGCGGAAAAGTGATAGTGATCATTCCAGCATGGCCAAGAGACCATGGTTTCCCCTCCTACTGTCTCTATCAATAAAAGAACCAGTGAAATTTAGTACACTCAAGATTGGTTGGTGCAAGGGCCCCTTAAAAATCAAGATTGGGAATATATATCCCTGATGGCCTGGCACTTGAGCGGGCAAAATTATCTAACCTAGGTTTTTAACCCAAAGTTATATTTCTCCTTCCTTGGCTGGAAGAGGGGGAGAACTGGGAGCTCTTGCTGCAAACCCCCCAGACACAGTGATTCTAGAATAGTAAAATTAAGGCCTTCCTTTAAATTTCTGCTAAAGGTAATCACTGATATGGACTTACTGTTTACTTAACCGTCCTCCTGTCCAGAGCCAAGGTCAAACAGAGAAGCAGAATGGCATACCTTAGACTTGGTGAGGGCTTTAAAAATCTACCTTCTAAGAACAGACAGTTGAAGGAAGTCGGAGAGGTTATTTGCTATACCATATGGACTTAGAAAAGGTCAGACACCTTCAAAGAAAACACTAAGTGGTTGGATACGTGCATGTATTCAGAAATCATACCCAATTGGAGGCTTAGAGGTTCCACAGGGGTTACAGCTCACTCCGTCAGAGCAATTGCATGTTCCTGGGCCTGGCAGGCTGACATCTATTAAAGATCGTTGTGAGCAGACAAGATGTTCTTCAGCAAAGACATTTGTGAAACATTATAAAACATTATAAATTAAATAAACTTTCCTTGGAAAATGCAAAGTTTGGGAGGAGAGTATTGCAATCAGTTGTTCATTCTGAATAATAAAGATTGGTATGTTAAAGCAAAAAAAGAACATATGGCCCATACTTATTTCTTCAGCTTTGGTATGTCCCTTTAGTGATTGCTGCCATTTGTGAATGGAGAAAACTAGAATGATAAATGGCAGCATTCACTATTTCCCTCCCTGTATGTTTTTCTGTTTTCAGCTTTACAAATAAGACAAGGGATGATGGGTAACTGGGGACTTATAACAATTACCTGTCCATGCACTCGGGGGAGGAGTTAGGTCATGTGACACTGATTATATAGCTAAGAACCATTTATAACAATATCATTTACAGATCTGCTCTATCAAATGAGATCTAATTTTGTGTTTTACAATAGCCCTAAAACCTTAGAATGTATAAGTAGGGGAAGCCTTTTTTAAAGGTCATTTTCCAGCCCAATTTAACTAAAATTCACTAAAATAATAAACATATTGTGTGAATTATGTTTTGTTTTTAACAGTATTTTTCATTTCCCTGCAGTCAACCCTGTGTGATCCCCTACCCGCTGGATTGGACAAGACAGATGGCATCACTCCTTGCGATGAGTTTCCCAATACGTATGAGACTACAACAGGAAGTGCCCATAACAGGAAGTTCCCAGGTGGTGTCTATTCACAACCCAGACATCCCATCGCCCCCCCTCATTGGAAAATCCATTATAACAAGGATTTGTGGGACAAGGTACAAGTCTAACAATAGTGTTTACATACAGTACTAAATGATTATATGGTCTCAACCCTTCAATACAAATCTCTACTTGGCCAACCCAACCCACTAGTGAGTATGATTAATGAGTATAGTCTCCAACAACAGGTCATTAGAGCTTTACATTTTTCACTGGCAATGCATTAGCATATTAGCATGTAGAAATTATAAAGGAGAAGCTAAAATATAAATGACCATGTTTAAATTAAATATACAGCTTCTGACAAAAGTCTTGTCGCTTGTGTACAAATAGACCTGAAGTGCCGCTTAACAATAATTCTAATGCAGATTTTGTTTCAAGAAATGGTTCATTTTACCCCAAACAGCTTTTGTAATAATGCTTCAATGTAAAACGAAACTAACAAAAAGTATTCTAATATTCACAGCTTGGTAAAGCCCATTGAGTCAATTTTTGCAAAGACATAAGTGTTGTCGCCTTGTCATATGGGCTTCACCTGTGACTAATAATGGAGTTAGGTGTGAGGTGTGTATAAAAAGAGCCCCAATACACTAGACCTTCACATCAACTGCAAATAGACCTCTGCAAACATGTCTAAGATTCACCCTGAGACTAAAGTGTTGATTATCAAGAGGCTGAAGACCAAATCCACTGCTGATGTGGCGCACACCTTCAATGTCTCTCAGCGTCAAGTTCAGAGGAGACCTGGTCACCTGAAATCCCTGTGTCAACCAGAACAATTTGTCGGATTCTATCTCGAAATGGCCTCCATGTTCGAATCAGTGCCCATAAGCCAGCACTAAACAAAAGACAATTGAAAAACCGTGTGGCATTTGCCAAGTCCCACAGCCTGCTAAAAGGATGGACGCTGGAAAAGTGGCAAAAGGTGCATTTTTCAGATGAATCTTCTGTTGAATTACACCACAGTCGCCGCAAATATTGCAAGAGACCTACTGGAACCCTCATGGAGCCGAGATTTACCCAGAAAACTGTGAAGTTTGGTGGAGGCAAAATCATGGTCTGGAGTTACATCCAATATGTTCCAGGATTGGCCAGCCCAGTCACCTGACATAAACATCATTGAGCATATGTGGGGTAGAATGAAAGAGGAAGCATGGAAGGCAAAACCAAAGAATATTGATGAACTCTGGGAGGCATGCAAGACTCTTGGCTATTCCTGATGATTTCATCAATAAATTGTATGAATCCATGCCAAACCTTCAAGCTCATGGAAGTCATACAAGATATTACATTTGGATCTCACAGCACCACTACTTAATTTGCTGACATATTTTTGGATTGGCTGTAAAGTAGATCATTTTCTGTATAGGCGACTACACTTTTGTCTTGCAAGATTTTGACCTTTCTGTCTTGATTAAATGATAAATCTTTTTTCAGCGAAACTATTTTTTACCAGCACATTTAATATTATTTGGGAGGGCTTTAGCTTCATATGAGCTATTTCTAACACTGATTGATCAATTAAAAATCAAGTTAATAGCAGGAGTTACTGCAAAATACACAGGCGACAAGACTTTTGTCAGAAACTGTACATATGTATAAAAATCCCTCGGACACAGCAGCACTGCGTCCTAGTCTCAACACAATCCACTTGGTAGGTGCACCGCCTGTAATAGAGGTGCCTATTCACCTCATAGCCCATACAGAAAACAATTTGTTCGGGCAGCACTCTATGGGCATTATTTATAAAAAATCGTTATCGTTGTCGTAAAATAGCGATCGTTATCGTAAAATAACGACCGGGGTTTTACCGATAACGACCGTTATTTACCGATAACGGTCGTTATTTACCGATAACGGTCGATATTTACCGATAACGACCGTTATTTACCGATAACGGTCGTTATTTACCGATAACGACCGTTATCGGTAAATAACAACCGTTAGCGGTAAATAACGGTCGTTATCGGTAAATAACGACGGTATTTACCGATAACGACCGGTATTTAACGATATCGGTAAATAACGGTCGTTATCGGTAAAAACCCGGTCGTTATTTTACGATAACGATCGGTATTTTACGATAACGATAACGATTTTTTATAAATAGGGCCCTATATTCTTTTATGCTTTTATTGTTTCATCAATATAACTTATTTTTTATATTGATGAAACAATAAAAGCATAAAAGAATATAGAGTGCTGCCCGAACAAATTGTTTTCTCTCTCTCTATATGCAGATTCCTAGGCCCCATACAATATCATATTATCTGTACACTGGCATACATTATAAACAAAGTGATTACTGTGATCACATGAATGAAAAGCCTTCCAACCACGTCAAGGTTCCTTAACGTGATTGAAAGGCTTTTCATTCATGACCCTGTGTATAAGACCCTGTGTATATGATCCTGTTACCACCTGTTGGGAGTACAGATTATTGGACAGACAATTTACCTTATTGGATACAAACTCTGAGACAACAGATAAGTGCACACCAACTTACAAGGACACACAATATACAGGCCTGGTCAATATTCAAAGTGGTGCACCATAGACAGGGACACCCCTGATTACTGCACATGTTATGTGGGGAACCTGTTTATGTGCACTGTCTGCTTTGTGCCAGACCATTAGAGTAACCCACTGTGTGCCATGCTACCCATAATCCTTCCCTAAAGCAGTGATCTGGTACAAATTGGTGGCAGCGGTGCTGGTAATACCATTTATTCTCCCTGTTTTCTTTGTATATTTGTTCTCTGTATTAAGCTATGGAGGCTGCTACTGATAGTATTGATTTAAATCCTCCTGTCCTTGTACCTGCAGATGAAATGCCCCAATTAGACTCCGTAGCTTTACCAGGCCTAATTGCCAAACCTATGTTTAAACCTGATCCATTTGATAGGGTAACTAGGGAGTGGACTGATTGGCTAGAACAATTGGCAGCCACTAATAGTAGTTGGGATAAAGGTGCTTGCTTGCAAGTCCTTAGCCTTTTGCTTAGTGGTAAAGCCAGGCAGGTATACCAAGGATTTACTTTAATACTGAAATAAAAAGCAGGTATCAGTTATTAAAAATTGCTCTGAAGCAATTTTTTCAATTAGATCTGTATAAAAGAGTATATAAAGGATAAATCAATTTCTTTAGGTAAACTGAGAATGAGAAATGTTTGTTTATACGTTAGATCATTAGAGCAATACTGTTATAATAACATGATGCTGTGAGGTACCTTCTGTTATAATATATGAGATACAATCACCACTTGCCGTTTAGTATCAACCACACAGTGTGGCAGGATTGCCTAGGTCTACTCTCAGACCTGCAGGATTATCCTATTTGGTTCCTCTGGAAGCTTGTGAGTGTCTGAGTAACAGTTTAAAATATACCTGTGTAAAGATTCTATATCCACTATATCCACACATAGCAAAACATACACATAATTTATATATATATATATATATACTCGAGTATAAACCGACCCGAGTATAAACCGAGGTACCTTATTTAACATGGAAAAAGGTGTAAAAGTGATTAACTCGAATATAAACCGAGGGTAGAATGCCCAGAGCTACATAAAGAAACCTAGAAATGTTTGTTTCTATCTACTAACAAAATAAATGACATTATAGTATTCTCAACACTGATGTCATCACACTGAATTGACATGGACACCACATCAGTCCAGCATGCTCTTGCCAATAGGAATTGCAGATACTTTCCTCAGTGTGTGGGGTAGCAGACAGCCACTTGCATTAAATGTTCTTCTTGTATGCGAAGCGCTACCAATATGTCTGCAGTTTTACAAAAGGGAATGGGCTAAATTACATTAACCAGAATGTCAAATACAGATTTGTTGCCTTCTCCTACCTTGTGAGTAATCCGGCGGCCTCTCCCTCTGCATCTTCTGCGCTTCCGGATGATGTCACTACTCGGCGCCGGGAAGTGAGAGGCGCAGAGTAGTGACATCATCCGGACGCGCAGAAGATGCGGAGTGAGCGGCCGCCAGATTACCTACAAGTTAAGGTTGACTGGAGTATAAACCGAGGTTAGGTTTTCAGGCTGTTTTTAAAGCCTGAAAACCTCGGTTTATACTTGAGTATATACGGTATATAGTCCAAAATGTGGGCACTCTCCCCCTAATATGTAACTCTTTTAGAATAAAGTACCCGGTGCCACCAGTAGAGAGATATATACAAATCCTTGAACAAATCCAGTGCACTCATGGGATTTTGTAGTCAAACAGACTGGCAGTCTTCACTGGCCAATTAAAGGCATTTGTTTGACTACAAAATCCCATGAGTGAACTGGATTTGTGTATATATATATATTATATATATATATCTTTTGTTATATAATGCAGACAATTATATATAGTGTCCCCAACAAACTTACTACAATATAAATATATATATGGTACTCCACCTTACCCAATATTCCCTTAAGGTTACATGACAGTCATTGGTGATCTGATATAATTATCCTACACATTTATTTTTCAGTTAAAACAAAGAGCTTGGAGGTCTCCATTGGATCCCTCCCATCAGAGCAGCGAGATGAAATCGGAGTTTTTGGGACGTCCTGCGCCACTGGCTCTTGCTAACTTTCATGCTGGTCCTCAGCCTTTTACCCTTAGCAATCATCATACCAAAGGCCCATCACAGGTAAGTGTATCAAATGGAATGTACAGTTTAGCAGTTCAGTTGTGTATGAAGCACTTGCATTGATAGGTTAGAGAAATCCAATATAATTAAGTAATAAGATTACACCCATGGACCATGGTGAATATTTCAATTACATCAGCTCTTATTCTATGTTCTTCTCAGTTTATAACATTCCATCTTTGCACTATATAAATAATTCTGCACCTGATGACAGTCAAGATAAATATTTTTGATTCAAGCTCCTGTTGTTTATTTATGTCCACCCCCAAAACTATAATTTCCCCCACTACTGGCCCCACTGTGTAGTGTAATAAAATCCTTACCTTACATCCCAGCTCCAAATGGTTCTCCTGTAATGTCCCTGTAAAGTCCCAAAAACTCCATATAGGACTCCTGTTTCTCCTCCGGGAAAATTTTGCCATGCGCACTCTAGCCCTCCCCCCTCCCTCTCCCTCACGTTTTGGTCTCCTTCCCCCTCGTGCAAAACCCTTTTTATATGTTGTAGGGCTTCCTCTTCCAGGCCCAACCGCATTATTATTATGGCCAGAAACTCCCCCAATCTTTACTTACCTTCTCTCTATCCTCTGCCGTTCTGAACTGCCGGCAGCCGCATCCGTGATTGGCTGCCTCTCAGCCAATCACAGATGCGGCTGCCAGTCCGGACCCCTGCTTGCAGTTTCACGTAATAATAATGCGGTTGGGGCTGGGGGAGGAAACCCTACAACATATAAAAAGTTTTTTAGAAGGGTGGACATGCCCTTTAAATCATTTAAACAATTCTACAGTCGTTGCTCCACCCCCTTTTGGGCCATGGCCTAACCAATGGAAAGATACATTCTAAAAGAAGTTATTTTTCCAATTGGATAGATCCCAGACTGAGGTGAGGTGGAGCTTAGACTCAACAGTTTTGCTTTAATAAACATGGATGTTTTTTTTCAAGCTTGAAATCTACCGTAACCAAGATATTGCAACTGCAGATGGAATTCGTAGAAAAATTTCCAATAGGTCTGATCCCCTTCTGCTTACATTGTGTATGACGATGTACCCAGAGTCCCAGACAAATACTTGAGGCTGGATACACTCTGACATTTCCAGTAGTGATGGCAGCCTGCAAATTATCTTTAGTTACAATCCTTCTAGAGTAGTGCACCATGGGGCATATTTATAAAGCTACAGTGCCAGTCATTATTAAAACTGCAGGTTCTTACCAACCACGTTAGAAAACTGAAACTTTATTAAAATAAATGAAAACTTTAAACTGAACAGTATTGGTAGTTTATGACCAAATCATAAACCGCTGTAATTCAATTCTGACTACAGAAGTAATACACAGAATGTACAAACCGCAACTGGCACTGTGGTCATTACTTTATGCCCATGCCACAAAGTAGACACCATAGTAACATGTCGATACTGTGCTGTATTTTACACCGTATGCCCTCTAATGTTTCCTCTACTTGTTGGGGCCACTTCTTGTTGAACTCTAAAGTGATTGTTTAGGCCTTTAAAATGCACTGGTGTAGAGAACAGTGATGGAGCAGATATATAACATTTACTGTATTTGGTTCTGCCAGTAACACGTTATCATTTTGATTTGCAGTCAATTGTGGCAACAACAGAGAACAAAGCATTGTCTGGAGAAACCTTCTATATAAGAGACAATGGGACCTTGCGTCTGAATGATATATATGCGTCTACCACTGCCAGGGACTTCAGGGCATTTACAGCGTAAGAAAATATTGTTCCCTCTGTCGTGTTACGTAACGCGCTGCCAGGAGTATTTTCATACTATTATATTATAGTATTCATTTCTGAAGTTTGTGCAAGGTACAGGGCCTGTCTTTATTTAGTTTTTGTGTCCATATTGTCTGCCCATTGGGATTTATTTTGGATTTGTTTACTCGTAGTCAGAGGTTATTACCCCCATGTTTGGTACATTTGTCTATAGAATGTTAAAAGAAGAAGAATTCCCCAATATTAACCATTGATATAAGATATGGCACCCAGGATCTCTGCCTTAAAAATCCCAAAATGTAATATTTCCAGGGCTATGTACAGAGAGTCGTTATCGCTCTCTATTGCCTCCCCTAGGCAATGCATTGAGCCAGTAACGCAGCTTAGTGCATAGTGAATGGGGTTTTCCCATTCCGAAACTTTAAAGTTTACGTCTTAAAGAGACGTTATCGGCTTGGTACATAGCTTGCAGTGGTTGCGCAACACAACTTTTACATACCATCGCAATCACCATTAAGTTATGTCTTAAAGTCACATTTACCCTTAGTACATAGGTTAACGTGACTGTAAGATCTAACAAGCCGTTTGCAGCTTCCAGTACATAGCCCTGTTAATACGTTAAAATAAGCCCCACTGGCATTTGACCTACAGCAGCTGAAACCTGATGATCTGTGAATCATCTGATGAATAACCGAATGTCACCTATGGCAAGAACAAAAGTAAGTAAATGTCAACTTTTGAGAAGTTTACGGCAACAATTTGCTTTTTTTTATCACTAAAAACAATTGCAGAATGATCCATCGGAGAGAAATGCCGTATTACGTCAAATATTTTTCGGGTTTAGCTGTATAATGTTTCATTTGTTGTCTTCTAGTAAAGAGCTGGAAGGATACCCTAAAAAAGACATCCTGACTTTCTGGCAGGCAGAAGATTACCCCAAAGCTTGGGGACATGGTCTGAAAGAGAACCCCCTGTCTAAAGAGACTCACCCCATCCTGCGTCGGCAGCCTCCGATGAGAGATGTCTCCCAGTTCCCGTCTAGCACTAAGCTACCAAGAATACCTCCACGTTCACTGCCAGTCCCTAACCGAGGGTTAAAAACACTGGCACAGGAGAGCTATCAGTGGCCCCTGGATGCGAAAAGAGCCCGAGATATTTACTTTCCAGTAGAATGTCCTTGGACCATCCCTCGCCAGGGGCCCTTACCTGAAATAATGGCAGTTCCTAAAATGTATGAAACAGAGTATGAGACATATGGGAGTGACAGACCAATCACTGTGTAAAACCGGAAAGCAAAATAATTACCATGTTGGTCAGACTGATACTGTGTTGGCAGCAACAACCTCCTCTAAATCAGTCTTTGTAATAAACAAATATATTATTATATATTTGCCTTTTTATACTGTTTATTGTACATGTAATTGGTATACTGATAAACTGTGTAGTGCAAGGTACCGCTCAATCCCATCCCATTGAAATACAAATCCAACCATTCACCCCCACCAATGAAATTTACCCCAAGTGAGCATGGAGTTCTACAGCAGTAAGACTTATATTGGCCTGCTTAGCAGGAATGGAAAGAAGATGGGTTGAAGGAGAGAGAGAAAGCCCCCCATACAGGGGATTGTCATTTTGAGAATTCCGATACATTTGATTGGATCGCTCAAATTTAAATTTTTTTTTTTTAAAATTCATCAACCACTGAACAATGTTTATCAGAAAAACAAGGATGAGGCCAGGCGAACCCCATCTTCAGCCCCATCTCTCTCCAATCTGCAGAAAAAAGCCTCAAGGTTGAGAACTTCGAGCGATTCTTCCAATTGGGAATTCTGTTCATTGTTCTCGATCGGGAATGATGAGTAAGAACAGTGCATTCTTATTGAGTTGCAAATCTTGGTAACAGACACAAAGAATATTAGGTGTGAATAGTAAGCAACAAAGGAATACATGAATTGCTTAAACTAGACATCCACATTTATACCACACTCTAGTAGCAAAGGAAACCAATCGGTGTGATTGGACGTGGAAAGTTTACAGCAGGGGCGTAAGTGCAGCCCCCCCCCGCGCATGATTGGAGACCGGACCCCCTCCCCACAATCAGATATGAGATTCCGGTTTGGATCACACGTATAATTCCTTCATATGCGTGATCAGCTGTTTAAGAACAGCTAATTGCAGAGGTTGTGGCAGGCCCTCTTACCATTTGGGCCAACGGGGTCGGTAGTTACGTCACTGGTTTACAGCTCAGCATCTTTCCTCTAAGCAAAGCTACCCAGAATTGGCATAAAAGCCTGCAGATCATTCATTAAACAGTACATCTAAAATAAAATATAGTGAGTTACTATTTTACAGAGACGCTACCGAGTGGTCACAATAATCCATTTAGGGCGGCTTTAAGAAGAGAACTGCATCAAGCTGCATGGATGTGGTTGGATTTAAACTGCTAACTCAGCATAGCAAGGAATCAGCGTTAATCACTGGGCCACCATGGTGCTTATTTGTCTCCTGTTACCAGTAACTGTGCTCTTGATACATTTATTTTAGGATTCACCTGCAGATGTGTAAAGAACAGTGCATTTTCTCCTGGTAGATGTTGTACTGACATATACAGCAATAGGTTTTCTTGGTAGTGACTAGTCAAGGTTATTGTACAGGTTGATACAGGGTCTGATGATTTTGGACCTTCCATCACCTTCCAGGGCAGTTTTAGATACAGCATCAATTTTACCTCAGTCCAGCCCTGTTTGCTCTTAGTTTGACATTTACAAGTAAAGATAAACATAGTTAAAAAAAGTTTTGTTATAATTATTGTGGATTTGTATAGCGCCAACATCTTCTGTAGCGCTTTACAATTACCTGTATACATACACATCAGGCCCTGCCCCGAAGAGCTTACAATCTAGACACATTTATTTGAAACATACAACCTATCAGTATGTCTTTATGATTATGGGGAAACCGGAGTGCCTGGAGGAAACCCAAGCAAACACGGGGAGAACATACAAACTCCTTGCAGATGTGTCCAAGGGTGGAAGCCAACTCAGAACTTCAGCGCTGCAAGACATTAGTGCAGCCACCATGCAGTTCCGTGAAATGTATTAAAATGCGGTGCAAACCCAAACAAAGTGATTTTTTTTTGTTTTTCTGCTACAATTTTTGAATGTGAATTTAAATTTTATGACTTCTGAAATGTTAAAAATGTTGCTGTATCTGTGTATTCTTGAAAATGGCCGTTCCACTTTAAAGCCACGTTAGCTTAGAAACTGG
Organism: Hymenochirus boettgeri; assembly: GCA_019447015.1. NCBI lineage: Eukaryota > Metazoa > Chordata > Amphibia > Anura > Pipidae > Hymenochirus > Hymenochirus boettgeri. The sequence goes on along the minus strand of CM033475.1, from coordinate 205,338,579 downwards.
GTCTCTATGTACAAGTTCTTTGGTACAGGTTCCGGTAGAGAAAGGTTGTTCTGGTTACTGACTCCCACACAGATAGCCAGCTGTGCAAAGCAGAACCCACTTACCAAGGACACAGTTGAAAACCAAGCCCAAGGCTGGTGAGATAAATTAACTGATATAAAATTCATTCATTCATAGCATGGCATCATATTCACTGCACAGTAATTACTGTAATGTACTGGGTGTTTAAATAGACTGGCTAAAACCAATAAAGGTTTCATTGCTAGATATTAAATTATATATGAGACAATAGGTAGATTTACCAAGAGTCACTCTGGGTAATCCTCCCGTACGCAATTCAATATCGTGTTTGCGGCTCCCGATGGATAGGAAAATGGTGTTGCCACTTTAACCTTATACCAATACCTTTTAACGCCAGGTATTTACTGGCCTTAAAAATTGCTCAAAAAGTGGCACAATGCTGCCTGATCACCTGCCATGTTGACTGGTAAACTGGAGGGCAGACCAAACAATGCCCACTGAATTGGATGGCTGACCCAACAGTGTCTGCTAAACTAGAGGTCTGGCCAAACAGTGAGTAGGAAACTGGAGTGCTAGTAATATATGTGCCAAACAGAGTGCCCCACATTGCCAACATTGACTGGTACATACAAGATAAATGTTTGTCCAAAGTGACAGGTACATACAAGTTTACCCACAGTAAGTAGTACATGCAAGTTTACCCACAGTAAATGTGACTGGTACATAGAAGTTTGTCCACAGTGACTGGTACATACATGTTTACCCACAGTGTATGTGGCTGGTACATAGAAGTTTGCCCAGAGTGGCTGGTACATACAAGTCTGCCCACAGTGACAGGTACATACAAGTTTACCCACAGTAAGTGGTACATACAAGTTTACCCACAGTAAGTGGTACATGCAAGTTTGCCCACAGTAAATGTGACTGGTACATAGAAGTTTGTCCACAGTGACTGGTAAATACATGTTTACCCATAGTGAGTGTGGCTGGTACATAGAAGTTTGCCCACAGTGGTTGGTACATACAAGTTTGCCCACAGTGACAGGAACATACAAGTTTGATCTTACTGTGCCAGGACTTGGGTGATGGCAGGCAGGCAGAGGCAGGATCAGGAGACAGGAGAGGCATACACAGATACTGCTGGACGTTTGCAGTGTGATCACGGCACCAATGATTTTTCTTCTTCTCACAGATGGACCTGAAGTACGGCCCCCAGCAGGCCCCCTCTTCCAAACAGGCCTCAGGCTCCTGCCTTGGTTGCTTTATAAGTAATTCAGCTCTGGACTGAGTTATTTATTGCATAGTGCCAACACAACAATTTTACCTGAATACCGAGTACATCTATCTATAAAATAGGTTATTTTAAATTGACCATAACTGGAAACTATAATTCTTCCCAACCACCACTGTATCATTTTTATGTTGATCTGCCCCCTATTTCTTTAGATATCCAATCTAAAACTTCTTATATTTCAGCTGTCAATCAAGTTCCTTGCTCTCAATAACTATTCTTCTGTGAGTAGTTTGACTGTAGCAGGAATGGTGACAGAGTTTTTACAGTTGAAATGTTGAATGCTGTGTGCAGGCTTGACAGTTGGTTTATGGGGAAAAAGTCAGGTCAGATGGAAGTGGGAGTGGTTACAAGAGGGAGGGGGTACTGCTCCTTAACAAAACATGTGCTGGATTGAAGGCATGCAGCAACACACGCAAACCAGAGTAAGTGCTACTTACATGTATTGAATTATAGAATAAGATGAGGCAAAGTCATTTTTTCAGTATAGTGTCCCTTTAAGAAAAAACAACTCATACAGATGAACACAGACAGACACAGTGAATGGAATTGATTATAGATTACCTGTTAACCTCTACATTACCACACAGGAGTTTAAGATCCAAATCAGTGACCATTTACCCCTACATTAAAAGACAAGAGTTTGAGATCCAAAACAGTGACCCACTTTCCCCTGACTTGTCTGGTGCCTCCCCCATATAAAACTTAGCATATGGCAACAGTAGTTTATTCAAGCAATATGAACACCCCCAGTCCCATCAAACTGCTGAGCAGATTAAGACAGCAGTACATTAAACTGAATGATTTGATATTCCTCTCCTCATTAGCATGCTGTGGCAGCCACGAGACAGAGAAGGACAGAGAGCTCATGTGCAACAATTTCTCACTTTCTGCACTCCCCCCTCCCTCTTCCTTGTGTGCAGGAATGTGCAGAAGCAGAGAGTGAGCAAGAGACTGGTGTTCACATGACCTCTGTGCTATAGACAGCCGCTAAACTTTATCAAGCCATGGATTACAAAAAGGGGAGCAGACTGGGCCATGTCTCTCTGGCTTTCTAAAACAAACTCTAGGGAACTCTGCTATGCATTAGTGCCACCACAGGCACGCTAATGCACGCTATAGTTAAGTTAAAGCCGGAAACAGTTGGGACCTGTCAGAGGAGCCAGGGTTGGATTGCGCGGGTACATTTTCTATTTTTGTTTCAGGCTCCTGATAGATATTTGAAGAACAGGAGTGAAGACATAGCTTCTTTACCACCTGAACTATTCCTTTAACATTCTGCTGTAGCAACACTCGCAACATTATATTATTAATTAAGGCGATGGCTTGGTAATCAGTGCCAGAAATAAAAGATACAATGCTACGACTCCTTAGAGCTTTGCTCATGGGGTTATGTCATCCCTTAAAAATTGAGCAAAATGTCAAGCTTGATTATGACTTAAAACCAGGTGCATTTCATCAACAAATTGTTAATCAGCCTTTAATAGCACAACAGATCCAGGTGCATTTAATCAAGAAAGTGGTAATCAGGCTTTGATGATGCACTCAGATCCAGGTGTATGTTTATTAAGTAAGTGGCAGATGGACATTAATTACATACAAATGTATTGAAACTGAATGGGCAAAAAATGACCAATATGTGCAGATAATTTTGGAACGTTTATACAGATTGCTAAAATATAGCACACTACCCCTGTTCGTGCCTGTGAAAGAAGAAATAGAAAGAAAAGTAAATTTCAAGCCAAATTAATATTTTTTTCCCTTATTGTCAGTAAAGACACTAAGGACACTGACTACTTGAATCTGGGGCTATATAAAGTGATGTTCTTTTTCCAGAACATGATAAGAAAATCCATTTAGCCTTCAAATCCCCACAAGCACCTCCATCGCCTAATACCTGACGTGGGCTGATTCATCCCCCAGCATTTATAAGGAGAAGCTCACGTAACAAAGTGACCAGTTATGTTCCTGAGTCCTGGCTTCTCTTCATCAACTCCAGTCTGATTCTTTCTTTTGCAAGGTAAGTAATTGTTTTCTAGAATACAAAAATAAAGTAATTGGAAATTGCCAGAGTAGGGCCCAGGAGAGTAACTACCAGGGGAGCAAACGCAGGATGGTCTTATTTTTCCTATGACAGCTATAGCCTCTTTCCAGAAAACCACTGTAGATGAAGCATGAATAGGGGCCCCATCATAGTTTTGCTGGGAGCCCCAGTGATTGCTAGTTACAACACTGGTAGGGCCCTTTTTTGTAATAAGTAGTTTTGCTTTATAAAGCAAAACAAGCAGCGGGAGTTTCATTATTCACGTGTCAGAATTGGGATAGGGCTGGTATGTAGATTACTGTTCATTTTAAGTACAGTAACAGGTGTCGTACTAGGGGTACCACAAAAACGGTTTCTCTTAAAATATTAAAATAAAAAGGGTAACATTGTACATGCACAGTAAGCAACATATTATGCAAAATCATTATTTATCAAACAACCCCTATGTAAATACTTTTCAAAAACTGGTCATCTGGATAGAACTACGTTCTGGTCAGTGAAAGTGACGTCCTACCTCCCATTTCCATCTTGATTCAGTGGGAAAAAAGCATGTTTTTTGGTTTGACCCCACCATTACGACACTCAGCACCTAGAAAAAATGGGAGGTTGGTGTTCTCACTCCTACTTCCTAAAAAAATATTCTATTCAGCAGGGCCAATTAAAGGGTGGGGGGGGGGGGGGGCTTGGAAAAATATGGTATTGAGGTCCGTGCATAACCCCCAATGATTGAAGCCCAATATTTTTTGGTCCTGGTTAACCAGTTTGTTTTCCCAACACAATCATTTGCTAGAAATTGGTTTTCTAATAGGATGTTTGAAAATTTTTGATGTTGGATGTCAAAGTCTGCGGATAAAATAGGATGATGCACAGTAACCTACCTGGTTCTGCACCATTGCCTTGGTTTGATAAAAGCTAGACAATTTCTGTATTAGGTTGGAAAGCTATCATCAGTTCCAGGGAATGAAAGTTAGGGCTATTTTGGAAAAGAACAGGATCGGTCCCTGTTTCCTCCGTGGTGCCCTAGCGTGAGTAAGGAGATTCAATAAAAGTTCTTATCGTTTAAAAATGGTGCTAATTTTGCCCCAACCAATCAGATCTTATTTAACATTTGAAAGCTTACATCTGATTGGTTGGGGCAAAGTTAGCACCATTTTTAACGATAAGAACTTTTATTAATAACCCTGCATGTTTGTAAAAAAACTAAGCCAACTCTACTTACACAGCCTCGTTCCCCCCGCGTTCTGTACTGCCGAAGCCGTGCCTGTGATTGGCTGCCTCTCAGCCAATCACGGACGCAGCTGCCAGTCGGACCACTGCTTCAGTTTCATGCAAGCAGAGGCTGTGTCTGAGCACCGGGAACGAGGCTGTGTAAGTAGAGCTTGACTTAGTTTTTTTACAAACTACTATAGCAGTTGAGAGTGGGAGAAGTTCCCCATCACTACAGAAATTTTGGAAAATAGAGGTCGACATGCCCTTTAAAGTACATAAAGTGAACATTTTTCACAAACAGATTATTGGAAAATAAAAATATTGGAACAGCAGTTTACTGTACTGTTCGTGGATAGAGGTAATATAAATTGTTGTCGCACAGACGTTAGGATTGCATGGAAGTTTCAACCCAACTATAATTTAAAAAAACAAACAAAAATGGAACCCTGATTTATAAAATGGGTTCTTAAGGGTAACCATTTTATACATCTTTGTGGCCACTTGCGGCTTATTTGCATCAAACTTTTTAAACCTTTAGCAAGTCGGAGGAGCAAGTTAGCAACTTTTGGTTGTATTTTTTGCATTTTAAACAGGATGTCCAGGTCTCAGGCAAATCTAATTCTTCTGGTGATCTACTTGTCTGCCGTGCAAGGACGCCGTTTGTGCCATCCCACCAATGTTACCATCTCTGCTGAGAAAGATGACTGTGCCATGTGTGTCACTCTAACCACAACTATCTGTAGCGGATACTGTCTGACAAGGGTGAGTCATATTGTCAGAATAAACACTCCCCATATTTATCTGTCAGGGGACTAGCAAGCCTGATCTCTACAGATTCTAGTAAGTAAAACTCCATTAATGCCTAGGCCACATTGGCGATCTTTAAGTGTGTGAGAATCACACACCAGTGGGTGGCCAGACCGTTTTGGCTGCAGTCCGTTTTTGGAGCACATACTATCACCATTTTTTTACGTGAGCCATTAACAGATTACTTGCAAAATCGCAGCGCAAGATTGTGTAAAAAGTGCTGCATTGCAATCGAACCTTTCATGCATGTTATTGTGTGTTGTAGTGTGGCCGCAGCCTTACCACTTTGAATATGTACTGAACACTACAATACAGGAATCCTAAGTATTTTATTATGTCTCTTTACTCCTATAGGATCCGGTATACAAGAGTGCCCTTTCCTCTGTTTACCAGAATATCTGCACCTATAATGAGATTCGTTATGATACTATCAAACTTCCTGACTGTCTGCCGGGCATCGATCCATTTTTTACGTATCCAGTTGCAGTCAGCTGTAAATGTAACCAGTGCAAGATGGATTACAGCGATTGTACTGTACAAAGCATTGGGCCAGACTTCTGCTCCAACACCCTCATATCCATATGAACTGTTTTATTCATTGTTTATTCAGTCACCAGAACAGGAGAATGTGTTTGTTAATCAAAAAGGTCAAACTCTAGTCAGATTAACTTTTAAATATTAAACTTAATCCTCACCTACCTTGTTGTACCTGGGGCAAGAACATAGTGTTTTATTTAAGAGAATTTGAAATATTACCTGAATATTACCACCCCTTCACTATGCAAACAGGACAACCTTAGTATATCCTTAGGCAGCACATCTCCTGGTGTGTAGGCGTACCAGGAATCTGCCAGGCAATATTTCCAACAATCTTCTCTACTTCCATGGGTGAAGACCTAGAATTTTAGGTCCTGACCTTTGGCACATTAGAAGGGAAGGGGGTTGACTTTAAATGTAAATGGACAACTACACTGAAAATATGAAATTTTTTGAAAATGAAAGTACCTGGGGCACAAAGGAAGAATTGGTTATTCCTACCCCCCAATATAAATTTTGTCAAGTAGCTCCAACATGTACAGTTTTAATCTGCCAGGTTAGTGCCTTGGACCTTCCAATACTACAGTGCTGTTATTTAGGAAAGGGATGAAAATTCATTCAAGACAGAAAAATAATAAAAGAATGTTTTAATATTTCACTACCTCATTCTCTGGAGCATGGTCTTTGATTTTGCTTTATATATCCACTATTTTTAACTAGACAGAAACATAGCAAATAGCTTGGGTTCAGTACAGAATATACAATGATGCACAACTGAGTGATGCCATACTGGGCCACTCTGGGAACCCTAGCACAATCTTCCCCTTCTCTACAGATACTTAAGCTAGGTACACACATTACCGATAAACGGCTAATCCTGCCGGTACGGGAGGGATCGGCATTTTTTGGTAATGTGTGCATCAAAATTTCCCTCGGCTGCTTTTTTAAAGTAAAGGGAGTTAGCTGCGATTGTTGACAGACAGAATCTTACAGATTTGTACTGTGTGTACCCAGCTTAATATGCATCAATTCACAAAGAAGCAGCTCTCACTCAATTGTAAATGAAAATCAACCTGAATGAAGCAAACATATTCTTTGTGGGAATGAATGAATGCATTGCCATGAGTGAAAGGGTTAAACAATTAAACTTATTTTTTATTCATGCTTTATGACCTTAACGATAACACATATCTCCGTTCCAGCTGCTTAAATGAACTCAAGAGGATGACTGGCATTGAAAGACCAATGGGATGTTTACCAGAACTAAAGCATTTTATATACATCTATATAAAAAAAATAAAATAAACCATGTAACCTGAAGGAATGGATTATTGCTGTGTGTGCTCGGGTTCTGTAAATAGAAAACAAATGTGTCCTTACTAAGCATTGCCATTTAGATCTTGTTTAAAGAACCATTGGTACAATCAGTTTCGCTACAAACCAGTGAACCACTAAGTGAGCAGAACCTCCAGTATAATGGGCGATGCGTCTGAATGATATTGTAAACATATCTGTTGTATTCAATTAGAGCACAACTGACTAAACTTCAAGTCTAGTTGCTCTAATTGAATACAACAGATATACCATGACCTGGATGAATGAGAACCTTCACAAGGATATTGTAAACAGAAACAGAATCTACTCCCACCAGCACAGAACACAAACAATGTAGGCCATGAAGGGTTAAAGGGGTGGAAATTCTAGAATTTAAAAATGCAAATAAAATATTTTTACTTTGAAAGTTTTTTTTATATAAAAGTAGTACTAAGGGGTCACAGAACAAATTAAGGCATTAAACAATAAGAAACGAACAACGATGAAAAGACAGTAACAACCAATTAATGGCCGATATCACATCAGGACGTTTCCATCGTATCACCTTCTGCAAAGAAAAAAACAAACAAGGCTATAAGAGATAGACTAATGCAATTGAATATATTGGATATAGTGATAGGATTGTATTGCTTTATACTGCAATTATAGATTGTAAAGACTAGCCAAGTACCTTTGTGAACAATTTCAACATGGCCCTTTAATTACATTGCACCGTGCACAGTAAATTACATATAAGGCTATAGAGCACAGCTTGATTGCTACACCTACCAACACTACTATTTAAACTTCTGGCACTAATAGACAGCACCACACACAGACCGAATTACAAATGGAAAGAACTCAATTTATTTATTATTAAATCACCCTAAAACTCTGTACCAATAAAATACATGATATGCTGTAACCCTTAATTTAAAATACAAGAATATGAAGGGTCATCAATGGCATACCACATTCTGGGGAACATTATTTCTTATAAACCCGCAAGTGTCATGAATGACCCAGGTAAAATCGAGCACTGATGAAAAACATTTACATAATACTTTTGGTTTGTGCATTATATCTGTTGTATTCAATTAGATCAACTGGACTTGAAATGTAGTTCTTGAAGACGTTTGCCATGCGTACTGCAGCTCTTCTCCCCCCTCCCTCTTCAACGTCTTCAAGAACTACATTTCAAGTCCAGTTGATCTAATTGAATACAACAGATATACCATGACCTGGATGAATGAGAACCTTCACAAGTTTGTGCATTATGTAATTATAAGGGATAATACGCCCCTTACAGTGTAATATAAGGGATAATTCGCCTTTTACAGTGCAATATATAAGGGATAATACGCCCCTTACAGTGTAATATAAGGCATAATTCTCCTTTTACAGTGCAATATATAAGGGATAATACACCCCTTACAGTGGAATAAGGGATAATTTGCCTTTTACAGTGTAATATAAGGATATTACGCCACCGAGCAGTTCCCTGACCATATAAAAGCACAAGGCCACAGGCTGAGTACTTTTATACAGAGCATGGAACTGCGAGGAGTGGTAATATACATATATTACTAGCAAAAGTGTGCTCGTTGGTGCACATTAGAAATTATGTGTGTGTATGTTTTGTTATGCAAGGATATAGTATCTTTACACAGGTATATTTTGTGGTGTATGTATATTTATGTTACTGAGACAGTCACCAGCTTCCAGAGGAACCAAATAGGATAATCCTGCAGGTCTGAGAGTAGACCCAGGCAATCCTGCCACACTGTGTGGTTGAAACTAAACATGCTAGGTTAATACTTATACTTATGATACCTCATATTATAACAGAAGGTACCTTACAGCATCATGTAATTATAATAGCATTGCCTTAATAATCTAACGTATAAACAAACATTTCTTATTCCCAGTTTACCTAAAGAAATGGATTTATCCTTTATATACTCTTTTATACAGATCTAATTAAAAAAAATTGCTTCAGATCAAATTTAATAACTGATAACTGCTTTTTATTTCAGTATTACGGTAAATCCTTGGTATACCTGCCTGGCTTTACCACTAAGCAAAAGGCTAAGGACTTGCAAGCGAGCACCTTCATCCCAACCATTAATAGTGGCTGCCAATTTAAATTGTTCTACCCAATCAGTCCACTCCCTATCAAATGGATCAGGTTTAAAAATAGCTTTGGCAATTGGGCCTGTTAGAGTTACGGAGTCTAATTGGGGCATTTCATCTGCAGGTACAAGGACAGGAGGATTTAGATCAATACTAATCAGTAGCAGCCTCCATATCTTAAAGAGTATGTCCACCCTAAAATGGAACTTTTGATATAAGGTCCCCCCTGGGCTCCCAGCCCCAACCGCTATATTTTTTTTTTTAAAAAGCCCCCCAAACTCTACTTACCTCCCCTCTTTCCTCCGCCGCGCTCCCGGCCCTCTGCTTGCAAGGAAATGCAAGCAGAGGGGCGGGACCGGCAGCCGCGTCTGTGATTGGCTGAGCGGCAGCCAATCATGGACGCGGCTGCCGGCAGCTCATCTCGCGGGCAGGAAGAGGAGAGGTAAGTAAGAGTTTGGGGAGCTTTCTAAAAATAAAAATACCCGGCTGGGGGACATGGGGGAGCAGGATATTAAATGAGTTTATTGCAGGGGAGGGATAGCAGAACGGGAGGGAGAGGGAGGGAGAGGGAGGGGGGAGAAGGGCTGCAGTACGCATGGCAAAAATCTACCTGAGGCCAGCTAGCAGGCGTGTCCTATATGGACCTGTAGCTCCTGGTGGGCAGTTTTTGGGACTTTGGGGGGGGGGGACTACATGAGAACCCTATGGAGCTGGGATGTAGGTAAGATTACACTAACTACATGATGGGGCCAGTAGTTGGGGGGATTATAGTTTTGGGGGTGGACATGCCCTTTAAGAAAGAGAACAAAACATAAAAAGAAAACATGGAGAATAAATGGTATTACCAGCACTGCTGCCACCAATTTGTACCAGATCACTGCTTTATGGAAGGATTATGGGTAGCATGGCACACAGTGGGTTACTCTGGTGGTCTGGCTCAAAGCAGACAGTGCACATAAACAGGTTCCCCACATAACATTTGCAGTAATCAGGGGTGTCCTTGTCTATGGTGCACCACTTTGAATATTGACCAGGCCTGTATATTGTGTGTCCTTGTAAGTAGGTGTACACTTATCTGTTGCCTCAGAGTTTGTATCCAATAAGGTAAATTGTCTGTCCAATAATCTGTCCTTCCAACAGGTGGTAACAGGATCATATACACAGGATCTTGTGTTGCAGTCAATACCTCTCCAAAACACACACCACAATCTACTTTCACTTTCTCTCCTCCTAGCCATAGACAGCAGGGATATCTGGTCTTTTATCACTAACTGACACCACCTGCAGGCTGGTGGTATATAAGGAGCCTTGGTGTATATGTCCATTACAATACACATCCCATCCTGTGTATCAGAAACTTTTTTTGGATTACACTTGCTTTCACATGGAGCAGACACAGGGGTGTGATTTAAGCTGCTATTTGACCATTCCATTTTGGATAGGGATCTCAGCTCTGTTACTATGTTTATGTATTTTTTATATTTTGTGTTGTACCTATTATATGTCAGTGCATCAGTCTTTATATATATTTACTGATGGTCATTTAAAAAGGTAATAGTGAGATATTACACATAAATATACAACTTTCCTATATGTAATATCATATACCCCCTACCTGATTGATAACTCCTAAAAACTAAATGCAATCTCCTGTCAAGATATAAATATATTTATATAATATAAGGGATAAATGTGAAGGGGCAAATTATTACTTTTATTACATAAGCTTCCAATTCCTTACACCTCAATTGCTTTTTAAAAATGTTAGCCTTGTCCCAATTCCCACCTAAATTTAAAACCCTCAAGCTACCTGCTGTAATGTAAAGAAACATGCCAGATCAGCAGTTATCCAAATCTTTGAGGAGGAGGAGGAGAGACATTTGATATGAAGTGACGGGTAACAGCTCCAGCAGGTCACATTGGTGAAGTTAAACACAAAATGACGGGTCATTGTTCAGGCATGCTCACTGTGCTAAACTACTGTAACAGGAACTGGAATGGGCAGTGGAATATAAGAATTGAATCACTTAGTAATATAGCCGAGCAATTATTCTAATGATTTATACTACTGAACCTCAAGTATCAAGTACTTTTATACAAGACAGAAAAAGGTTTATAGATTTAATTGTATTGCCTTATGCTGTGTACAGCTTTTTTTAAAGCTGGGCAGAATAATGGATTGCCAGAAAGGTATGGGAGATGCAGTGGAACATTTTCTTATAATAATCACTCAGATAGCCAGATAAGAAAATATTTTACTGTTGCTCCCCTTATAATTTGAACCTCTTATGTATTATATATACACCCATGTCACTTACTCATTTCATTGAACATAAAGGCATCCTGATACTCCTTCATGTACTGCGTGGACCGGGACTCGTCTAGGAATAGTGAGTATACTCGTTTGATGTCATCTACTTGGACTTCATTTCCCTGAAATACAGAGATTACAATGTTATGCCTACAGATCCCATAATTTGCAGCTCAAGTCCTATTATTATATTGTTTACTGCGATCCTTAACCCTTTCGTTGTGGTGGCTGTGTGGCTAACACGGGACTTAACCACACAGCTGCTGCATGCAATGTTATATGCCGATAGCAGCTAACCACTGTGCCACTCGTTTTACACCGGCTAATGGTTGGCATTAAAAGTATTGCAATCGTTATTGCTGCTTTACAAAGCCATAATGAGCATATAACAGTTGTGCAATCGCACCTGGGAACCAATGATTGCATTGCACTATTCGTAATTTAAATGGCCCAAAAACTCTTAATAAAGAGTTGCACAATGTTGCCTGTGCTTTTCATTTTGCAGCAACCAATCAGATGCTATTAACTATGTTGTACCTTCAGTACAGCATTAAAGGAATAGTTCACTATTCCTTTTATGTATTGATTGAAGCCCGGGAGGTCAAAGAGCTATGTCTTACCTTCTGTTCTTCAATCAATTCACCCGGAGTATATTTACCTTTCACGCGACCCACCTCTGCAGAGATGAAAATCTCTGACCGCTTCCTGTTTCTCCTTTACACAGGATGTGAAAATGTATTTTTTTTCCCCTAGTTCTGGTCACTTTCCAATGTATTTATTGAAAAGTTCCTAGTAACCCTCTACAGAGCTGCACCATCTTAACCATAGACCCAACCTGTAGGAGGCATGCGGCTGGTTCATAAAAAGATGAGGCCAGTAGGGCAGGCATGGCCTTGGGCATGTCCGGGTCAAAATAACAGCTTTATATGTAGTTATTTCCCTAAACATTTGAACAATTTGTAAAAAAAAATATTTACAGGAAACATCAGAATTCTCTTTACCTAGAGTTCCCCCTATCAGGAAAACACACAGCAAGGACATAAAATGTGCTACATTTTTAAGTCCACCCACCTTTCTCTTTCTGCAGACCAGGCTGGCAGCCGTGATCAGCTGTATGGAGTATCTTAGGGAGGTCTCCAATCCGATCCGTGTTAGTACAGTGTAGGCATCTTCACTCATATCAACATCTTCCTCTTCACACCTAAAAAGGACAATGCAAAAAAAGTTTGAGTTATTTAACATACAATTAAAACCCAAATTAAACTTGGTTTTCCCTCAGACCAGACATTAATTACTATACTGCCTGATGTTATCAGCACCAAGAGATCAAACCTTATCCTCCATTAGCTCATAGCTGATGTAGAACTATGATAACTAAAGTTTTATAGGTTCCTCACCCATGAATATAATGGGATGGAAGAGCAACAAAAAAGTAATTAGCTTTAGAAGCTTTGTAGGTACTCGCAGATTTTAGCCTCCCTGACTAACTTCAATGAAAAATAGTTACAAATACACATTTCTATGAGACTACAGAAATAACTACAAACTACACCTAAAAAAAAAATATAGCAAGAATTGGAGAGAGGTACACTCATGAAGCAAATTCAACTTGTTTTAATATTGTGCTGAAACTACACACTGTGCCGCTCTCCAATTCTTGCTATATTCATGGTGTCAGATGCTGAACTAGACCAGATCGGCATAGGAAAGTTTTGCAAGAGAAAAATGCTTCCATTCACTGGATCCAGATACTTTACCTGGAGCCCAGGGCTTATGTATCAGTTAAAGGAACACTATACTGAAAAAATTATTTTGCCTCATCTTATTCTATAATTGAATACATGTAAGTAGCACTTGATTTGTGTTTGTTGCTGCATGCCTTCAACCCAGCACATAGTGTTTAGGAGCAGTATCCCCCCTCCATCTTTTAACCACTCCCATATCCATCCGACCTGACTTTTTTCACACAAACCAACGGTCAAGCCTGCACACAGCACACAGAATTCTAACTGTCAAAACTCAGTCACCATTCCAGCTACAGTAAAACTACTTACAGAAGAATAGTTTTTGAGAGCAAGGAACTTGATTGACAGCTGAAATATAAGAAGTTTTACATTGGATATCTAAAGAAATAGGGGGCAGATCAACATAAAAAAATTATACAGTGGTGGTTGGAAAGAATTATAGTTTCCAGTTATGGTCAATTTAAAATAACCTATTTTTTGGTATAGATGCCCTTTAATGGAAGTGCTTCTCATTCTTTCATATGGCGCAGGGGGAGGAGACAAAGATGTCCTCTCTCTCCCCATCTATTCGCAATAGGTAGTATAAAGTATTTGCAATCCAACCCCAATAAAATTGGGACCCTATACTGAACACTAAGCGTTATATTTAGATATATGTAATGGATGCTGAGACATCTCTATACATGCTGATGTTAATGATTGACCGTTACAGTATATACTTGGGTCTTTAAATGAACTGAAGTCAAGTCTATATTGCTAAGACAATACACAGGTCCCATACCTGTGGTTCAAGGTATAGGTTCAAGTACCTCGGAATTACCCTGACTGAATCGCCAACTGACTTATCACCTTAACATTAAACCGCTTTTAGTTTAGACATGGAAACACTTACCTGTGAACTTAATAGGGAAGATTCATCCTATCAAAATGTTACTGCTACCAAAAATTCTGAATATAATTTTACTTCCTAAAACGATTTTTCCAGTGCTGAATGTATACTGGTATTTCTATGGGGAGCACGGTGGGCCAGAATGAAATTACAAACCTTTTTAAGTCCTAAAAAGCAGGGTTTGCAACTCCCAAACTTTAGACATTATTACCTATGACAGGTAAATGGACCAACTGCTAATGGACAGGTGCACAGCTTAATGTTACCAAAAGCCAAGGATCATGAATCGTACCGGCTGTGGATAAATCAACCCGATCCAATGCCGCGTATCCTCCTTGTCAGTTTCTCTATAGCATGGCAGTTTTTTAGAGGGAACCCTTTTGTTCCCTCAACTGCTGTTTTTAGATATTTTTACCTAGGAAGTCAACTTAAATACAATGACAGAAATGATTTAGAACCCACAGAAGCAGAAAGCATGCCAACTTGTTACCTTAAAGGAACCTTCCATGCTTTCCTACAAGCCATCTCTGGATTATATTGCTATTTTTAACATTTCCTCTAGATGGCATCTTTGGTCTGTAGAACCTGAAGTAGTGTGCATACCATGTGCTTTTTTTGGTTTTGTTTTACAAACTTTCTGCAGAGAGAATTATATTGTAACAGATTGTAATGTGGACAAAAAAAGGAGGTTTTGTTACATATTGTAACAGATTGTAATGTGGACAAAAAAAGGAGGTTTTGTTACTCATCGTAAAATCTTTTTCTCTGAAGCCGAAGGGGGATCCAGGCACAGCAGGGGTTAAGTACTCCACCTCCAGGAGCAGACACTTGAATATTGAAATTTTCCACAGGCTCTGGTGCTCCTTCCCTTTTATTCTGCAGCACCAGCAGCCTGCTTCAGTTTTGTCCCAAAGAGGGAGCGAAGGAGTTCCAATATAAACTTACAACATTATTAAAAACACACTTTAACTTAATCTAAAAGGATATAACACACACCGATAATCGAATAACTAGAATAACCGTTCTAATAACTTGGCAGTCATAACACATAGGGAGTGCCTGGGTCCCCCTTTGGCTTCAAGGAAAAAGATTTTACGTTAACAAAATCTCTTTTCTCTTTCAGCCTTGAGGCAAACACATCCGCCTGTAAAACTTTATGAATGTGGAGATCAAGACCAGGTGGCTGCTCGCAAATCTGATCTATGGAGGCTCCCCGACAAGCTGCCCATGAAGCCCCAAGTGCCCTGGTAGAGTGAGCTGCAACCCGCAAGGGAGGAGCAGCCCCGGTTTCTGCATAACATCTTGAGATGACATTTCTGAATCCTTCTCGCCAGGGTCTGAGGTGATGCTCAGGAGCCTTTGTGAGGACCAGTCAGGAGGATGAACAGGGGCTTGGAAGAACGAAGGGATTCCGTTCTGGAAATGTATATCCGGAGAGCTCCGACTACATCCAGCGAGTGCAACCTCTATTCTGTAGAAGCTGGCCGAGGATATAGAGTGGGACGACGATTTCCTGACTTGGGTGAAAGGAAAGAAACGACCTGGGTAGGAACATTGGATGAGGTCGAAGGACTGCCCTGTCCCTGTGGAAGGAGAGGCAAGTTGGATCCAACGACAGAGCTGCCAAATTGACTCCCTGCGTATGAAGAAATGGCTAGAGAGAAAAGGCATTTTCCAAGAAAGAAGAGATAACGCTACCAACCTTAGAGGTTCAAAGGGGGGCCACTTGAAGAACTCGAAGAACCAGGGAGAGATTCCATGGATGTATAGACTGTTGCGGAGGACAAATGTGAGCCCACCCTGTAGGTTTGCATCCTTTCGTGATGCCAGTCGCCGATGAAAGAAAATTGACAGAGCTGCAATCTGGACCTTTAAGGCACTGAGAGTAGTCCCTTATTCAATGCCACCTATAGAAACCTTAGCAGTCTAGATGGACAAAATTCCTAGAGGAAAAACCCCTGGAAGAAGCCCAATTTATGTATCTCAGCCATATCCGGTGATAAGCTTTTGCAGATAACTTTTTATGTGCGGCCAGCATGGTAGGAATGTCCAACAAGGAAATGCCCCTCTTCCTTAGGATGGAGGATTCAATAGCCACGCCATATTGAGTCGTTGAAGATCTGGATGTAAAAATGGACCTTTAGAAATGAGGTCTGGGCGGAGGGGTAGAGGCCCTGGTTCGTCCTGTGACATTTTCAGAAGATCCGTGAACCAAGCCCTTCTCGGCCACCTGGGGGCTATGAATATAGTCATGGTTCTTTCCTGCTTGTTCTTTTTTAGTACGTGCGGAATCATGGCTATTGGAGGGAAGGCATACACTAACTGGAAACGCCATGGAACGACCAGTGCATCTATGAGGAGTGCCAGAGGATCTCATGGTCTTGCACAGAAGAGGGGAACCTTGCGGTTGAGACGCAATGACAATGTCTATTTCCGGAGTTCCCCACCGATGAGTCAGAGTCGTGAAAAACTCCTGATGAAGAGACTATTCTCCCGTATCCAGGGAGAAGCGACTGAGAAAATCTGCTTCCACGTTTAGGATCCCCGGAACGAAGACTGCAGAGATTGCAGGAATATAGTATTCTGCCTAGGACAGAATGCGGTGGGCTTCCTCCATGGCCATGTCGCTCTAAGTGCCCCCTTGGTGGTTGATGAATGCCACCGCTGTGGCATTGTCTGATTGGATTCTGACAAAGCTGTTCGTCAGTTGTTCTGTCCAGCGGGAAAAGGCCAGATGTATGGCCCGTAGTTGAACGTTGATCGGGAGAAGGGACAGATGGGAATGTGGAGGTAGGCATCCTGTATGTCGAGGGATGTTAGGAAATCTCCCAGTTCTATGGCCAGAATGACTGATCATAACGATTCCACCTTGAAATGGATCTTCCTGACATATATGTTTAGTTCCTTGAGGTCTAAGACTGAGCTGAAAGTTCTGTCTTTCTTAGGAACCAAAAACAGGTTGGGATAAAAACCTAGAACCCTGCGAGAAGTAAGGACCAGAACTATTACTTTGGACAGTAATAGAAGGGCTATTGCTTGGTTTAGGTCTTGCCGTTTGGATGGCGCTCTGGGCAGGTTGGACAGAAAGAAGCGTCTCGGGGGACGTGAGATGATCTCTATTCGGTATCCTTGAGAGAGAAGGTCCAGAGTCCATGAGTCTGTGGAAGGGTGGTTCCACACCTCTTGAAAACATTTTAGACGAACTCCCACCCAAGATGATGGAAGATAGTCATGCCGATTTTGTTTTGCCACCGACAGGTTGAAAGGAACCCCTCTTGTTGGGCCAGGGTCGAAAGGTCGTTTGCCGTTTCGGAGGGGCCTGGGTTGGTTGCTCTCTGGAGGGATCCTTGGAGTCCAGAGGAAGGGGCGAAAGGAAGGGTGCCTATGAAAGGTAGCCAGCCTACGGGGTCTGTTTTGGGGAAGAAAGGAACTCCCCACCCCCGGTGCTCGCGAAAATTTTTTTTCTACTACTGGCCCAAATAGCTGTCCTCCCAAAAAAGGAAGACTGGTTATGGCCTTTTTTGAGGCAGTGTCGGCAGCACAGTCTTTTAGCAATAAGACCCTTCGGGTCGCTGTTACCGAGGCGGAAGCTCGAGCGATCAGCCAGCTGGATTCTAGAGCTGCATCTCCAATGTAAACCGCCGCGTCAGATAAATCATGAATTATGTCTAACAGATGGGACTTGGTTGGATCAGGGCGGATATCTTGGTATAATTGGTTGAGCCATACCTCCATAGCTTTAGCCATCCAAGCAGAGGCAAAAGTGGGTCATTCTTGTAGAACGATCTTGTCCAGTTGTTTGTAAGAAGGGAATTGAACTGAGGCTTTTTTAACTGTAGAAAAGAGGGTTTTGGAGGGGTCCTCTTGGGATTCCGAGCAATGAATGTTAAAAACAGAAAGGACTGACCTTACCAGCGAATCGACAGCTTCCGGGGTACAGGACGTTTGTGACTCCTGTTCGGGAGTGTCGTATTCCATTTCACCTTCCTCTGTGATCTCAACGTCCTCTTGAGGAGAATCCTCAGTTAAACAGGATGCAATAGGTTCCTGTGGCCTGCCAGGTCTGGAGTGTCTGTCGTCACCAGACAGACTGGAGGACCTGTGAAATGGAAGCAGACAGGGAGGACATAGAGGCGGCTAATGACTTAGCCCAAGCTGGTTCCTGCTCCTGAGGGGGGCCCTGAGGAGCTGAATTCTGAGTACCCTCTGGTAGGTGTTTTAGAGAATCTAAAGATTCCAGTTTTAATTGGCAGGTGGCACATACATATGATACTGTGATCGGAGGTTGTTTATTCCCCTTCTGACGGGACAGGAGCGACCCCTTGCTGGCCATGATAGGAAGGAAAATAGAGGAAAGAATTTTTTTTTTTTTTTTTTTAAAAAGCATATAAGATATATAATATAGATTATAAAGCTGCAGGTGGATAATACAAGAAAAAGAGGGAGGATCCCACCCCCAGAAGACTAACTGTCTGCCTAGAGACTTAAAAATTAATCAGAAGACAGAGGCTGAAGAAGCTGCAGAATAGGCAGGTAGGGAGAGCTGACCGGATTGGAGCTGAAGGACCAGATTTGAACTTCAGACGGCCGCGAATATGATCCCTGGAGAGAGCCGATCACTGTAGCAGCAGTGAGCATGGAAGCAGACGCAGGAACCAGAAGTCCCGCCCCTGCGTGCATAGGAGAGATCGCGCCAAAAGAAAAGGTGCGAGAGGCCAGTAGGAAGAGTCTCCCGTCCTCTGGAGGACCCAAGGCCTTAACCTGAAGGCAGAGGTGTCTACCTAGATGCCGGTTCTGGTAGTGGCAATATCTGGAGGGAGATCAACAGTGAGTTTGGAGACTGTTGGATCCAGTGCCATTAGAGAGCATAAAAACCTTGTGCAGTGCCCCTCTTTTCATTGAAGAGGGCTCAGGTGAGGGTGGAAAGCACATCAGAGGAGGGGGGAGCTGCCCTGGTCTGTGTGTCCAGATGATATGGAAGGGCTGGAAGGGTTTACCCTCCAGCTGTTCCATAAAAGTGTGTCCTCTCCTGGAGGTAGAGTACTTAACCCCTGCTGTGCCTCGGTCCCCCAAGGCTGAAAGAGAAAAGCCAGTAATTCCAAACACGGATTAATCCGATTACAGGAAGTTATAACAAATTACCAAATAGAAAGGGGGCAAAGGTTGTCTGCACAGATGGTTCACCAAACTATAACGAATTAATAACATTCTGATTCTTTTAATGTATTTCAACCCATTCTACTAAATTGATTCTTACCTTATTTTCAGGATCTGTTTGGTCTCTTTCTCGTTGTAAGGTGAAGTGGAGATAATGAGTAATCGATCCAGCAAATCGATAGGAATTCCGTGGGGACTCTGGTAATTTGTGCCCCGAATTCTAAATGAATGATGTTCATTTGTAAATACAAAATGTTTGACCATAAACAGATTAATAAAAAGTAACAATTGAAACCCAGTTATAACTTGCTTATTGTTATTAAATTTCATATGTTCAACTAACCATTATATTATATAGGTGATGTCATTTCTTTAAACTTGTATAATAGTGACTGGTGGGGATAAGCCAAGCAATGAAGCTTTATAAAAGTAGAAGTGTTGACAGAAACTGTTGCAGGTTAAAAAGTTTCTCAGCAGCAACACAATAAAGGAATTCTCATTGCATATAGTTCCCCCTAAGCTGTGACTGCACACCTGCACCCCTTATACCAAAAAAAGTCCACTAAATTATTTTGCATCTGCACGGACAAAATCCCTCATAACACTAAGCCGATAAGGACTTCTATAGTGTACATAGTGCCCTCAGTGGTAGAGCACAGAACATTGCAACCACCAATTATTTTAATGTTATCCTTTTATCATTTTCTAGGAAAAAAAGAGCTCAAGATGATCTGAAGTGTTGGCTTCCTAAAATGACCCAAAGAGTAATCAGAGCTGTAACCTACCTGGTGATTCCACGGTTTGTAGCCATTATAAGAACAGGGGCCATGTCACTTTCCAAAGCACGATTCAGGAAGGAGAAGCATTCAATATCTAGCATGTGCACCTCATCTATAAACAGCACCTATTGGAAGCAGAAACCAATTACAATCTTCCATAGCAGATACTAATAAGAAACATAATCAGGGTTATTCAATAAAAGTTCTTACCGTTAAAAATTGTGCTAATTTTTCCCCAACCAATCAGATGTAAGCTTTCAAATGTTAAAGAATATCTGATTGGCTTGGGCAAAATTAGCACCATTTTAAACAATAAGAACTTTTATTGAATCTCCCTGAATGTCTTTTATATAGATCATTTAAACTAAACATCAGTTACACTTAATGTATTGGTTCTACATACAGATATGCTACTGTTTGGACTGGATGGAAAAATCTTAAGCAAAGTACACATTTGTTGTGTTATAGAGAGTGGAATACAGTGTAAAGAAGATATGGTAGTTTACCCCTGGAATAATCTCTGCCTTTCCTTCCTCTCTCCACTCTGCCACTTTTGCATTGATCTGCTCTCGTACTTCAGATTTGATCTCCCCTGTGTCACCTGGAAAGGAATTACTTAGTTTTTATCACAAATAGCAATTTAAAGAAACTAATTATAGGTATGAGGAAATACAAAGGTATAATGGTCAAATGCCAGATATATTAGGTTTCTATCTCTATATATGTCAATTTAATTAAAAAGCAGCAAACAGTATGTTTGTTCAACTGAACCTGAAAAGAGAGCGAGGAATCCTTGTGTCCTACTGTTTATCACATCGATTTCATGTAAAGATACTGTATGTACCACCTCTTTGCGTTTCTGGAGCTCCCCATCAGGACACTGCACAAACTTAGTCTAGGTTGGTAAAAAAAAAGAACAATAAAGCAATTATTTCTATCAGCCCAATGACTCCTAGTACAGCGACTCTTCTGAATGTCACAACAGAAATTGTACCTGAGATCCCATGGCATCATAATCACGGGCCCTTGTGAATGCACGACCCAACTTTGTTATTTTGCCTGTGGCTTTATCAATGGTAATTACATCCCTATGGAAGAGTAAGAATATGAAAGGCTTGTTTTATGGTTGATTCCTCATGAAACAGACATACTGATTATGTTTATAAACAGCCAAAGCGGATATACTGCCACATATTGTAAGCTATAGTTCACCAATGTTAGACAAAACAAATAGCACCGTTAGACAAGAGAATTCATCACTGGAAAGTTCCAGAACATTAGTTCAAAGCTGATTGGTTTTTGGCTTTTATAGTCAGATTACATAGTAAATTGCAGCAACAACTGCAGGTAATAAAGTCACAAATAAATTTGACAAAACAGGCAATGTGTAGTTAATGGATTAATACCAGAAGGATGTGTCTAAAATAAATGCATGTGCATTTATAAAGAAAAATAGAAGATAGCAGACATTACATGTGCATTACTATGTTAGATTAAAAAAAATAACTGTAAAGAAATGTTTGTAAAGAATGTCTTACACCTGAAACTAAAAGAGCACAGCCTACCAGGAACAATGCAAAATAGTCAGCTGATTTTAGACCCACTTCTTTTTTTCCCATTCTGCCCCAAGCAAAAGATAACTTTTCTAAATGTTCCTGTTTACATTGTGTATACTGTGGAATTCTAAAGCACTCTTTATAAAAACACACAGCCAATGAATTCACACGTACTTCCACGTACTTATAATCTTTTTTTTCTCTGTGCTTGATATGCAATAAACTGCAAAGATTAATTTAGTTTTTTTTGTATGAAAAGCAAAAGAATGTGTGGGGGGATGGAGATTAGTTTAAACACTGTTAAATCTCTGTGCTGTGTCTGAGAGGCAGGATCTGCTGTAAAGTAATCTGTGACTAAAAGAGGCAGGTCTCTGGGATGTTATATGGTTGACCGTCATCTTCTAGGGGCAAGGTTGCTGCTTCCTGTGAAGTGTACTGCATATACTTAGATAGGCAGGAAACTAAAGCTTCTAGACAATATTGCCCCAATAGAAAGAGCTTATTCACAAAAAGTCAAAAAGCTGTGTCTCATCTCTCCATTTGCTGTGGATGCTGGGTGATTTAGGAAAATAAGATGTGGGGACTAGGGGTCAGCTCCCATAATTCCCCCAGCTAAGTGTACGCAGTATATATAACAAATAAATTCAGTGCTCAAGAACCCCCTAAATAAGTCCCCTGGGCCAATGTTGAGATGAAAACTGTGCATTAAATTAGGTGTTTAACTCACACTATTAACAAAATGACCCGGGTGCACACATGCCCCGGGTCCTTCGCTTCAAACAGGCACGCGTCTCCCCAAAAATATTTGGCTCACGGGATACACAAATAGCCACGGGCTAAACTCACCCTTGTGGATCTGTGGTCCGTTTGCTGCCTGCCCCGGACCCGTCGCGACTGGTCCCCTACACACAATCTCCTTTCCAAACACGAGGAGCTGTGGCGCACACTGGAACAACAAGAGGCATCTGCAACTCTTCACTACAATAAACTTTATTCACACACGTAACATAACAGAAAATCTTCCATAGCCTTACGAGTTCCGAGCGTATCACCCGCTCTTAGTCATAGGCTGAAAGAACAGTGAAGAGTCGCAGATGCCTCTTGTTGTTCCGGTGTGCGCCAGAGCGCCTCGTGTTTGGAAAGGAGATTAAGTGTACGCAGTACACTTCACAGGAAGATTCAGCTTTGCTTCCTGGAAGCTGACAGCCAATTATGTTACAGCTCAGAGATCATTACTCCCTCTGACACAAAACACAGATTTCAGTGCAGTTTTTGTATAAACACATTTCAACTGCTCCTGTCCCTAACTATGATAAATTCCTTAGCTTTTCATACAAAAAAAGAGAACTTATCTTTGCAGTTTATTTCTTTGCTAGCATGGTTGTAAGTAACAGAATATTAATGGTGGCCATAGATGCTTAGATCATGGTTGTACAAATCGGGATATTCCGATATCGTACGACCATCGGATCATGTATAGACGATCGTTGATAGATCGAACCTGCAACCTTCTATACTGTGTCTTGCTAAAATGAAAGCTCTCTACCTCTATGCCACAAGGGCTACCAGGTAGGATATCAGTAAATGTAGAATCTTTATCTTTTGCTAGAACCCTAATTGAAACAAAAAAAAAGGAAAGCCTGGGGAATTAAACTAGTGTCCCAATGGTATGTTTGTTTCCAAACCCAGTATTTTAGCTGTGTGCCACCAGATGCAGATGAAATAGATACAATCACTTAATTGGTGGACTACTTTGTATTGCTCCAGGAAGGCTTTCAGCAATTCACACTGGTTGGAAAAAAACTTTCACATTAGGATTAAAAAAGTGAGTTTAGTTCTCCTTTAATTTTATAATTCAACCAGTCAGAGCAAAGGGAAATTGCGAATCTGCTTGGTCTATTGGGACAATGTTGTCTAGATCCCTTTTAAAATAAGTCCTTTCACATATGTTCCTCTTGTGGCAAAGCTCTAGCATTTCTATAATTTATATATTTATGTACTGAACTATCTATATTATGATCCCCCTTGTATGACTTTGTATTTGTATTTTGTATTGTATTTTGTTACTGTACAGCGCTGCATCCCCAAGTGGCACTTTAAAAATAAACCATACTTACATACATATGTTGTAATTAGAAAGTACATCAATAGTTTGGACCACTACTGCTACTAAGGCTCTAGGTTGGTCTCAGTAATCCACCAGGGTCTCCACTCTTACCCTTAACACATATTTGAATTAAAGAACAGGTAGATCAAGACACTTCAGACAGGCAGTGCTGTAAAGGCTTTACTTGTAGATCCTGCACCACTACACTACTCACCTGAGAAAGGGTACTTGATACCCGAAACATGTAGTGGTGCAGGAACTACAACTAAAGCCTTTACAGCACAGCCTGTCTGAAGTGTCTTTATCTACCCGTTTCTTTAATGTAATTAGAAAGTACATACAGATGAAAACCTGAAATAAATTTCATTAAACAATAAGCAAATCACAGAGGAACACTAAGGCTGAGGTCACACTAAACGTGCACGTACACACTTTGTACGCATTGGTGGCCACTTGCGCTGCGATCCTGGTCATATTCAGGGATTGGAGCGCATGTGAATCACACCAAAAATAGTGTGAAATCAGCAGATTGTAGCACAAACTGCCCCAGCACACGAAGTGTGGCCACTACAATTGGACCACATTAGTGTGTGCCTTGAAACTTAGAGACAATTTCCCATGGTTAAACAGCAGCTGTGTTTCTTTCCTTACCCTGCTTGCACTTTTTCTTTTGTCAGAGACTCAATCATCTTTGTTCCAAGGTCATAAATAGTCTCCATCTCCGTTGTTTTAAGAGTCAATTTTCCAACTTTTGCACCCTGTAGGTAAAAATCAGAAAGAATATTTACTTACCATTGGGTATTGAGAGAATGTAGGCAGATAACATCTTTCACAATTCCTATACCTCACCAAATAATAATTCAAAATATCAAATGTTCAATATACATGCATGAAACAAGTGTCCTTTATTGAAAGGGGAACTACAGGAAAGAAGTTTCAGCAATGGTGGTGTCACGCTTCTCCCTTATAGATACTCCTAAATATCGGGGGGTGCCATCAGGGAAACATATCACAAATCAGCATCCCTTTAAAGGGGAACTGTGGTCCAAAAATGACTTTAGGTAAATTGATAGGAAATGCTCTCCAGAGAATTTTTGCAATTTATGTTTATTTTGCATAGTTTTGAAGATATTTACATTTTTTTGTGTGATATGGCAGCAGCATCACCAGGTCCCCTGCACTTCCTGCTTTAAAACCATGTCAGTCAATCTCTCCCACTCATGGACCCCATAGTACCTCTAGTTGCAGGCCCCCCTTGGCCCATTCTCTTATAGCCCCATGTGGCCACGCACACCGACGGGTGCAGTGGGCCACTCAGAAACCCCCCCCCCCCTTACAGAAAACTCTGTGGAAACAGCCTTTTCAGTCCGTGTGGGCGTTTTCACATAGTGGGAAAGAAGGGCTGTAGATTACCTACTCTGTCAGGGATTTCCTGTCTCCCTCACACACTGAGGGAGTCTGAGGCTGTGCTCACCGGTGGCACTGTGCAGGAGAACCCTCAGGAATGTCACAAGTCAGCCTCCCACCCATTAACTTTCTGGTCAGTCATTTCTGTATATCTTGGGCTGTGGAGCACGTAGAGAGGTGGTTGATGGCTCGTTTTAAAGGTAGGAAACTGGCCTAAATTCAACTGTTTGGAGACCACAGTTCCCCTTTAAGAAAGAGAAAGGTACTACTAAG
Source organism: Hymenochirus boettgeri (assembly GCA_019447015.1). Classification (NCBI taxonomy): domain Eukaryota; kingdom Metazoa; phylum Chordata; class Amphibia; order Anura; family Pipidae; genus Hymenochirus; species Hymenochirus boettgeri. The sequence goes on along the minus strand of CM033475.1, from coordinate 205,312,999 downwards.
TCCCTTAAGAGGCACACCCACTATCAAAAAACTGCACTCGGTCGACCGACCGATTCACGGCATTGGTCGCCCAAAAATATCTGCTGGTGTGGGGTGGCCGGCCTCGATTGTCCGAACGAACGAACATGTCGGTAAATTCTGATCGATCATGCGGTTCCCTATGGGACCGCAAGATCGATCGTTCACAAATTCGGCCATGGCCGCGACCGACAGACATTTGCCCCGGCCGAGCGTTCAGCCGGGAGAAATCATCCCTCTGTGTGTACCCAGCCTTAGATTCTAGGTAAAATAACATACCATTTTTAATAGCAGATAGCACACAAATGTCCAAATGTAACAAATCCCTTTAATCCCATTATCACCCCTATAATGAAAAACATAAGTAACTTAATGTTACTTATGTTGTATCAGTGGTAAACTAATCTCCATGCCCCCCACACATTCCTGTGGAATTTTTTGATAGTGGGTGTGCCTCTAAGGGACTTAAAGCTGGTAAACACTATACAATCCTTCCTCCTGACCGACCGTTCGAAGCTTTCGCACGGTCGGTCAGGAGGAAGGACTGCCAGCCGCAACCGACATTTAGGCGCTACGGATTGTGTGGTCCACAGAGGACCGCACGATCGGTTGAGATTTTCCAACTCATCCGATCGTCTGATTTGGACGAACGGTCGGCGGCCGATCGAGGCCATAAAAAGCCGCACACCCAATAATTTGGCCCGACCGACTGAAACACTGAAACGTCGGTCAGTTGGGCTGAATTATAGTATCAGGTGTACCTAGCTTTAGTAGTACGTTTCATTTTCTTAAAGGGTTGGTGATTTTTGATACAGGTAAAAAGTTGCCCACAAACTCTCTCTTAATATTTAACCTATATTAGGGATCAGTGACCACATCCCCCATGTCTCTTGCAAGTCCTGGCTATACAGCCCTCAGTGACCACTACTGCTACTTCTAATGCAAATCACTTCTGGAATTTAAGGCAGCTTTATTTCTGTTTTATCAAGCTTTATGAAGCTGTAGAATGATGACTGCACCATCAATGACCCCCATTATTTCTGTGCTACATCAAAACAACAAGTGTCCCTCTGTAAAATGATGTCACTGATGACAAAAACCAAGATGAAAAGGGTGCACCGCATAATAAATTTCCACTTACTGTTCCTGTGGCAGGTCTATCTATTTGAACCTCAACAACTTCACCTTCGATTATTTCCGTTTCTTCCCTAAAAAACAAATATTTAAATTAGCTATTGACAACAGATTCAAGCAAATGAATACTCCTATTCCATTTATAGATGGACTAGACAGACCATATGGGTGTGTGCATTGCAAAGTAAACATACTTAATTCTAACACCGATAGACCTCCGGAAAGCTTGCGTCAAGGCTTCAGTTTTGCTCATTTCCAAGGAGAAGATTTCACTACCAGCAATGGCTGTGAATGGAGTGTCTGCTCCCAGAGCCTGGGCCATACCTGCGTTTACACAAAGGGAAAAATAATCATCAAGCAAAAATGCACCAAAGACTAAGGACAATTCATTTACTGATTTCATACAGACAGATATCCGAAAATGTAGTGCCGACCCATACGGTACATTTCCACCGAAGTGATCTTGTTCCTTCCTGAGAACAAAAAGATACACTTACCTCCCCCCCAAATCCAGAAGTCATTATAGTTACTTCCATGGCCCATAATCTTTACCTTACTCCTCCGCATGAAAGTAGACATCTCACACCAATGCTGGCTTTCTTCTGGATAGTAAGTTAGTCATTCAACGTGAAGGTAATGACACAACCAATGACTGACTTTACATTCCGGCACACCTCATTTGTCCTGTGCACCTCCCTTGTAAAAGCTCTCTAAGCTAACATAGAAAGCAAAAACCGGGAAGGAGAAGCACAGCAGTGAAAGGAAAACTATTATGTGCTTAAGGGAATGTGGGGAGGTAAGTAAATACAAGGATCACAGGGTTTTGACATCCCTTTAATTCACTAGCATTAACACAAGAATCAATGTGTAAGAAGAAGTTCTAATATAGCAAGTATATAGAGAACTGTATATACAGAACCAGTTATTAAAGGGAGTCAGAAGTTATAATTGTACAAAGCATTAACTTTCTTGGAAAATGTCACCATTAGATCATATTTATACGGCCTGCAATAAGTGGTCAAATAAAACTTACCCATAGCAATTGCAGTTTTTCCTGTGCCCGGTTGTCCAGCAATCAGAACTGCGCGTCCAGCAATTTTCCCTTCTTTGATCATCTCCAAAATAACCCCTGCTGCCCGCCTGGCTGCCAACTGACCCACCATGCCCTGCGATACCTACAGACACACAAATCCAAACAGAGTTAAACCCTGCAGAACAATACACCCATATCTCCTAGCTAACCGATCAAGTCTTATTGAACAATAATAATAATGCAATTTAGCATTACCTGACGTGGTTCCAAAGCATCATCCAACCCAAGCCCTCGAATGTGGGAATGGGCACCTGACAATAAAAAAATAAACAGTTGTGAAATTGTTTTACCATAGTTATGTGGTAATGTTAATGTATGCATACATACACACAGTTAAAATTTGTGTTATAAAGGTGTAGATAATTTATTTTGGAATGCTAATTATACTATATCATTGCAGAGTGATTTCTCTGCGTCACAGCTCGAGAGAGGGGCAGTGCAAGCTTTATGAACAGCTTTATGGCCAGAACTCTGGATAGGCTGCAGCTACAGACATGATATCCTGGGCTTGTTTAAAAGATAATTAAAATGAATATTTAATAGAAAAAACTTTTATAAAGCCAACAGTTTTTCATTTAACTACCCGTGCACTCTAACCAGCACTATAAATGTATATAATTGTTAGCTGTCTGACCACTTTGTATCCCTCCCTCCACTTGTATCTGTAATTAGATTTTAAGCTCTTCAGGCAGGGTTTCCAATCCTTCCACACCACACTTCTATCTAAAGCTGGGTACACACAATAAAGATTTTTGAAAAATGACATACAGGATCTCTATACGGAGTCTACTGCGACTGAGGGAAATTTACTGACTTTCCCGAACGAGCACTCGGCCGTCCCAAACGCTTGGCGGCTGCACGCTCATTCGGAAAAGCGGCCACACACAGTGCCAATAAAGGCCCGATACCGTTGGATTGGGGCTTTATCAGTACTGTGTGTACCTAGCTTAACCATCCATATGTAGTCTTAACCTATGTAAGAAACTATTTTGATAATTAATTTGTTTAATTGCTTGTTCTGTATTTCATAATGTACAGCACTGTGTACCCTAGTGGTGCTTTATTGAAGTCACAACAGAAGCCGATTTGAGTTGCAATTTCACTTAGCATCTTTCTGGGTATTTCGCTTGAACAAATCGTCCCCATTCAAAATTAAGTTCAAGCTCAGAATTACAGAAATCTAAGGATGAGCCACTGCAAAGTAAAATAAAATATTATCTAGTCTAAAATTCTGCATTTTTCTCCATCAGCAATGGTTTTTACATTGGTTACAAACTAATACAAATGTCAATCCCTATCTGTAGAAGAGTCCTAAAAGTAGCAGGTGAGTGTGTTGGTTATACTACGAGATAACATTATAGATCAAAAAGTTAAATGCCATTATTCCAATTTAATGAACAGACCAGAAGGTAAACAAACCTCATTTAAGTACAAAGCTATAGAAACATTCTCTTGCTACCATTATAGCTAAATAAGTGAAATCACACATTTTAATTGTAATACTAGTTATTACTGTAACAAAAGCCCCCAGCTAGGCGATAAAGCTGACATGCATGTGATGAAGTGTGCAGTGTGACTTGAATTAAAGAACAGGTAGATTGAGACACTTCAGACAGGCTGTGCTGTAAAGGCTTTAATTAGTTCCTGCACCACTTGGACGTGATGGACACATGGGGAGGGGCAAGGGAATGGGAGGTGTGGTTTTGCTTTGGATTCACTGTGATGCAACTTCTTATTTGTAAAGTATTAGTATTGGTTTCACAAGTAAAGATGCACACTTGAGAAAGGGTACTTGATACCCGAAACATGTAGTGGTGCAGGAACTACAATTAAAGCCTTTACAGCACAGCCTGTCTGAAGTGTCTCAATCTACCTGTTCTTTAATGCAAATATGTGTTAAGGGTAAGAGTGGAGACCCTGGTGGATTACTGAGACCAACCTAGAGCCTTAGTAGCAGTAGTGGTCCAAACTATTTATTGAGGTGCAGTGTGACTTGTTGGGGTATAGAAGGTACTTAACAATAAGTAACACTGTACTTGTGCAGCTTCTTCTTTTATGATCTTAAAACTTCACCTTAGGCTGGGTACACACGGTAGATATTTCCGGCCGCCCGACTGTAAGTGCCGGGTATCAGTCAGTAAGAAATATTTGATGGTGTGACCCGGCGATAAGCATGAATAGACGATTAGGACTGTCGGTAAATCACGCCCGATAGTGCTGTCCCATATTGCCGCAACCGACAGTCATTATTCCTGGCCGAGTGCTTGCTAGTAGCGAACGCTCGGTCGGGACAAAAACTTGGCTTGTGTGTACCCAGCTTTAGGGAGATTAATTAAATCGCTCATTATCTAAGTTGTAGATTTTTAAATTAACTCCTTCAGGCCACAATATCATTAAATCTAAATAACAGAACCAAACAAATCCTCTTTGCAAATCACCTATTAAAATAGGTTAATTCATTTAAAATCTAGAATTTATTTTAAATATTTCTATCACAGCGAGACTAATTTCAATTGTGCAGCAAACAAAATTACCTTAAGTAAAAGAAAATGACTGCAGGCACCAAGTACCTTTAATCCCTACTATTCATTACCATGGACACAGCTTGTAGAGTTCCACTGAGTGGTGTCCATGGAAACAAATAGAAACAGATCACACAAAGCAATGTATAGCATGTCAAAGACTGAAAGATTAAACAGTCACATTGGTTCCTCTAGCCCAGTTCCACAGATAACAGCTCAATGTGTTTGGCTCAAGCACATCTTCACAGATAAGAAAAACCTTTTTAAACAGGATCTTTATAATTTCCTATGATGCACTTTATGGCTTATTTAGAGTGTGTGTGACCGATTAGTTTTACTGCCCCAGAAAGCAAAGTTCTTTCACATGTCTGTTCTACTTTTTGTACGTACAGAAATCCCCTATGTGACCAATAAATATGAGCTAGGCTAACTGGTAAAAATCTACATTAACGAGACAATGATTTTTGACTTCTGGGGCAAATACCATGTTCAGGGCTGAAGTGTTATTATAGGCCAGGGATTCTTAAAGGGTATCTCCACTCGTATTTTTAACATTTGGGAATCCAGTTCTATTGAAGAACGGGAGGTAAGGACTGTGCCTTACCTTCCGTTCTTCAATAGAACAAACAGGAGCCAGGAGAGAAGGTAGAAACTTACCCCTCGCTCGCTCCCCGGTGTGTAGTCTGACAGGTCCCGACGGACATTGTCTTCTATGCGAATGCGCAATTTATGCGCATAGAAGACAAGGTCCGTCGGGACCTGTCAGCTAAGCGCCGGAGCGAGCGAGCGGTAAGTTTCTTACCTTTTCTCCTGGCTCCTGTTTGTTCTATTGAAGAATGGAAGTAAGGCACAGCTCCTTTACCTCCCATTCTTCAATAGAACTGATTCCAAAATGTTAAAATACAAGTGAGATACCCGTTACACGGTGTACAACTCCCATAATTCCTCAACTACCGAGATAAGACAGGGAATGCTGGAAGTTGTAGTTTTCAAACATCTGGAGAGACAGCTTTTGAGAACCGTAAAGAATTACTTTACAGGCATCTTCAAAAAATCTGTAAGAAAAGAATTATAAAACCCTAACTGAATAATACTGTGCCCCATGACAAGACGTAAAAAAATTATACTCTGATAAATAATATTTAACATATTAATATGGTTCATAAACTCACCTATTCTCTCAATTCTAGTGACATCACGCACTTCTGGCACCTTGGTTGCCTAATAAAGAAAGATTCATTTTTATATCATACTTGCAACAAATACTATACATGAATATACACAAAATGCCAAGATATGCAATGCACACACAGCGAGTATGTCTGGAGAACTACCCAAGCACAATGAGACTACCAATTCACAGTGTGCCTAAGGCTGGGTACACACGAAGGGCCGAAAGTGCGAACGATCGATCGTGCGGTCCCATAGGAAACCGCACGATCGATCGGAATTTACCGACAAGTCCGATCGTCCGCCTCGCCCGGCTGCCCCACACCAGCAGATATTTTCGGCTGAAAATATCTGCTGGGGTGTACCCAGTTTTATAGAGGATGACAGGCAGATTCCATTAGAAGCTGTAACCATCTATACATTTCCACACTACACACATTCTGGATGGTCTCCCTATATTTTTATATTTTACTTGCATCTTTAAAATATATTATATATATCTTGTATGTCTTCTTGGATACACAGAATATATAGGGTTACATGTTAGTTAACTATCGATAGGTGCACATTTGTTTGATTTTTATTGCAACTTTCTCTGTTATATTGGTGATGCCTGAGCTACAGAGTTTGTTATGATACTGGGATTTCCTTGCAATCCCGGTATGTTGACACAGGAAAAACAATTACCATGTGCAAGAAGAATTAAAAAATGGCATTTCAGATGTTAGGAATCTACAATCCCCAGCATGCTTAGGTTGCAGAATGCAAACAGGGCATGCTTGGAGTTTTAGTCTCTAAACATCTGGAATGCCAAGGTTTGACATCATGTCTAGAGGTTCGATGTGCAGGAACATTCGTTTTGGCCCATAATCGTCCTGTGTATGGGCACTTTTCGTCCGAAACGGCCGTTCAGTTGGGGATTGTTGCCCGACCAACCGACCGGGCAGATCTCCAAACGACTGGCCACTTCGGCCGATAAAGGGCCCACACACAGGCCAATTATCGTCCGAAACGAAGTTTTAAATTGGATATCTAAAGAAATAGGGGGCAGGGGCAGCTGGCGCCAGTGCTTAGGAGCAGAGGGAGGAGAGAGAGGCGGAGTAATGCTGTACCTGTCAGACAGGAAGGAAAAAAAGACAAGAGAAGCAGGGCTACTGGAACCATTTTTATTGGCTACAGGAGGGGTTCCTGTACGTCAGCAGCGGGCGGGGATTAAAGGGCAAGTCCAGCCCTAAAATGAAAACTTACATACAGGAAAATCCCCCCCCCAAAACCCTAAACGGTAATAGTTTGAAATCTGAAATATATAAGTCTAACCTGAAATCCTGCACAATGTCCTGTTGCCCCTGTTTCATCCAGTTAGTAACTGTCAGTTATGGATTTGAAAGTTGACATCACAGCCAATGACAATTTTAATCCCCTATCTGCCTCTTCTGAGCATGCCCAGGCTCAGTACCTGCTCAGAACAGGTTTCTAAATTGCTCAGTTTCCATGAGGCATCCAGAAGCATAGCAGGCATACAGTAATGAATTCATAGGTCAAAGTATGATATATCAACATATTTTAAAGAGGCCGTTCTTTCTAAAAGATGTTCTTATGAGGCCGGAGTTGTCCTTTAACCCTTTTATGACCACTGCCATGTAGGACCAGGGAAATAGGGGGCAGATCAACAAAAAAAATGATACAGTGGTAGTTGGGAAGAATTATAGTTTCCAGTTATGGTCAATTTAAAATAACCTATTTTCCGGTATAGATGCCCTTTGAGCACCCTCTACACAGGCTCGACTTTTTAAGCGATTTTGACATTTCAATCGGATCAATGTCAAGGAGATGATCGAAAAAAAGATCGGAATGGGCGGAAAATTTTACGTTGACCCCTTATCTCTGTGCAGGTTTCAAGCTGAAATCTGCAGAAAGATCGAGGGCTCATGGTAGGGAACTTAGAGCTGTTCTTCGGATCGCTGCCCTCGATCGTAAATCCTATCGGTATAAAGTCTGCCCATGTAGAGGTGGCTTTAGATAGATTAGACGTTTGTCTATGTGCACTGTTGCATCATTTATTTGACCAATCAGCAGCTGACAATGGTCTTGTCACAGGTCTGGTTGCTTGGTGCAAATAATACCTGGAATTCTACCCACTAGGATGTTCGCATTGTAAAACATTATTGTAAAACATTATTCTAGAACAGGTTGGAACCAAGACTGCACACATTGCAGGGTGTGTGGCTATCAATACAATCAATTTAATAGAAGGAAGTGCTTGTTAATTCTAAAAGCTTCTTCCCCCCCATTACAATTCACATTGTCCCTAAAGTTCCAGCTGAACTAAAACCTCCATTCACCGTGTGTGTGAGCTGGTTACATTACAAACACGTATAGTATCCTGACAGCCTTACCGCCATGGTTGCCATGCTGAACCAACACTTTCCAACCGCCGGGAACAAGTGGTGCAACTGAGAGAAAATTCCGACTAGGAAACAGATGAACACAAGTAGAACGTTCCACTAGTCTGCGTCCCCTAGCAACGTCCCGCCCACGTGTTGAAGCGAGACCCAATGAAAAGAGATGTTTTGTCTACCACGCCCCCTCCACAAATAACGATTAACTTCAAATACCGGTATGCAAAGGCATTGCAAATCTACAGTAAGGAATTGTGGGATATGTAGTTGATCCCATGTTCGGAACTAGACATCACGGCGGGATTCCCTTACACTGGGGCGGGATTTGGCTCTCAATGAATAAACTTTCCTAGAAGATAGAGCAGTAGGGCTGTTTCATAATGACGCGCTTCCTGTGTCAATGGTTCCTCTAACACTTCCGGGTCTTACTGCCACAGACAGAATTGTTTCTCACCTTGTCCTGCTCATAGCTTGTTGGATAAGGGTTAGCTCAGTCAGATCCACATCTGTTCTGTGTTTACCAGTGCAGTCCACTGTCATGTCACACACTCTGTAAGCCTCACTGCAAACTGACCATACCTAATGGGACTAGCTATGGTAAACAGTAAGTCTCTAAACATTTTAAAATGGCACACCAACACTATGTGCTGGATCATGGATGGCAATAGAATCTATCCAAAATAGGGTAGGGGTTGACCGCAATAGTTTACTACTCCAACTTGAAGTCGGTTGGATACGGAGGCTGGACACACTGCCCCCCCCCCCGCGGCTTAAATGAACAGGTTCTGCTGTCCTGCTTCCTATAAAAAGTTTTTCTAGCTTATACAATTATGGTGTATGTAACTGAAAATCAAATCATACTCAACAAGATTTTCTTTTCCTGGTCCGTGGCATTGCACGGCAGTGGTCCTTAAGGGTTAATCTCTCTGCTGGGAAGGACACAGGAACCCCTCCAAAGCTATAAAAAGGTATCCTCCCCCTCACCTCCATGTCTTTTTGATTGGATGTCTGAAAAATAAATAGTTATAGAAGGGAGGGGAGCTAACCACTGCTGTGCCACGGACCAGGAAAAGAAAATCCGGTGAGTATTGATTTTTTTTCAGTTTTCCTGGTCCTACACGGCAGTGGTTACTTAAGGAATATAAAAAAGCATTAGATTGAAGGGAGGGACACAAGTTATGATGCTAGAAATCAAATTTATTTATAATGATGATGCAGCCAGAGGATTTTCCTTCCAAATCCTGCTTGGTCTGCAGCTGATGTGTCCACCTTATAATGCTTGATGAAGGTGGACATGGTTGACCAGGTTGCCGCCTTGCATATTTTTTCAGAGCTTGAAGGCCCAGGATGCTGCTAGAGACCTGGTAGAGTGCGCTTGTCACCCCTGAGGGTAGAGACTCTGCCTTGCCATTGTAGGCTGTCTAATGCTGGTTTTTATCCATGAGGATATAGTTGATTTTGATGGTTGAGACCCCTTTTTTGGACCTGAGAAGAGGATAAAAAGGAAGTCTGTTTTCCTAAACTCTTCTGTTTTTGTCAGGTAAGTTTTCAGGGATCTGCCCACATCTAAAGGGGGGGAATATGGTTTTGGTTGTCTTGACTTTGTTCGTCAAATGTTGGAGTACAATTTCCTGGTTCAAGTGGTAAGAAGATACTACTTTGGAAGAAAGAACGTGTCAGGTCTTAAAATCCACTTTGGATAAATTCTAAAAAAGGGTTTGGATTTCCTTAGAGATCTTATCTCCCCTACTCTTCTGGCGGTTTTATTGCACTAAGAATAATGTTTTCCAGGTGATTTCCTTGATTTGTGTCAATTCGATGGGCTCAAAAGGAGGTTCTTGCAACTTTGAAGAACTATTGGAAGGTCCCATTGAGGAATTTTTTTGATCTGAAGTTTTTGTTTTTGACTCCTTGGAAAAACGTATTATAGGAGTCAAGAGCCTAAGGAGTGTTAGTTATGGCCGATATGGCAGTTACTTGATTTTTTAAAGTTGATAGACTGAGGTTTTTGTGTAATCCCCCTAAGAAACTCAATGATAGTTTCAACTTTGTTAGGAAAGGGAGAGGCATATTTGTTATGGCACCATTTACTAAAAGTTTCCCAGGTTTTGTAGTAGCTTATTGATGTCGACTTTTTCCGAGATGCTAAGAGGGTACTTATGCTCTCTTGTGATAATCCTCTCTTTTAGCTTGTTGGTTTCAGTAACCAAGCAGCTGTTTCAAAGTTTGAATTTAGGATGGACAACCGGGCCTTGTCGAAGAAGGTCTTTCCTTAGTGGTAGCCTGAATGGGGTCCATATTGACATTTGGAGAGCCCATGCAAACCATGGTCTCCTGGGCCACCATGGTAGAATTGCTATTATCATACCTTCTCGTCCCAAATTTTTTTCAATACTTTGTGAATTAATGGAAGAGGGGGGAAAATGTAATTAAGGTGGAGATCCCATTTGAAAGAGAAGGCATCCGTTTTCGTTACTCTGTTGTTTTTGAACCTGGAGCAAAATTTCTCTGTTTGATTGTTCAAATGAGTGCCATCAAGTCCATGACCGTATCCCCCATTTCTGAGTTATTGTTTTGAACACTTCTGGGTGGATTTGCCATTCGTTTTGGCATATTTTGTGCCTGCTGAGGTAATCGGCTTTGTGTTGTTCAATCCTGGGATGTGCACAGAGCAGTACCCGGAGATGGTGCTCTGCCCTACAGTAGATGTTTGGCTACTGTCCATAGCGAATGGCTCCTGGTTCCCCCACTCTTGTTGATGTAGGCAACTAGTGGTATTGTCAGATATATTTTTATTGCCTTTCCCTTCAGTTGTATTTGAAGTGTTTCAAAGCTAGGAAGACTCCCATCATTTCCCTCGATTCTGAGGGTGATGACCACTTCCTCCCACTTGCCTTGGGCTGTGTGGTTAAGAGAGGTGCCCCATAGCCAGAGGGACTGGCATCTTCGTTAGTGATATCCAATTAGGTTGCATAAGGTAAATGGGTTTCAGATTTTTGGATACTGTCCACCATTTCAACTGTTCTTTGCAGAATAGATAGGGCTAGTTGTTGATTCTGCCCTTTGTGATTGAAAATTGTTTCAAGAAGCACCATTGGATTTCCCTTATGTGAAGCATAGCCCATTGTACCAGCATTCAGGTAGATGTCGTTCCTAGTTATCCCATAGTCGCTGGGCCCAGCTGTGGGCTGGGGAAGACCAGAATTTTTGATTGTCTGAGAAATTTCTTTCTTCCTGGCTGGGAGAGATACTGAAAGGTCTAAGGGTGTTCAGGACTATTCCTAAGTATGAATCACCTGAGAAGGAATCAGTGATGATTTCTGTTTGTTTATTACCCTCATGTTTGGTAAGGCATGCTATGGTTATTTGAATGTTCTCTTGTAAGGTTTGATAGTCGTGTGATTTTATGAGAATGTCTTCTAGATACAAATATTTGAATACCTAGGAGACGAAGATGGGCTATCATTGGGACTAATATCTTTGTGAAGACCCTCGGAGCTGTGGCTAGCCCAAATGGAAGGACTTTGTATTGAAAATGTTGGTTGAAGATTGTAAATCGGAGGAATTTCCGTTGGTTCTTGTTGTATTTCATGAAATATGCGTCTTTGATGTCCAATCTGGCCAGCCAATCGCCCTTGTTTATTTGTACGTTACCGATTTCAGAGTCTCCATTTTGAATTTCTCACTTGAATGAAGGAATTCAGAAATTTTAGATTGAGTATTGTTCTGATATCGCCCAAATTTTTGGTTTTATGAAATTTGAGAATATATCCCTTTCCTCCTTTGGTGGATTGGGACTTGTTCTATGATGTTGTTTTTTGAAGTTCTTCCAGTTTTCTTTATCAGAGTTGTTTTTGTTTCCATCGATCGCGGAGGCTTTGATCTTATGTATTTGTTCGATGGTGGAGAATGAGGAACTCTATTGCATAGCCATGGTCAATGATTTTCAGGGCCCAGATTCTGAAGAATTCTGAGCCCTGTCCTCCCGAAGTGGAAATCCTTCCCCCTATTGGAAAACAATGGCTTCCAAATCTTCATAATGGCCGGATCTGGCCCTGGTACCTCTGCCTCGAAAGGGCTGATGGTTAGGGTTATTCTTCCATGTTTCTTGGCGGGAAAAAGGTTTCCATGGTCTATATTGTCGGGCAGTTCTTAGACTTTATGATTGAAAGAGATGCTGATGCTTGTCTCCCTCCTCTAGTAGAAGGCAAGGTATTTTTGGCCGAGTTCCTTTCTATAGTTCTCTAGTTTGAGCCAAAGAGAAGATTCTCCTCAATGGAATAACGTCAAGCTTTGTTTGGAGTAGTTGTCTGCTTTCCATTGTCTCAACCATAATGCCCTTCTGGCTACAATGGAGGCGCTCATTGTTTTTGCTGCTAATTCAACAGAATCCATTGATGCCTCCGAGATATACCATTGGTATCTTTTATATTCATGAGCATCTTAGTTAATTCTTGTCGGGAATGCCTGCCTTGATGGCCTCTTCCAGATCTGAAAGCCAGTTGTGATTTGCCCTAGCCAGACTGGTAATGGCTATAGGTGGACGAATGCTGCCCCTGCTAGAGAATATATTCTTTTAAGCATGGAATCCTCCTTTTTATCCATAGGATCCCTCAGGGCTACTGTATCTTCAGTGGCTAGGATCGTTTTTCTTGCTGTTTTTATAATTGCTGTATCCACTTTTGGTGGTTCATCCAGTTGTTGTAACAGATTGGTTAAACGGATAGGTCTTGTTAAAGTTGTTAGAACACAGAATCTTCTATCAGGAGTTGATTGTTCCTTTTTTATTGTTTCTAAAAATTGGTCATGCGCATGGAAGCACGATTTATCTGTGGTTTCTTAATGCACTTCAGCTGATGTAGAAGGTTGTTCTGGTTCTACAATGCATAATGTTTCCTTCATCCTTGTAATTAGATGAGCTAACGCTTCCTGGGTCAGAATTTTGCTGTTTCATTGTCTCTGTAATGAACATCAGCTTCTGATTCTGCTACTTCTCTTGGTCTAGTGGTGTTTCAGGCATTTGTTGTGTTTGTTGAGTTGGAATGATAGATAAATAGATCATAGGGGATACTCTGGAAGCTGGACTTTGGTGCAATCTGCACATACTTTTTTCGGGTAAAGCCGGATTTTCACAGAGATCATTCAATCCTTTTCCATTTGTGGTGGTATTGGTGATCTTCATCATGTCTAGATGAATAGCTGAAAAGAAATATTTTTATATCAGTATCAGTTATCCACTTGCTCCTCTCTCTCTCTCACTCCCAAAAAGCACCTCCCTCCTGGAGCTTGAACTTCTGTGTTCTTGGAGCTCACAATGGTGCTGAAAGGAGAAATTGGTGCCATTTAAAATCAGGTATTAAGTATTATTACCTTGTCCTTTGTGCTCCTTACTTACTGCAAGGCAGAGTCTGGAGCTTGATTGGGCGCAAGTTCACTGCTGCTGACCACAGAGCAGATCTACAATTATTCCCCCGTTTAGGGAAGGAAGGAGCGTTTTTGAAATTTTTGCGGCACTTTCCCGCCGCTTAGGATGACGTCATCAAGTACGTACGCTCCTTCCATTGGCGGCGTGCCTAGACCGCTACCTGCTCGTCGCGCAAGCACTTAGAGCAGGGGGGAGGAGAAGATGGCTTGCTTGCTGTCCTCTTGTGCTCCTAGAAAGGAAAGAAAAAAGACATGGAGGTTAGGGGGAGGAATACCTTTTATAGCTTTGGGAGGGGTTCCTGTGTCCTGCCCGCAGAGAGATTAACCCTTAAGTGACCACTGCCGTGTAGGACCAGGGAAACTCCTACATGTAGATGTTTCATAGTGGGCTCTTCAGTGGGCCTTTAGGTAACATTGTGGCCCTAAATATGGTGGACTATGTTTTCTGTTCTCATAATGTGCTATATTATGTAACATAGTAGCATGTAAACATGTTTTTAAGTATTTTGGGGGGTGTGGTTTTACCTACCTGTGTTAAAAGGAAGTATGTGACGTGTGCCCTGATACCGCTGGGTAACAGCCGAAATGCATTGATAATCTTGTTACAAATAAAAGTTAAGTTTTATCCAAGAAAAACCCGTGAGTGCTCCGCTTCTATGTTCCTGTTTGTACTGCTTTCGGAAGGCAGCGGGGTAAGAAACCGCAGTGAGTGAGAGTGCAGCTGAACGAAGTTATATGGTGTGTGTTGTGTGTGTGTATTATATAATATTATATATATATATATATATATATAATCTTTCTCTCTATCATCTATCTCTCTATCCTATATATAAAACCTAATGTGTGTCTGTGAATCTGTGTGTGGCTTTTTGCTTCTGCACATGCATGAGAGGAGGGTCTCTCAGCTATGCGAAAGATGGGAGGGGTAGTTAGGGCGAACATGGCAGAGATTGGGTGTTTCAGGGGCGGGGCTGCCAGGCTGCTCTGTACCCCACCCAAATAGGGACACCCTGGCAACAGCTGGTCGGTATAGCTACAACTTGAAACCTGATGCGCAAATCTATACTGCATACGTAGGCCCTATATATCACTATATCTTTTACCTCTCTATCAATCTATTAATATTATCTATCATCTATATCTATTTACCTCTCTATCCATCTATAATATTATCTATCATCTATATCATTTACCTCTCATCAATCTATTATATTATCTCTCATCTATATCTATTTACCTCTCTATCCATCTATTATATTATCTCTCATCTATATCTATTTACCTCTCTATCCATCTAGTTATATTATCTCTCTCTATATCTATTTCCCTCTCTATCCATCTATTTATTATCTCTCTCTATATCTATTTACCCTCTATCCATCTATTATATTATCTCTCATCTATATCTATTTACCTCTCTATCCATCTATATATTATCCTCATCTTATCTATTTACCTCTCTATCCATCTATTATATTTCTCCTCTATATCTATTTACCTCTCTATCCATCTATTATATTATCTCTCATCTATATCTATTTACCTCTCTATCCATCTATTTATTTCTCTCATCTATATCTATTTACCTCTCTATCCATCTATTATTATCTCTCATCTATTCTTTTACCTCTCTATCCATCTATTATTATCTCTCATCTATATCTATTTACCTCTCTATCCATCTATTATATTATCTCTCATCTATATCTATTTACCTCTCTATCCATCTATTATATTATCTTCATCTATATCTATTTACCTCTCTATCCATCTATTATATTATCTCTCATCTATATCTATTTACCTCTCTATCCATCTATTATATTATCTCTCATCTATCTATTTTACCTTCTAATCCATCTATTATTATCTATCATCTATATCTATTTACCTCTCTATCCATCTATTATATTATCTATCATCTATATCTATTTACCTCTCTATCAATCTATTATATTATCTATCATCTATATCTATTTACCTCTCTATCCATCAATATATTATCTCTCATCTATATCTATTTACCTCTCTATCCATCTATTATTATCTCCATCTATCTTATTTACCTCTCTATCCATCTATTATATTTCTCCATCTATATCTATTTACCTCTCTATCCATCTATTATATTATCTATCATCTATATCTATTTACCTCTCTATCCATCTATTATATTATCTCTCATCTATATCTATTTACCTCTCTATCCATCTGTTATATTATCTCTCATCTATATCTATTTACCTCTCTATCCATCTATTATATTATCTATCTATCAACTATACCTATTACCTCCTATCAATCTATAATATTATCTATCAACTATATCTATTCTCCTCTCTATCCATCAATATATTATCTATCTATCAACTATATCTACAGTATCTATTTACCTCTCTATCAATCTATTATATTATCTATCAATTAACTATATCTATTTACCTCTCTATCCATCTATTATATTATCTATCAACTATATCTATTCTCCTCTCTATCCATCAATATATTATCTATCTATCAACTATATCTATAGTATCTATTTACCTCTCTAGCCATCTATTTATTATCTATCAATTAACTATATCTATTCACCTCTCTATCATCTTTATATATCTATCTATCACTATGTCTATTTGCCTCTCTATCCTTCTTATATTATCTATCTATCAACTATATCTATTACCTCTCTATCAATCTATTATTTATCTCTCAACTATATTTATCACCTCTACCATATATTATATATCTATCAACTATATCGATTTACCTCTCTATCCATCTATTAAATTATTTATCTATCAACTACATATATTTACATCTCTATCCATCTATTAGAATATCTATCAACTATATCTATTTACCTCTCTATCCATCTATTATATTATCTATCATCTATATCTATTTTCCTTTCTATCCTTTTATTAATTTATCTATCAACTATATCTATTTACCTCTCTATCCATCTATTATATTATCTATCAATCAACGTATCTATCACCTCTATCAATCTATTATATTATCTATCTATCAACTATATCTATTACCTCTCTATCCATCTATTATATTATCTATCAACTATATCTATTTACCTCTCTACCATCTATTATATTATCTATCATCTTATCTATTTACCTCTCTATCCATCTATTATTTTATCTCTCATCTATACCTATTTACCTCTCTATCCACTATTATATTATCTCTCATCTATATCTATTTACCTCTCTATCCATCTATTATTTTATCTATCTATCAACTATACCTATTACCTCTGTATCCATCTAATATTTCTATCTATCATGTTCTTGTAATACAAACAAAGCATAAATACAGAATTGTGAACGTACACGTCTAAGTCCTTTTCATACACCTGTGATAGTTTATCGTAACTTGGAAGGTGAAGGGATTATTTAACTGGGTGGGAAAAGGGGAAGTGGGTGGGGTTAGGCAGTTCACATAATCTAACCAAGCCATTTATTGCCCAGAGATATGCCGCACATTAAATTATTATATACCATATAATAATTATACTATTGGCAACATATATCAAGCTTTGTTATGGTAAAATAACTTTGTTATCGTCAATAAAATATCGTTTTTTACACTAACTATTAAACACTGGTTATTTAGCACTCCAGAGGTACAAGCTTACCTAGTGAGCTTGAGAGCACTGGGTTCTCTTGTTCTCAGAATCTGCAACCTGGGGACAGTCCCACATCATGTGCCAAACATTCATTTTATACAATGATTATTGATATAAAACTCACATCACTTTCATGCTCACAATCTATAGACCCTTTATGTCAGGATTCTATCCTGTATATTCTAGAGACTGCTCTGTACTTAAATACTGTCTAGGTCAGGCAGAAGTTCGCAAAGCCACATGGTAGATTTTATTGGCACCCTGGAACGACTGTTTAGAGACTTACTGTTTACCATAGCTAGTCCCATTAGGTATGGTAAACAGTAAGTCTCTAAACATTTTAAAATGGCACACCAACACTATGTGCTGGATCATGGATGGCAATAGAATCTATCCAAAATAGGGTAGGGGTTGACCGCAATAGTTTACTACTCCAACTTGGGGTGGGGTGGGGAGGGGGGCGGGACCCCCCCCCCCCCCCCCCCCGCGGCTTAAATGAACAGGTTCTGCTGTCCTGCTTCCTATAAAAAGTTTTTCTAGCTTATACAATTATGGTGTATGTAACTGAAAATCAAATCATACTCAACAAGATTTTCTTTTCCTGGTCCGTGGCACGGCAGTGGTCACTTAAGGGTTAATCTCTCTGCTGGGCAGGACACAGGAACCCCTCCCAAAGCTATAAAAAGGTATCCTCCCCCTCACCTCCATGTCTTTTTGATTGGATGTCTGAAAAATAAATAGTTATAGAAGGGAGGGGAGCTAACCACTGCTGTGCCACGGACCAGGAAAAGAAAATCTCGGTGAGTATGATTTGATTTTAAGTTTTCCCTGGTCCTACACGGCAGTGGTTACTTAAGGAATATAAAAAAGCATATAGATTGAAGGGAGGGACACAAGTTATGATGCTAGAAATCAAATTTATTTATAATGATGATGCAGCCAGAAGGATTTTCCTTCCAAATCCTGCTTGGTCTGCAGCTGATGTGTCCACCTTATAATGCTTGATGAAGGTGGACATGGTTGACCAGGTTGCCGCCTTGCATATTTTTTCAGAGCTTGGAAGGCCCAGGATGCTGCTAGAGACCTGGTAGAGTGCGCTGTCACCCCTGAGGGTAGAGACTCTGCCTTGCCAGTGTAGGCTTGTCTAATGCTGGTTTTTATCCATGAGGATATAGTTGATTTTGATGGTTGAGACCCCTTTTTTGGACCTGAGAAGAGGATAAAAAGGAAGTCTGTTTTCCTAAACTCTTCTGTTTTTGTCAGGTAAGTTTTCAGGGATCTGCCCACATCTAAAGTGTGGGGAATATGGTTTTGGTTGTCTTGACTTTGTTCGTCAAATGTTGGGAGTACAATTTCCTGGTTCAAGTGGTAAGAAGATACTACTTTTGGAAGAAAAGACGTGTCAGGTCTTAAAATCACTTTGGATAAAATTCTAAAAAAGGGTTTGGATTTCCTTAGAGATCTTATCTCCCCTACTCTTCTGGCGGATTTTATTGCCACTAAGAATAATGTTTTCCAGGTGATTTCCTTGATTGGTGTCAATTCGATGGGCTCAAAAGGAGGTTCTTGCAACATTTGAAGAACTATTGGAAGGTCCCATTGAGGAACTTTTTTGATCTGAAGTTTTATGTGTTTGACTCCTTGGAAAAAACGTATTATAAGAGGGTCAAGAGCCTAAGGAGTGTTAGTTATGGCCGATATGGCAGTTACTTGATTTTTTAAAGTTGATAGACTGAGGTTTTTGTGTAATCCCTCCTGAAGAAACTCAATGATAGTTTCAACTTTGTTAGGAAAGGGAGAGGCATATTTGTTATGGCACCATTTACTAAAAGTTTCCCAGGTTTTGTAGTAGCTTATTGATGTCGACTTTTTCCGAGATGCTAAGAGGGTACTTATGCTCTCTTGTGATAATCCTCTCTTTTAGCTTGTTGGTTTCAGTAACCAAGCAGCTAGTTTCAAAGTTTGAATTTAGGATGGACAACCGGGCCTTGTCGAAGAAGGTCTTTCCTTAGTGGTAGCCTGAATGGGGTACATATTGACATTTGGAGAGCCCATGCAAACCATGGTCTCCTGGGCCACCATGGTAGAATTGCTATTATCATAGCCTTCTCGTCCCAAATTTTTTTCAATACTTTGTGAATTAATGGAAGAGGGGGGAAAATGTAATTAAGGTGGAGATCCCATTTGAAAGAGAAGGCATCCGTTTTCGTTACTCTGTTGTTTTTGAACCTGGAGCAAAATTTCTCTGTTTGATTGTTCAAATGAGTTGCCATCAAGTCCATGACCGTAATCCCCCATTTCTGAGTTATTGTTTTGAACACTTCTGGGTGGAGTTGCCATTCGTTTTGGCATATTTTGTGCCTGCTGAGGTAATCGGCTTTTGTGTTGTTCAATCCTGGGATGTGCACAGAGCAGATACCCAGGAGATGGTGCTCTGCCCATGACAGTAGATGTTTGGCTACTGTCCATAGCGAATGGCTCCTGGTTCCCCCACTCTTGTTGATGTAGGCAACTACTGTGGTATTGTCAGATATAATTTTTATTGCCTTTCCCTTCAGTTGTATTTTGAAGTGTTTCAAAGCTAGGAAGACTCCCATCATTTCCCTCAGATTCTGAGAGGGTGATGACCACTTCCTCGGCCACTTGCCTTGGGCTGTGTGGTTAAAGAGAGTTGCCCCATAGCCAGAGGGACTGGCATCCGTCGTTAGTGATATCCAATTAGGTTGCATAAGGTAAATGGGTTTCAGATTTTTGGATACTGTCCACCATTTCAAACTGTTCTTTGCAGAAATAGATAGGGCTAGTTGTTGATTCTGCCCTTTGTGGATTGAAAATTGTTTCAAGAAGCACCATTGGAGTTCCCTTATGTGAAGCATAGCCCATTGTACCGCATTCATGGTAGATGTCAGTTTCCCTATTATGTGCTGGAAGGCCCAAGCTGAATGTGCTGGGGAAGACCAGAATTTTTTGATTGTCTGAGAAATTTCTTTCTTCCTGGCTGGGAGGAGAGATACTGAAAGGTCTAAGGTGTTCAGGACTATTCCTAAGTATTGAATCACCTGAGAAGGAATCAGTGATGATTTCTGTTTGTTTATTACCCATCCATGTTTGGTAAGGCATGCTATGGTTATTTGAATGTTCTCTTGTAAGGTTTGATAGTCGTGTGATTTTATGAGAATGTCATCTAGATAAGCAAATATTTGAATACCTAGGAGACGAAGATGGGCTATCAGTGGGACTAATATCTTTGTGAAGACCCTCGGAGCTGTGGCTAGCCCAAATGGAAGGACTTTGTATTGAAAATGTTGGTTGAAGATTGTAAATCGGAGGAATTTCCGGTGTTCTTGGTGTATTTGAACATGAAGATATGCGTCTTTGATGTCCAATCTGGCCAGCCAATCGCCCTTGTTTATTTGTATCGTTACCGATTTCAGAGTCTCCATTTTGAATTTCCTCACTTGAATGAAGGAATTCAGAAATTTTAGATTGAGTATTGGTCTGATATCGCCCAAATTTTTGGTTTTTATGAAAATTTGAGAATATATCCCTTTCCTCCTTTGGTGGATTGGGACTTGTTCTATGATGTTGTTTTTTGAAGTTCTTCCAGTTTCTTTATCAGAGTTGTTTTTGTTTCCATCGATCGCGGAGGCTTTGATCTTATGTATTTGTTCGATGGTGGAGAATAGAGGAACTCTATTGCATAGCCATGGTCAATGATTTTCAGGGCCCAAGATTCTGAAGAAGTCTGAGCCCATGTCCTCCCGAAGTGGGAAATCCTTCCCCCTATTGGAAAACAATGGGCTTCCAAATCTTCATAATGGCCGAGATCTGGCCCTGGTACCTCTGCCTCGAAAGGGCTGATGGTTAGGGTTATTCTTCCATGTTTCTTGGCGGGAAAAAGGTTTCCATGGTCTATATTGTCTGGCAGTTCTTAGACTTTATGATTGAAAGAGAGATGCTGATGCTTGTCTCCCTCCTCTAGTAGAAGGCAAGGTATTTTTGGCCGAGTTCCTTTCTATTAGTTCTTCTAGTTTTGAGCCAAAGAGAAGATTCTCCTCAAATGGAATAGACGTCAAGCTTTGTTTGGAGTAGTTGTCTGCTTTCCATTGTCTCAACCATAATGCCCTTCTGGCTACAATGGAGGCGCTCATTGTTTTTGCTGCTAATTCAACAGAATCCATTGATGCCTCCGAGATATACTCATTGGTATCTTTTATATTCATGAGCATCTTAGTTAATTCTTGTCGGGGAATGCCTGCCTTGATGGCCTCTTCCAGATCTGAAAGCCAGTTGTGATTTGCCCTAGCCAGACTGGTAATGGCTATAGGTGGACGAATGGCTGCCCCTGCTAGAGAATATATTCTTTTAAGCATGGAATCCTCCTTTTTATCCATAGGATCCCTCAGGGCTACTGTATCTTCAGTGGCTAGGATCGTTTTTCTTGCTGTTTTTATAATTGCTGTATCCACTTTTGGTGGTTCATCCCATGTTGTTGTAACAGATTGGTTAAACGGATAGGTCTTGTTAAAGTTGTTAGACACGAAGAATCTTCTATCAGGAGTTGATTGTTCCTTTTTTATTGTTTCTAAAAATTGGTCATGCGCATGGAAGCACGATGTATCTTGTGGTTTCTTAATGAACATTCAAGCTGATGTAGAAGGTTGTTCTGGTTCTACAATGCATAATGTTTCCTTCATCCTTGTAATTAGATGAGCTAACGCTTCCTGGGTCAAGAATTTTGCTGTTTCATTGTCTTCTGTAATGACATCAGCTTCTGATTCTGCTACTTCTTCTTGGTCTAGTGGTGTTTCAGGCATTTGTTGTGTTTGTTGAGTTGGAATAATAGATAAATAGATCATAGTGGATACTCTGGAGAGCATGGACTTTGGTGCAATCTGCACATAACTTTTTTCGGGTAAAGCCGGATTTTCACAGAGGATGCATTCAATCCTTTTCCATTTGTGGTGGTATTGGTGATCTTCATCATGTCTAAATGAATAGCTGAAAAGAAATTATTTATATCAGTATCAGTTATCCACTTGCTCCTCTCTCTCTCTTACTCCCAAAAAGCACCTACCTCCTGGAGCTTGAACTTCTGTGTTCTTTGGAGCTCACAATGGTGCTGAAAGGAGAAATTGGTGCCATTTAAAATCAGGTATTAAGTATTATTACCTTTGTCCTTTGTGCTCCTTACTTACTGCAAGGCAGAGTCTGGAGCTTGATTGGGCGCAAGTTCACTGCTGCTGACCACAGGAGCAGATCTACAATTATTCCCCCGTTTAGGGAAGGAAGGAGCGTTTTTGAAATTTTTGCGGCACTTTCCCGGCCGCTTAGGATGACGTCATCAAGTACGTACGCTCCTTCCATTGGCGGCGTGCCTAGACCGCTACCTGCTCGTCGCGCAAGCACTTAAGAGCAGGGGGGAGGAGAGAGATGGCTTGCTTGCTGTTCCTTGTGCTGCCTAGAAAGGAAAGAAAAAAGACATGGAGGTTAGGGGGAGGATACCTTTTATAGCTTTGGGAGGGGTTCCTGTGTCCTGCCCAGCAGAGAGATTAACCCTTAAGTGACCACTGCCGTGTAGGACCAGGGAAACTCCTACATGTAGATGTTTCATAGTGGGCTCTTCAGTGGGCCTTTAGGTAACATTGTGGCCCTAAATATGTGGGACTATGTTTCTGTTTCTCATAATGTGCTATATTATGTAACATAGTAGCATGTAAACATGTTTTTAAGTATTTTGGGGGGTGTGGTTTTACCTACCTGTGTTAAAAGGAAGTATGTGACGTGTGCCCTGATGACCGCTGGGTAACAGCCGAAATGCATTGATAATCTTGTTACAAATAAAAGTTAAGTTTTATCCAAAGAAAAAACCCGTGGAGTGCTCCGCTTCTATGTTCCTGTTTGTTACTGCTTTCGGAAGGCAGCCGGGGTAAGAAACCGCAGTGAGTGAGAGTGCAGCTGAACGAAGTTATATTGTGTGTGTGTGTGTGTGTATATATATATATATATATATATATATATATATATATATAATCTTTCTCTCTATCAATCTATCTCTCTATCCTATATAATAAAAACCTAATGTGTGTCTGTGAATCTGTGTGTGGCTTTTTGCTTCTGCACATGCATGAGAGGAGGGGTCTCTCAGCTATGCGAAAGATAGGGAGGGGTAGTTAGGGGCGTAACATGGCAGAGATTGGGTGTTTCAGGGGGCGGGGCTGCCAGGCTGCTCTGTAGGACCCCACCCAAATAGGGACACCTGGCAACAGCTGGTCGGTATATGCTACAACTTGAAACAGCTGATCGCGCAAATCTATACTGCATACGTAGGCCCTATATATCAACTATATCTATTTACCTCTCTATCAATCTATTATATTATCTATCATCTATATCTATTTACCTCTCTATCCATCTATAATATTATCTATCATCTATATCTATTTACCTCTCTATCAATCTATTATATTATCTCTCATCTATATCTATTTACCTCTCTATCCATCTATTATATTATCTCTCATCTATATCTATTTACTCATTGCATCCATCATTATATGACTCTATCAATATATCTATTACCTTCTCTCATCACATATATTTCTATCAACTATATCTATTTTTACCTCTCTATCCATCATATTATATTATCATCTAATTCTATTACCTTCTATCCATCTATTATATATCTCTCATCTATATCTATTTACCTCTCTATCCATCTATATTTATCTCTCATCTATAATTTACCTCTCTATCCATCTATAATTATCTCTCATCTATATCTATTTACCTCTCTATCCATCTATTATATTATCTATCATCTATATCTATTTACCTCTCTATCCATCTATTATTTATCTTCTCATCTATATCTATTTACCTCTCATCATATATTATATATCTACTCATTATATTATTTACTCTCTATCATCTATTATATTATCTATCTATCAACATACCTTAATACCTCTCTATCAATCTATAATATATCTATCAACATATCTATTCTCCTCTCTATCCATCAATATATTATCTATCTATCTATAATCTACAGTCTATTACCTCTCTATCAATCTATTATATTATCTATCAATTAACTATATCTATTTACCTCTCTATCCATCTATTATATTATCTATCAACTATATCTATTCTCCTCTCTATCCATCAATATATTATCTATCTATCAACTATATCTATAGTATCTATTTACCTCTCTAGCCATCTATTATATTATCTATCAATTAACTATATCTATTCACCTCTCTATCAATCTATTATTATATCTATTCAACTATGTCTATTTGCCTCTCTATCCTTCTTATATTATCTATCTATCAACTATATCTATTTACCTCTCTATCAATCTAATATATCTCTCAACTATATTTATTCACCTATCCATATATTATATATATCAAAACTATATCTATTTACCTCTCTATCCATCTATTAATATTATCTATCAACTACATATATTTACATCTCTTCCATCTATTAGAATATCTATCAACATACTATTAAATCTCTATCCATCTATTATATTATCTATCATCTATATCTATTTTCCTTTATATCCTTTTATTATATTATCTACAACTATATCTATTTACCTCTCATCCATCTATTATATTATCTATCAATCAAAGTATCTATCACCCTCTATATTATATATTCATCTATCAACTATATCTATACCTCTCATCCATCTATTATATTATCTATCAACTATATCTAATTACCTCTCTATCCATCTATTATATTATCTATCATCTTATCTATTACTCTCTATCCATCTATATTTATATCATCTATACCTATTTACTCTCTATCATCTATATTATCTCTCATCTATATCTATTTACCTCTCTATCCATCATTTTTATCTCTCTATCAACTATACCTATTTACCTTGTATCCATCTAATATTTCTATCTATCATGTTCTTGTAATACAAACAAAGCATAAATCAGAATTTGAACAGTACACAGTCTAAGTCCTTTTCATACACCTGTGATAGTTTATCGTAACTTGGAAGGTGAAGGGATTATTACTGGGTGGGAAAAGGGGAAGTGGGTGGGGTTAGGCAGTTCACATAATCTAACCAAGCCATTTATTGCCCAGAGATATGCCGCACATTAAATTATTATATACCATAAATAATTATACTATTGGCAACATATATCAAGCTTTGTTATGGTAAAATAATTTTGTTATCGTCAATAAAATATCGTTATTTTACACTAACTATTAAACACTGGTTATTTAGCACTCCAGAGGTACAAGCTTACCTAGTGAGCTTGAGAGACATTGGGTTATCTTGTTCAGAATCTGGCAACCTGGGGACAGTCCCACATCATGTGCCAAACATTCATTTTATACAATGATTATTGATAAAAAACTCACATCACTTTCATGCTCACAATCTATAGAACCCTTTATGTCAGGATTCTATCCTGTATATTCTAGAGACGCTCTGTACTTAAATACTGTCTAAGATCAGGCAGAAGTTCGCAAAGCCACATGGTAGATTTATTGGGCACCCTGGAAAGACTGAGGCTACTTTCCTAGTAATGGCAAGTGAAAGTTTCCTTAAAGGTTCCCAAGCTCGTGTCAGCCAGCTAAGGAACTACTTAGAACACAGCCGTGTGCCGTCTACATGAAATTAGCCTGAAAGTAGCAGTGGTGGGGTAGAATTGGGCAATGTAAGGCAGCAGGTAACCCTGCATGATATAAACACAGAAAAAACAAAATAACTGAAAGAGAAAAAGACACAAATGTAGCACAGTAAGATTTTATTTATTAATACATATAATGCAGTTATACATGTTACATACTAGGGAAATCCATATAATAGTCATACATTGCATAAAGAGTAGTCCATATAATACAGTACAGAGAATTGCCATCATGAATAATCCTTTTACCAGCGACATAGCAGAGACATTAAAGGATAAGTGCACTGGAAAAACAAGTAAAGTTTAATTGTAAGATACAGGTTTAAAAAAAAATAAAAATTTTCCCTAGGAGACCTCGAGCCTTCGTGTGTGTGTGTTGTCTGAGAGTTGGCTCATTGCACTGTCTCTTTAGCCCCAAAACCAGTGCTTGTGACGTGCACACGCGTGATGTCATGGCGCACGCAACACGCGTCACGGCATCGCGCCATGCAATGCAGCACGGTGACATCACGCGCACAGGTGTCCGTGCACATGCGTGACCTTGACGTCACGAGCGTGCATGGACGTGCACAAGCGCCACGGACGCCACAAGCACTGATTTTGGGGCAATGAGAGAGTGCAATGAGGCAACTGTCAGAGGGAGGAGCTCTACAGCCTTACCTTCCTCATCCAAGATGTCCGCAACTTACACAGTCACAGAAGGCTCAGGAGGGACCCAGGGAAAGATTTATAAAACCTGTCTCTTACAATTAAACTTTACTTGTTTTTCCAGTGCACTTACCCTTTAATGTCCATGGAAAATAACGCTATGAAAGGGGAAGGCGGCTGGAGTTAAACATCATGTAGATCGAGGCGCAGGGTCTAAGGGGCATATTTATAAAAGAGCAAAAAGCAGCGAAATGTTTTCGCATTCGCTTTTCGCATGGGTTTTCGCAAAAGACAGTTAACGCTATTTATAAAGGTAGCGTTAACGAATGGCGAAACCGTTTCCGCGCAGCTATCGCTAAACCCTTAACGCGATTTTAAAAGAGCGAAAGGTGGTTTTTGCGTTAAAAGAGCGAAAGATTAGCGCGACCCTGAAGGTGGTGAAAGTCATTGTTTGAGCGAAAAGGCATTCTAATAGGTAATATGCATTGAAAAAGCGAACGCGCATTTAGATGAATATGCCTTGGAAAGCGACATAGAAAGGAACGCACATTAGAAAGGCGAACGCACATTAGAAAGACGACCGCGCATTTAATGGAATATGCCTGAAAAAGCGATCGCGTCATTAGAAAGGCGAATGTGCAGTGCAAAAGAAAATTGTATTCCAATTGAGAAATTCTAAGAAGATTGACTAAATAAGACATGCTGACTTCTTGGTAAATGTGATGGTGTCCATTTTGAACTTGCAATCCATTTTCTAATGGGCTTTTCTGGTTTTGAATGGTTTTCGCAATGCAGTCTTCTTAGATGCGTTAAGTTTTCACTGCGAACTTTTCGCTCTTTATCTCGCCCGTTCGCCTTTTTCAGCCGCAAGTGTGTTTTTTTCGCTTTTTTTATAAATAAGGCGAAACGAGCCCCAAATGGCGCTATTTTCGCTGCATGTGCTGCGCTAATTATTTGGCGAAAAAGACAATCCTTTATAAATATGCCCCTAAGTACCTATCTGGTCTTCTCCAGAGCCCCTGATGGTGGGGATGTTGCGCTGCAGATAGGTACCAGGTTGCAGCCCTCAACCAACATGAATTAAATTTGATAGTCAGCAAGCCAAGAGGACATTGACAGCAATTTCTCTGCATTTGCCGAGGACACAAAACTATGTAGGACAATGGAGACTAGAGAAGGTGCAATTGCTCCATTCTGGGCATGCTATATTACAGTGAAATGATGGACGGCTTGGTTAGAATCTGTTTAAATGATTCTCCTTTCTGGTTGCAGACACATCTGTGTAGATTAAAGGAGAATATTAATAATTGCCAATCATACTTAGACAGGCACATTTACATTAATTATAATTAATACAGTGTTCAGGTAATAGAATTCTTTTTAAGTTGATCGTTCCATAGATGCATCCTATGAATAAGTGCAAGAGGATCAAAACCAATGATGCAAACTCAAGTATCTGCAAAACTTAAGGCTCGTAGAGACATGTGATTGAAGGCCAACCGGCGATGCACAATAATTGTACCGAACGGCCATTTTGTCTGACAATCGCTTAATGACGGTCGAAATGACAGTTAGCTGATGATCCGCCAGGTCAGAAAATCAATGGGGCCAACCGTGAGCCCATACATGAAATGATCATCGGACGAAATGGCCATTCGGTATTCCATAGAGTGTTGCGGTTGGATCCGTGATCACATGTATATGAGCCTTTTCTCTGGCCATACATTTGAGTAATGTACCTACTGAAGTTCCAAATCTTTCTATCACAAATGAGTCAAAGAGGAAAGTGTTGAGGGATGTGTCAGAAGTGAAAGGAATACAAACTGAGGTTTACCTGTTGAAGATTTCATTAGGGCACCAGAGCCTTTACATGATGCTCCCATTGTCCTCATTTCAATGGAAAATGCCTCTAGTTTTTCTCAAAATCCTGTTGCAGGAAAGAAGTCTTCATTAAACATCCTATAGCAGAAAATAATCCATTGAATAGACCTCACTACAAAGACGATCAGCCATTATCTGACTTGGAAACAGTAATCTTTGTTCTTGTGAAATCTTTGGATATCCGTTATCAGTCGATCTCCCAATACATCGATGTCCTAAAAATCAAGTGAACAAAACCAGATGTTTGTTAACCTGCCTGACAGCAATGGACTGGTTGGTTACTAATATGGTAATCTATAATGAACTTGGATTACTACATGGCATTTACAATAGGAGGGTTTGGGTTTCACATACTAGAGAAGATTATGTTACACTTTTACATTCAGCTTGTGGAATACTGTAAAACCCTTTTTAAAGGAATAGCCAAGTCTCTGTTCCTTATTTGTTACACTATCACACTAGATTTGCATGTGTTGCCACTTACATCATTCTTGTTTATATGGAGAAGTGGAACATGGAATCTTCTTGAAGGATTTCCTTGAGGAAATGATCCATACTGGGGAAGTCAGACCCCTCACCTAGAGTAGGAGTTACACTGTTAATGTGTGAACGGAAATCAAAAGCTACACTGTTCTTGTGAAAACTGCAGGAAAACTTACCATCAAGTCCATGTACACAGATAACGAGATGTCTCCTTCATGGGAAACTTTGTTCCTCATTGCGAACTAGGCAATGTTGATGCGTTGGACCCTGAGGAGTTCGGATTGTCTCTCTGAATTTTCCCTGGCTTGTATTAATGCTAAAACAAAGATAAAATATTGTAAAGCTGATTGAAGCTGGGTACACACCAGCAGATTCTGGTGAGCGGTTGGCAAGGACGAATCAGAGTGAAAGTCACCGTGACCTACAAAACCATGCAAGGTGCCAAACTTTGTCTGTGCTATTAATATGCAACAACCAATCATAAGTTATCTAATTGCAGTAGCCCAGCAAATAGCTAACGTCTGATTGGTTGCTGAAATAAATAGCACAGGCAAACTGTACACCTCTTATTGTATCATCTCCTAAATTTATCATATACTTATCTGAATTAACTTCCCCCATGGAAGGAAATATTCCTAGAATCCCCCATGGGTAACATTTTTCTAATTGCTATATCTAGTCTATTGGTGGTGATTTTAGGTGTTTTGCCTGGGGTTACAGTGGCCACAAAACAGCTCAAAAAATCCATGAACATAAATCCCATCCAAAAACCAAGATAGAAGACTAAGTAAAATGTAACGAACAGGGATTGTGACATTTACCTGATAGTTGAAACGTTAAGGTTGGGTCAGGATGTAATGGGCCGTTAGTCTAGAATACTATCAGCCAGATCATCAAAATCAACAAGCACATCATCCTACGAACAAAACAGTGAACATTAAGAGTTAATAGACACATTTTATTAATATAATATTCGTCTCTACTTGTAATGTGTTTTTAAACCTTATGAGCTCATAAGTGGTTAATGTAAAGTTGTGACATAAGGTCGTACGTATAATAACAATTGGCCAAATAGCCGTTTTTTTATTTATCTGGTTAGATTTCCGAGATAGTAAAAGTCTTTGATTCTACAATAACCCAAATATATAGTTCCTTACATGTTTCCCTACTGTATATATAATTAATAAAACCTGTTAAGGTCATGCCTATCAAAAATAAGTGATGCTGGTTAGCCTAATTACCTCCAAAACAACTGACTTGTATTTTAACTTTACCTTGATCGGACGCTCCCACAATGGGATATCCTTTTACTTCAGCCGATCCCTCGGTGTATATTTGCCTCCTGCCTTCTGTTTTGAGATGTTACAAGCTCGTAGGAGCAGAGAGTTCTCGTTCGTCTCTTCTGGTATGGAATGTCAGCCATTGGCCATGATGTCACAGTCGGGGCCATGACTGACACACCATACATAGAAAAGAGCAGGAGGCGGGACTTCCGACAAGGGGTCGTATGAAGTAAAAGTTGTAATGTCTCAGTGTGGGAGCGTCGGATCAAGTTAAGGTTAAAACGCAAGTCAATTTTTGGGAGGTAATTAGGCTAACCAGATATTTTTAGGTGGACATGCCCTTTATAGCTATTACAATTTATATTCACAGATTTCATTTCGTTACCTTAACATTTCTTGGATTGGTATAACGCATCTTTCCATCAAACTCCGCATACGCATAATGTCTTACATGGGTATAGTCTTGCCTTGTATCTGCGGAACCAAAAAATCATAATTACCAACAGAAACAAGAGATTTCATGGTTTAAATTACAATTAGATCAAGCTTTTTACTGGGATACCTCAGTTAGATAACATTTGATTGGCTAATTCAGGGACTAGCACTTTTTATTGCATCACACTTGCGATCGCGGGTACCAACCCACAACGCGTCCAAACGTTCGTTTCGGGCAATAATCGGCCCGAGCATGGGCACATTATTGGCCTTTCGGTCAGGGATCGTTGCCCGGCCCACCGGGCGGATCTCTGAACGACCGGCAGTTTCGGTCGATTAAGGCCAAAACGAACGTTCGGAAACATCGTGCATCGCGGGTCGGGTCGTGATCGCATGTGTGTACGAGGCTTTAGACTTTATTTTCTTTATATATACATTTATAGACTATACATTAGTAATATTATATAGAAACAAACTATCTTACTTCTAAAGATGTGCCCATTGTAAAAGATCTCTATGTTTTCAGTGGGTTACAATCTATCGACATGTTACATAAATACATATTCCGTTGCAATTGGGGACTCTGGTAGTCCAGGAATCCGGTTATCCTTTGTTTTATCTCTTCTTTGAACTTAACGAATCTAAAGAAAAAAAAAAAAAAAAAACTTGCTAAAGTTAATGAAACATCAAATTAAAGGTCAAGTTATCCCAATGAAAAAAACATCCCCCAAGCACTTTCTACTGCCCAGACTACATGTAAAATAAAACCGAATCCACTTTACATTCCGACATACACAATAATGAATATTACGTACACTAGTGCCAGTGTTCAGGACAATATGTCGCCAAGAGATCGTGTGATCTCTTTACAGGTTTTAAATACTTGAGGGATTTCTTCATGTCCAGAATTTTCAGGTCGTCATCACCTTCATTACTACAAGCGTTCTGGTACATTTGGCTCAAAGTCTTCACATCAGTATCTTCTCTTGTTTAGGGAATCGTCCACATCTGCAAGTTAAAGTCCAAATTAGGTTTTCTGTATTAATGACCACAATGTTTCTGGGAAACAGATACGCAACTAATCAGAACACATAGTGCACTGGAACCAACTCACACATTGCTTTATGGTCCGTGCACACACACACGATCACAGGCCATATCACTTCAGCTGACTATCACTTAATATATGGGCACTCAGTCGGCTCATCATCGAGGCACGATCAACTGCCCATACATTAAATGAAATCAGCCGTTCAGTACACAAACGCGTGTGGCGGGTCGGGCCCACTATAGCACATGTGTACAAAGCTATTACGTCCTACGTGTTGATATACATACCATTCCTTCATCTGAAGAATTTCATACCAAGACAATCTAGAATGTTATGAAGAATTGGTCTCTAAGTCACCAGATTTTGCTTTGCTGGTTTCCACGCAGTTTGAGTGTCTGTGATAGAGAAAAAAAAGAGACTTTTAGCTTTCAATCAATTCTGCAATGCCTAGATTTAAGAAGTCGATATAAAATCAAGTCATAAAACTTTTTTTCTAAAATAAAAATACCAGAAAAATGTCTGGCACAGTAAGCGATGTTAATATTGGAAATTGTTGGAATTCATGTTCTACTTACCTCATTCCGTCACATGTGAGGGCCTTTTCTTTTGGATTCTCATGGGAAACAAAGGATTTTCCAAACTCAGCCTCCTATCAAAGCAACCACAGAGAAAAAGACAAACACGTCAATATTAGATTTTCTCCTAAAACTATTATATGATTTTGTGTTGTGTTTTTATCTATGACCAGTTCATTTATTAGATTTGTGCTATTCTTTATTATAAAAAATGACCCTGGTCAAGCTATAAGTGGTAAGTCCTTAATGCTGGTCATATAGGCATCGGGAGATCAAGTAAATTCTAATAAAATATCTGCATGCAAAGAAGGATATGTAACAGATGCAACATGGGAGTTTGTGAACATTCTACAGTTCCAGTTTGTGTGTGTACTCACTAGTAACGGGTGTACTCACTAGTAACGGGTGTACCCACTAGTAACAGGGGTGTACTCACTAGTAACGGGTATACCCACTAGTAACAGGTGTACCCACTAGTAACAGGGGTATACCCACTAGTAACAGGTGTATACCCACTAGTAACAGGGGTGTACCCACTAGAAATGGGTGTACCCACTAGTAACAGGGGTGTACCCACTAGTAACAGGGGTATACTCACTAGTAATAGGGGTATACTCACTAGTAACTGATTTTTTTCACTTGAAACATCAACGACCTTATCTACCAGGAGGTCTTTTGTGATAAACTCAAGAAACTTTCCCCACAGATCCATGATGTTTGAGGAAACCTTTAACAGATCCTTGTTGATTTCTATAACCAGCTCAGTAGGATCTTTCTTTTTCTGAAAAGAATAAAAGATTTAGAGTTGAACTATATTAAAGGTTGCCATACATGGGTCGATTCTCCTGATTTCCGATTGTTCCCGATTCAAATCTGAATCAGAAGTACCATCAATCTTCAGCTTAAAATCTGCTGTTAAACTGTTATAGTGGCCATAGACACTACAATCAGAACGTACAATTGCATTGGCCATTGATAAATGTTTTTCAACTGGCCCGATACATAGAATTATTGATTCATGATCTGACGATAGTACGATATTGGGAATATGGTAAGACCGTGATCTTATCTATGGCCACCATTAGATGGCGCTGGATCGGATGACAAGTACATAACGTAAACATTTTATTTTAAAATCAGAAGGTAAAAATATAAAAAGTACATACCTTGATATCGTCACACATTCTTTTAAGGCAAGCGTCGCCGTTCATTATTTCTAAAGGGAAAAGCAGCAATAAGTAGAGAATTAAAACATTTTTTTGAGAAACAAAAAAACCCAATGCTCTGAACTGAGAATGAAAGATTATTAAAGCTCCTGTTAACCCTCTACGTGCAGAATGTAGATTACAGCAAGCAGTTAGCAATCTAACCTTTCCTTTATAACTGACATTATCTAAATACAAACCCTAATGGGCCCTGTAATTACCATAAACCAATCCACTGATCATTTCTATTGAACAGAGATGTTGGTGGCTTTAGAAAGCTGTAATGGATTGTGATTTGTAAATGGAATGTCCACCAATAGGGGCCAGGTAATGTTCAGGCTTGGTGGAGCAGGTTACCATTTCATAGTTATAGTATGGAGCTATTTAAGCTGGTTACACACCATACAATAATTCGGGCCTAATTATTGTATGGCAGCTCCGACTGATCGCCGACTGTTACTTCATCTGAATCGGATGAAAGATTGATTGGACGGGTTGGAAAACCACAACTGATTGTGCAGTCCTCTATGGACCGCACGATTGGTCACGGTTGTCAGATGCACCTGCTTTTGCCGCAACCGACATTCCTGTATTGTATGGTGTGTACCCAACTTTAGACAATCCTCAAGGATTGGTGGTTATGGGTAATAGACCAGTTTGCCCACACATTGGCTCTGTACTTTAATCCACAATAACTGTGGGAGAATAAAATACACCTGTTTATATTATTTAAATACAACGTTAAATAAGATCTGACATACCAAGCTCCATCTTGTGAGAAATAGGCAGCACCTTCGATACGGTTACAAAATAGCTGTACAGTCCTTTAAATGAGTGAAGCATGCAGGCACAGAGTGATGCGTGATAATTGTGCGCATGTTGGACTGAGCTCTTATCGACTACAAATCTTTCACCCTAAAAGAAACATGGACAGTGATGTAATAAGTAATAACCATAGTAACATATAATCCTTAAAGGCTCTAATCAAAATGAAATCCCTAAGGTCTATGTCAAGTAGGGAGAAATGATATACAATTCAACAATTGTACTTACATCTGCAGATTTCTTCTTTAATGTTTTTCCAAAGAGAACCCGTTCCATGGAAGGGGGAGTCTCCTTCTTCTGGCCTTGGAACAGTTTGTTAAACCATGTGGTTTTCTTTGGAAATCTGTTATAAAATATAAATCATTATGGGGTCAATTCCTGAGGGAACAAAGGATTAACGTGTCTATAATTTAACGTTCCTGCAATGTTCTGAAACCCGTCCATTTAGTGATCAATATTACAGAATGATTAATATTATCAGAATCGCGAGACTGGAAGGGAGAACCCCCCACACTGCTCTATGTTATGACGGAATAGACGTTTAGGTTAGATTGAACACCAAATCCATCTAATGTTGAGCCAGTGTATGGCCGAGCCAAGGATGACATCCAACACAGCCCTACATTAAAAGGAAATGAGAATTATAACAAAGGTTACATCTGTTTACCTAGTGACTGGCAGATGCAGTGCAAGTAAAGAGCCATGAACGATGACTGTTAACATGGAGGGAAAGCCCTTGTCGGTCATATACATATCCAGAGATTTATGAAGTCCATCACAGAGATTCCAGTTAAGATCAAACTTCTTACTGGAAAGAGGTTGAGGTTTCTTGACTCTTTAAAAGGAAAAGATTCACATAATTATATTTCCTTAAACACAGACACAGGACCATAAAATGTAATGGTAGAAACACAAACTATTACTATTATTTCTTCATTAATAGACAAGTCTGCATAACACAGTAACCCCAGCATTCCTGGCTCAAAGAGCAGTGCTTGCCTTCAATACCTGGCCATCAAATTATAGGCCTATAGTTGGCTGTGCAGAGAGACAAATGCCCTTAGTCTTTACTAGTATATGTCCCATATTCCATTCTAGCGA
The DNA here is from genome assembly GCA_019447015.1 of Hymenochirus boettgeri. NCBI lineage: Eukaryota > Metazoa > Chordata > Amphibia > Anura > Pipidae > Hymenochirus > Hymenochirus boettgeri. The sequence goes on along the minus strand of CM033475.1, from coordinate 205,277,428 downwards.
TTAAACTATTAGCAACATAGTATTGGAGGTTATATAAAGACATACGTCCATCTAGTCCAACCTTTATACCCTACCCATAATGTCTGTATAACAGTTACATAGCAACATAGTATTGGAGGTTGTATAAAGACATATGTCCATCTAGTCCAACCTTTATACCCTACCCATAATGTCTGTCTAACAGTTACATAGTAACATAGTATTGGATGTTGTATAAAGACATACGTCCATCTAGTCCAACCTTTATAACCTACCCATAATGTCTGTCTAACAGTTACATAGTAACATAGTATTGGAGGTTGTATAAAGACATACGTCCATCTAGTCCAACCTTTATACCCTACCCATAATGTCTGTATATACATTACATCGTAACATAGTATGTTTAGTTGTATAAAGAACTATGTCCATCTAGTCCAACCTTTATACCCTACCCATAATGTCTGTATATCAGTTACATAGCAACATAGTATTGGAGGTTGTATAAAGACATACGTCCATCTAGTCCAACTTTTATAGCCTACCCATTAACCCTAAATAACAGTTGATCCAGAAAAAGGCAAAAAAAAAAAAATCTGAAAAAGGGGAAAATATTCTTCCTGACTATAAATGGCAAAACTGAAAGTATACCTGGATCAACCAGAGCTACAGTATATGTATTAATACCAGTAATTCTCCATATTATATAGTATCCCTGTACCAACCAGAAATACAGTATATGTATTTATACCAGTAATTCCCAATATTATATAGTATCCCCATACCAACCAGAACTACAGTATATGTATTAATACCAGTAATTCTCAATATAATATAGTATCCCTGTACCAACCAGAACTACAATATATGTATTAATACCAGTAATTCTCAATATTATATAGTATCCTGTACCAACCAGAAACTACAGTATATGTATTAATACCAGTAATTCTCAATATATATAGTATACCTGTACTAAACCAGAACTACAGTATATGTATTAATACCAGTAATTCTCAATATTATATGTATCCCTGTACCAACCAGAACTACAGTATATGTATTAATACCAGTAATTCTCAATATTATATAGTATCCCTGTAACCAACCAGAACTACAGAATATGTATTAATACTAGTAACTTTCAATATTTTTTAGTTTTAGAAACTTATCCAGCCCACTTTTAAAGTTACTGTAACTGAAATACAAATAAGTGAATGGTAAAGATTAGAGTTTAAACTTGTACTTACAGGTCCACAGGGAATGCATTGTATAAATCAAAGGACACGCGGAACTTCAGTTTCCTCATGGTCTCTTCAAGCTGTTATAACAAACAGTATAAAGTGTTAAACATGGCACGTGGTAAGCAAATGGAATCTATGAAGTATAGGAAGATTTGCAATATATTGGTAGAATACCTTACCTTTCTTTCATTGAGAAGCATTTTAATATTGAAAATACAAAGTCATCCAGTGGAATGTCTTCACAAGTGTCCTTTATGGAAAATGCTCTGAAGATTGAATTATTGCCGAGGATGAAGGAATCGCCTAAAACAAGAATTATGGAGGAGTTTTAACGAATGTTAAAAACTACAAAGTCAATGTTCCTTTAACATGCAGAGGGTTAATGATATGAGTGAAAAGCAAGTTTATAAATGATCTACATCAAAAATATGTTTGTGAAGGTTCTCATTCATCCAGGGACATCTGTTGTATTCAGATAGATCAACTGGATTTGAGGTTAAGTACTTGAAGGGGTTTCACTAGTCATCCGATTGGACCTCTCCATGTAGAATCAATTTTCGGGCTCCTGAATGGAGAGAGCCAGTCGGATGGCTAAACTTCAATTCCACTTCATCTAACTGAATAACAGATCCATATAAAAGGAATGTACAACAAAGACTATTTACATTTACTGGGGTACAGTTTGACAGTAGAACGTTTGACTTCATTGCCCAGTATTTTGTCTCTAATTTTTATAAAAGGATAGCACACTTATATAGAATATATAAAATACTGAATTAGTGACCCATGTGTAGCAGCCCTTAGTTTACCGACTTACCATTCCCTTTCACTATTCTGCTTCCAATATATGAGGGTATGATGAAGGGGCCTCCAGGAATGTCTGGATCCAGTAACGCGCCTAAAAGGTAAAAGAAACAATGTCATTTTAATAAAAAAAGAATGTACAATATCAAAGGGCTAAATATCAAGGGCAGGGCTAGATCGGCACTAAGAGCTCGACTTTCACGGCTTGAGATAGGCGCAGTAAAGCAGACTTAGCAGTTTTAGTTCCTCTACCTGGTTTTTATTAGGGGAGGGTTGGAACGCAGTTTAGTTTCCTTTAATTAGGTATTATTTGGAAGTGCTTTCATTCTAAGTCACATGGCACATGTGCAGATGTTGACAATTCTGTGCACTTTAGTGCTATTTTGATATAATTTGTCCCGTCTAGACTGGACCAATTGTATATTTGGTCAGACAGTCGTGAAGGACTATTGGGAACTGCCTCCCCTGCGCTGCCTCTGCATGGATGGATTGAATTCCGGCCTCCAGCACTCACATGGGGTAGGTAAAATGCCAGTTTGCTGCCATTATGTATATATTATATATCAGTATGTGATAAAATTCCCATGGCAACCTGTATGTAATGAAATGCCCATGGCTACCAGTATATGATAAATTCCCATGGCTACTAGTATGTGATGAACTGACCATGGCTACCAGTATGTAAGGAAATGCCCATGGCTACCAGTTGTGTAATAAATGCCCATGGCTACTAGTATGTGATGAAATGCCCATGGCTACCAGTTTGTAATTAAATGCTTATGGCTACCAGTATGTGATAAAATTCCCATGGCTACCAGTATGTAATAAAATGCTCATGGCTACTAGAATGTGATAAAATTCCCATGGCTACCAGTATGTAATAAAATGCCCATGGCTACCAGTATGTAATAAAATGCCCATGGCTACTAGTATGTGATGAAATGCCCTTGGCTACCAGTTTGTAATTAAATGCTTATGGCTACCAGTTTGTAATTAAATGCTTATGGCTTCCAGTATGTGATAAAATTCCCATGGCTACCAGTATGTAATAAAATGCTCATGGCTACTAGAATGTGTAAAATGCCCATGGCTACCAGTATGTAATAAATGCCCCTGGCTACCAGTATGTAATAAAATGCTCATGGCTACTAGAATGTTAAAACATTCCCATGGCTACCATTATGATAATAAATACCCATGGCTACCAGTATATAATGAAATTGCCAGTTTGCTACCAGTATATACTGAAATTGCCAGTTGCTGTACCTGTAATGGAATACAGTGCCTCTGTGTCATTAATCTGTGTATTTCTCTCTACACCTCTGTCTGTCTATTTCTTGTCTTTATTCCTAACTTCCTGGCTGTGTATCTATCTCTCAGTTTACTCTTAGTAAGTACCTAGTGGTGTGGTCTAATTGGGGCGGACCAAAAAAATTACGACGCGTTATGCACGGCACAATGGCGTGCCCGGAAGTGCCCCATATCTTTTCAGACCTAGAGAGCCCCTGGAAATCCCTATCACAGAGATCGCAATCAGAGTGGCCAAAGAAGAGATATTCTGTCTAGAGAAATCTACCAACATGCACAGAAAGCTGGGCGCACACGAACGTGAAAGGGGCGATTACGTTGGATCTGACAGAACTGCCCCTTTTCCTGCAATTTGTGTGTCCTGCAAACAAGTGTTCCCATGCACGTTCACCTTCAGCGTCGGGATCGCTCGTTACGCCCGCAGTCTGCCCCCTGTACTAAAGTTTAGGGAGGACGTGTGTACCCAGCTTTATTCACAGAATTTTAATTAGGTTAAGAGAAAAAGGTTGGTGCCCCCTTGCAATTATAATTGTTTGATAATTGTAGGAAAACAAGCACACTCTTTAGTATGTGTGGCTTTTAGGCTTAAGAAATTGCAGTTTAAGATAGACTTACCCTTTATCTAATAGCACTTTTTTGAACTTTGTCAATAGCCACAAAACTCAAAGGTTGCTTGGACCTCACCATTTTTTGTTTCAATGAAAAGCTGAAACACAGAGAGAAAGAAAAATTAATTTACCACCTTGAGCATTTGCACCTCTTAACGCATCATCTGTCTGCTACTTCCTGACCAGGCTTTTATACACACTAGTTATAAAACACCCTTAAGTTAGGATGGATGGATAGATGGATTTGGTGGTCCTTCCCGTGCAGTGCAATATGGGATTACCCAACAAATCTACAGGCAGATATGAGACACCATTTGTTTCACCATAATGTCATATTTGTAAACATTGGAATAGTCAATGAAAGAAGACACTGGTGTTTTTAAACTCTAGTTACCCTATGGAATGGCTGCCAAGGGAATGAAAGGAGGGGGGAACTAACCTTTTTGATGATGGCCAAAAGGAGTTTTTTTGACTATAGTTACCCTTTAGTATGGCTGCCTCATTAATGTATAGATAGGCCATAGGTGTGTGTAGCTGTGTCAGGTTAGAGGTAAAAAAAACAAATTTATAACCAATAGCACTGTATTTACTGGACTGGAAAGTCGTAACAGGCCCAAGAGCTTACAATCAGTTTACGGCTGTAATGGGATAATATTTATAACCAATAGCACTGTATTTACTGGACTGGGAAAGTACGTAACAGACCCAAGATCTAACAATCAGTTTACTGGTCTGTAATGGGATAATATTTATAACCAATAGCAATGTATTTCTTGGACTGGACAGTACGTACTGAATCTCCTCCCTGTCACTCTACCCTTTTTGGCTACCATGCCACCGAAACGCCCCTAACCCCCCTCCCCACCTCCTAACACACCTGCCCCGCCACTGCATGACATCAGTGACGCTGTGACGCACGGCGATGCCCTCATCTAGATCTCTCCCACCCTGCCCAGAAGCAGAAGTGGTAGGGTAGGATGTCAGGATGAATATTTATAACCAATAGCACTGTGTTTACTGGACTAGACATAACAGGCCTAAGATCTAACAATCAGTTTACTGGTCTGTAATGGGAATAATTTTATAACCAATAGCAATGTATTTACTGGATAGCCATAACAGGCCTAAGAGCTAACAATCAGTTTACTGGTCTGTAATGGGAATACTATTATAACCAATAGCACTGTATTTACTGGACTAGACAAATACAGGCCTAAGAGCTAACAATCAGTTTACTGGTCTGTATGGGATAATATCACTAACCAATAGAACTGTATTTACTGGACTAGACTGTACGTAACAGTCCCAAAAGCTAACAATCATTTTACTGCTCTTATTGGGATAATATTTATAACCAATAGCACTGTATTTACTGGTCTGGACTGTAATATAAAAGTAATCAATTGTTCAGTGGAATCCCGCCAGGTAGATTGTGAGGTGCACTCCCTGTAACCTGTGCCACATCAGGTAAGTATCAATTATATTTAATTTCATAGGGAAGCACACTCAAATAGAATATTACACAACAGTTCCATTTATTAGTGCTCAACACACAAACCAGGTACACAATGTTTCATCCTGAAGTGCAGAGCATGCGGAGCAGGGGTGCCAGATAAGGTAGGAGAAAGTGGTTGACTCAAGTATAAACTGAGGTTCGGTTTAAAGCCTGAAATCCCTGGTTTATAATCGAGTATATACGGTAAACTAATTCAACCAGACCCAGGTAATTTCCCGTTAACCCTCTGTCCCAATGTGCAAAATACAGGAGCTGAGTAGCACTTACTTTTCTGCAAGATCAAAGCAGTTGAAATGATTAGTGAAGCAGCTTCTTATATACTGCTGTGACATCATCTAATTAGCATATCTTGGTCACATGATCCCTACACTGTGACATCGTTTAATTATCATACCGTTGGTCACGTGATCCCTACACTGTGACATCATCTAATTATATCTGGTCACATGATCCCTACACTGTGACTTTGCTACTTTTTGTAGCAGGAAATTCAATGTCCACACACTTGGCAGTTTAAAAAAAACATGACAGTTAAGAACAGTCAGAATGACAAAAAGTAGCAGATTTTAATGATCATTCACTGACAGGATTGGGTGTGTGGATTTCACTTCTTTATATCAGAACCAATCCACAGAACCATGTAACCCAATTAGTAATGTATAAGTATCACGTCCCTACGTGTTCCTAATTAACTTGGCTTGAAGGGCGAAAGTACTGTCCTTTCTATTGCCAAGACCCAGCACTAGGCACAAGCGTGAGAGTCACAATCCGTACCTGTTAAGTATCTTTAAAAAAAATTTGCCCCTTGGTCTTTTTTATTTTGGCCCCTTATATGATTGAGTTTGACACCCTGAGCTAGAGACAAAATTCGGTACAGGCGTGCCGTTACAGCGGTATCAGTGAATTTTGGGCCAGTTTTTCCCATAGAACTATAATGGTAACACTCCTAAATGTGGATATTTCCAGGTTTAAAGTTTGTACACACTGCAATCACCACGCAGACAGTCCTAATCTAGAGTTGTCAGACAGTGACTCGATGAGACAATCGCTCCAGGGGGATTTATTGATTATGAACCAGGTATTTTATGCTTTGATTTACCCAGTGCACAAGCCTAGGTAGGATGTTACCTGCAGAAAGGACAATGGTACCCAGGCCTCGTTTGGCGTTGATGGGAGCCAGGGTTGCTAGGCCCCCTATTTGCAGAGAAAAAATCCCAGGTCCTGCAGTCAAGGCTGAAATCCTATGAATGGACCTTGCAGCCCCTCCCCCAAAATGCCCCCTCTCTCTATCAGTAAAATAGCCTTGCATTCATGGCAGCCAGAAATGATTGGTAAACAATCCAGCTGGACATAAACCAAGTGAAGAGAGTTCATTTCTACCATCAAATGTTATGTTTTAAAGTTCACCATGGTTCTATAAAATCAAACCCCAATATAATGTGTTTTAAAAGGCTTGAAATAGGGACTGTAACTGGAAATGCTATTATCTAAAACTGTTATATAAGGCCAAACACGTATTAAAGTATGGACTTGTACAATACAATAAGAGTGATGAGAACTTGCATTGGTGTTTTCCATTTGAAGGACCCAATGAATCAATCTGTAGTCTATGATGAGTGTTGGTACGTACCATTTGTTCCACATGATGGGTGTATTATTTTACTACCTGGCACATTTCCAATGCAATTACATTTCACAGGTACCACAGTATTGCCTAATGGACCCAATATATTTAGCACTGATTTTTCTGAAAGTTATATTGCCTGTTGAACTTCTTTGTTACATACACATCCAGATAGATGTACCTCAACTTCTGTGCGAGGTCCATCAGGAGCCCATACTAGCAATGAGGACACCTGGTTATCTCAATATTAAGCAGAACCTACAGATATGTTCATACAGGGATAGATCTCTTTATTAATAGAGGTGTAAGACTCCTAATCCTCTTCGATCTCTTGCCATTGACTATATGAATATGTTAACATTTAATGACTTGCAGGTGTATGCAGGTGTACGTCTGTACAAATTCTTGCTGGAGCTCCTGCTTAGTGGAGACATGAGAGATTGCATATAGTGGTTAGACCGTGAGAGGGGCACTTTCCAGTTCTCATCAAAACATAAAGAATTACTGGCTCACCGATGAAAATGACCTATCAGAAGATGGCACGCGCACTTCGCAACTACAGCAAGAGCAGGGAAATTCGAAAAGTCAAGAAGAAGCTGACATACCAGTTTGATAGTTTACTGCTGGGGGATAGGAACATGGAACCAGCGTTATGTGCTCTGGCCTAAACCTGACTCTTTATCTTGTGCATAGAGAGAATGAAAGACCTGTAAAAAAAATCAGTTTTTCCATCAGTCTCTGATATACTGCTAAATTCGATAACCTTAGACATGTCTTATTTTTACTTGATGTGTTTGTTGCTCATCCATTCTTCCCAAGATCTCTGCTTTTGATAACCCCTCGCTTTGAGGCCAAATCCTTATTAGGCACCAGCCCAATAGACTTGAGTAAAGCTTGCATTACCAGCAGCAAAGGACTATGGGAAAAAGTAAGAGAGGGATAATCAATTGTATTTACATTGGGAGTCACATGCACTTCATTTATTATTTAACATAATATCCGTTTAGCAAATGCTTCTCTGACAGTGTGCACACAAAACAAGTAACTGCAGCTTGTAAACTGTTTTCTAATTAAATCGAAAAGATCCAAATTCTTGGAACATGATATAGATTTTGTAGCTTCATCGATTGTTAAGGGTCCGTATGTTTAATAAAAAGCATATAGAGGTTTATCCATGTTTGAAGTTTGGCTACATAGATTAATGTAGGAACACTTGCCAGTTTTTTCTATTTACTTTAGATTAACTGATATTATACAGAGAGAATTAATATGGATCGACAGGACATCACTCTGACATGAGTGTGAACTTGTTTAATTCATACATTACTGCAATCATTGGTCAGTATAATTCCTGTAGTGTATCGAGCAATAGGCTGCAACAACCACAGTTCTAGTAACAAAGACTTTCAATTATACTGTGCGATTTTAAAATAAATGTATATTATGTTATAATATATTTTGTTATCGTAGATTATAAATGATAGTAGGGTCAGCCTCTACTAGTGTACAATCAAACTCATTCACTAACCAAATGAATACCAATAAGGGCATATTTGTGTGCAAAAACCCTGAGTTCTTTTATACATTCAGATGAATAGAATTAATATTGCCTTTCTACCCCAGGACCTCTTCATCTGTACACACAGAATTGAAATCATCTAGTTAGATAATATATGGGTGATAAAGGCCCTCACCTTGGGTACGAATAGGGGAGGGGTGGTTTGGAGGCACTGCAGTTACCCTTTAATTAGCAAGAACATTCAATGTTAAAGTAACAAATTTTACATTAGTTACTTAATATCTATAAGGATTAGACATAATCTACACGCTGTATGATTAACTCCCCTTTAATATTTACATATAACATGAAAGGGTGGTCGGTCACCTGAGAGATTTTAAATATATATTTTTATTATATTGTGAATATAGGCAATCAAACTTTAAACCCCCAACTGATTTAAAGGTGTTAAGGCACACTTCCACCGAACAGCAAACGTTTCATGTATATACATTTGTTTAAAATCAAAAGCTATGACTAAATGGGAACAGAGGTTGAGATATCCTATCTCAGATGACAAATGGCTCACAATATTTCAACAATCAAACAAGTGCACAGCTGACATACAAGCCAAGGAGAAAACATAACATTTTATTTGATTGGTATATTAAGCTAGGTACACACCCTATTTTTCCTCCTGACCGACCGTTCGATACTTTCGACCGGTCGGCCAGGAGTAAGGACTGTCGGTCGCGGCAAAAGCAGCCGCGTCTGACAGTTACCACGACCGACTCGTCCGACACGATCGGACGAGGTTTCCACCATGTCCTATCGTCCTTTCGTCCGATTTCGGACGAACGATCGGTCAGACATGTGCTGCATTCGGATGCGATAATTTCGGTCCGATCGACCGATACACTGAACTATCGGTCGATCGGACCGAAATATCTCATCGTGTGTACCCAGCTTAACACCTTCCTTCCTCCACAGAGCCAACCCATCCTTATCAGACAAATGCTCTTCTGAACCTCCCACCACCACCAGCCCAAACACTGATAATGTATATGTGCACGGCAGCAAGGATTTTGCTAGCGGCAACTTGGAAACAATTAAGCTCCACAAAAGCAGCATTAATAGATAAAATCTGGTGGATTTACAACAAATTTTTAGCACACACTCTTAACAACTCCCTAACCAAATGTAGTAAAACCTGGAATATCTGGATACTAAAGATGGAAACACAGAGAGCCTGAACTTCCGACCCCCCACATGTAACACAGGGACAGAAAAGATATAAACAAGGATCCTTACAACAGGTCCCTTTGGCTGTCCTGGAATTACCGTATATACTTGAGTATAAACCAGTTTTTCAGGCTGTAAAATCAGCCTGAAAACTTGGACTCGGTTTATACTCGAGTCATACTTACCTAGCACTCCGGCAGCCGCACGATCATTCCCTGTACTGGCGCGCCGGCCTGAGTCACTGCCCGGCGCCAATTAGTGACGTCAGCCGGCCGCGCCAGTACAGGAATGAGCGCACGGATGCCGGAATGGAGAGACGCTTACCTTCAATGGCACACAGTCCCAACAGGAAGCCCTTGGATGGGGAGACCCACAGTTCCTGGTGGAGAAGAGCCCACAGGTACAAAATGAACTGGGTGGGAGGGTGAGGGTGGCATTCAAGATGTTTGGAAACTACAACTCCCAGCATGCTTTATTAGCTGGGAGTTGTAGTTCCAAACATCTTGAATGCCAAGTGAGGGGTGGCATTCAAGATGTTTGGAAACTACAACTCCCAGCTAATAAAGCAGCTGGGAGTTGTAGTTTCCAAACATCTTGAATGCCACCTCACTTGGCATTCAAGATGTTTGGAAACTACACTCCCAGCTAATAAAGCATGCTGGGAGTTGTAGTTTCCAAACATCTTGAATGCCAAGTGAGGGTGTCATTCAAGATGTTTGGAAACTACAACCCCAGCATCTTTATTAGCTGGGAGTTGTAGTTTCCAAACATCTTGAATGCCCACGTTTCTACCCTCGGTTTTATACTCGAGTCAACAACTTTTATTAGGATTTTTAGGTGAAATTGGGTACCTCGGTTTATACTCGGTCGGTTTATACTCGGTATATACGGTAACAAGAGAGCGAGTGGCCCACCACATTCTCTGCAAACTGTTCTTGAATTATTGAATATTCGCTAAAAACAGATGGTTAACAAATTACAATGAAAAACAATGTTATGTTAACATCTGGCCACAAATCAAGTACAGTATAAAAGCTTTATTTTTATGCAATTGAAATTACAAACGTACATACATTAAAAAATTAAACAGAGGGAGGAGGCGGATACCTTTGCCATAAGGAATAGAATTTATCATTTAATATCTGGTTTACACATACATGTAATAAAATGGGACAAATTAGTAGTTGGTTGCAGGCACCATTTTTTTGTTTTAAGGGGGGACATCCCTTAAAGGATACAAAATGTTTATATTATTCTATTGCCATCCTGACCACTTTCCCCAATGATGTGTGGTGGAGACAATATAAAAACCCACCCATTAACAAGTCTATAATACCCGATTGGATCTCCATCACTCAGTTTTTTCTCCTTCGTTTCCATGCTTATTCACCTTTTTTTTAAAGGGCATGTCCACCTTTAAACAACTTTCCATATATTATAGGTATTTCTCCCAGCCCCAACCGCTATAATCATATTAGCAGAAAGTCCCCCAATAGTTACTTACCTTACCCTCTCCTCTTCGCCGCACTGCCCCACGGCCCTCTGCGTTGCACAATACTGCAAGCAGGGGGCCGGACCGGTAGCCGTGTCTGTGATCGGTTGGGAGGCAGCCAATCACGGACGCGGCTGCTGGCAGTTCAGAACGGCGGAGAAGGGGTAAGGTAAGAAACACTATTGGGGGACTTTCTGCTAATATGATTATAGCGGTTGGGGCTGGGGAAGCAATACCCTATAAACATTGAAGGGTTTAACAATAGGGGGAGGGAGACCAAATCGGGTGGGAGAGGAAGGGAGAGGGAGGAGGGGGAAGGTCTGCAGTGCGCATGCCAAAACTTCTCCCAGAGGGGAGACAGGAGGCAGAGACCTATATGGATTCTGCTATCCTCCTGGTGGCCAGTTTTTTGGACTTTGGGGGGGATTACTGGAGAACTATTTGGGAGCTGGGATGTGAGGTAAGGATTTATTACACGCTATAGAGTGGGGCCAGTAGTGGGGAGAATATAGTTTTGTGGCGACATGCCCTTAAATTGATTATTCACTCTTTTTGTGCCAGATCCATTTGATACTGCAGTTGCTGTTTATAGGCCCTAACTAGAACCTATACTTGCCCTACAGACGTTAGGAGCTGGATTTGTTCTCCTCTCCTTCTGCAGAGGGTTCTCCTGGCTCTCGCTTCTCCGTTAAAAACAGAAAGGCTGTCTAAACTACGTATTGCAAGCTAAATATCTAACAATCTTTATCTATATATGAGGGAACCCTGGGTTATTATGATGGTCCAACTCCTGCTTAGGAATAATTAAAACACAAATCTGCAATGGCTGAAGAAATCCAGACAGTGTTTGTATTGACAATACATTATTTGGATGTTTAGTGGCAGGACAAACACAAAGGATGAATAACTATGATGTCATTACACACAACAGAAGGGAAATATTTGTACTGGTGCAGTATTACTGTTTGCTATATAACAACTAAAATGAAAAATAAACTATAGAAAGATTCGGAAAATTAAATAAGCTTTGATTGGTTAATTTCACCTTTTGTGATTGTATAAAAGGAGAAATCCTGGTGTCGTCATTGCACAGAGCGTGCCTGTCTGGATGCCAAACACCAAACGCATGGACCCTATTTGCAGCCATATGCGGGTTCTGTAAAGGGCATGGATTGGGCTGCCCCCAGGGTAGCAATCTCACAGAATAAAGTATGAATTCTCTTTTCATGTGTTCACTGAAAAGGTGAGGATAACCAATCTAGGTTTGTAAGTTAATTTGATCGTTATATTCTTCTTTAAGTTGACTATATGATAGTCTAGCAGAAGTATAAAATGCCAATGAAGCACATTAAATATGCCAAGTAGGATTAAATATTTCTACCTTCATTTCTTCCTAGGACAATGTGGTTGTGACAGTGAAGTCTGTTAAAAACACAAGTCTTTTATGTATAAATAGAACTACAATAATAGAACACTATGTGGCAAAAAATATGAAGGTGACTTAAACTTACAGCTGTTAACTAAATGTTTTCATAGATAACCTTGAGTATTCTGAGCACAACCTGCCACTCAGCTGCTTCCTTTTTGCAGACTTACAGCAGAGGAGCCCCCTCTCCATCTGCTAGTGCCTAGAGGTTTAAAAAGTGTGTGGGGTGGGTTGAAAGGATTGCTTCCTAAGCTATACAATACTATAATGGTATTGTGTTGTGTTGTGGGTGAAATGAGAGAAGCCAACTCCCCATTAAAGGAATAATCATTTTGTAATAAAGGTAAGTAACTGCTATTCCTACCATCTCTTTTGCTTCAGCAGAGGATTACTCACCTCTCATCTTGGGGTACAATGGACGCATCTTACATTCGTGTCCTTTTATACGATTCATGTGCTCTGCACGTGTCTAATTTTAGGAAGTCAGTTTAGCCCACGGCAGAGATGTCACAATGTGGGGATGTGAGAGTGAGTCTCTTCCCTCAATTTATCATTCTCTGTGTACTATCCAGGTATCCCACCCCTCCCGGATCTTCCGGAGTCTCCCTCGATCCCTCTCCCGGACGGAGAGGAGTCCTGAACCTCCTCGCCATCACGCCCCCTTTTTGTGCACCATGCCCAGACTGCCCATGCCACACCCATAACACTCCTAACACTGCCCTCCTCCCCTCCTTGGTTGTGTTCCCCACCACCGGACGTGATGTAAATACATGTCTCACACCGCATGTCACGCCCCCTTATCACACCCCCTCCTCCCCCCCCTGCCCGCAAGTACATAGTGGCAGGGTGGATGTCTGACAATGTGCAGACAGGACCATTTTTACCTTAGGGCAAAACAGGCAATTTACCCAGGGCACCAACCCTGAACTAATGGTCAAGAGTTAACTAAAGTCTCATTTGATTGTCCAGTACAGCTATGACCCTGATTGTCAGTGACAAGAACTATTGGCCAGGTTCCATACAGAGGAAGAAGGTGGGCAGTGCACTGGACCAACGAGGGAAACAAGGGAAAATATTATTTTTTAAATTCTTAGTTTATATCATGCATACCTAGTTATTCTACATATTCTCTTAATTTAAATCTGTGAATTTATACCCCTGCTATTCCCTACTTTGGACATTAAAGGGCAAGTCCACCCTCATAGAACATCTTTTTAGAATTAATGGCCTCTTTAAAATATGTTGATATATCATAGTTTGTCCTATGAATTCATTACTGTATGCCCATATGCTTCTGATGCCTCATGGAAATAAGCAATTTAGAAACCTGTACTGAGCGGGCGATGCTCAGAAGAGGCAGACAGGGGAATAACATTCAGTCATTGGCTGTGATGTTAACTGTCCAAATCCATAAACTGACAGTTTACGGAAGAAACAGGAAGCAGAAAACAGTGGCAACAGGACATTGTGCAGGATTTTCAGGTTAGACTTATAATTTTCACATTTCAAACTATTACCATTAGGGTTTTGGGGGGATTTTACCAGGTATGTCGTTTCTCATTTGGGGGCTGGACTTGCCCTTTAATGAAACTACATTTCAGGTTCTTCCTTCTCTGCCCAGAATGCACCACTACCTTGGAAGTTCCTAACAGTAATTTCTACAGATTGGCTGTTGGATGGGTCAAAAGCTCAGATCTCTACTGAGCAACTGAATCAACCCAGGCGATCGGTCAGAGGACAAGACCATAACGGTCTCTATTAGGGGTCCTGCAAACAGAGAGTCAGTATTTCAGAAGCATTATTTATACACAGCCAATGCTGAATGGGAAGATTAAGGTCCTTGGATAGAAAATACTGCTCTTTTTCTTAAAAAGTATATGTTTTTGCACTGAACTTAACTCTCCTACTGAATTAACCAGAAAGCTTATTAAAGAATAGTTGTTGTGTGGGGTTTGATGTTTCGAAGAGCCATGGGAAAAATTATTATATTAAAGGACAATTCTACTCATTTCTTCCCATTTCTTCTTTTGCATTCTTGCCAACGTTCCTGAAGTAAGACATTAAAAACAGTTTAACTGAAAAGTACTTGGGACAGGGATATAGGACTGGTAATTCTAACTCCCATTTTGTTTTATGTGAGGAGCACCAGCCCAAACAAAACTGATTTTGCCAGTCCTCCTCCTAGCTTCAGCGCTACCTTAATACAGGAATAGTCCAGGACTAACCTGGCAAATGAAAAACGTATGTGCTGTAGCTCCTCAATGAAATGATATTGAGAGGTAGGATAATCAATCCGACCTCCCTGCCCCCAGACTTCCCATTTTAAACAGTTAATTTTTAGTATAGATTTAGATATTTTTTATATTATAGATATCCTTAAAGTCGGGTATCGAACCGCCCAATTGTCAAGTCCTACGTCCCAGCAGTCTTGGCCTTAATGCCTCTGAGCATGTGCCAGCTCGTAGAGCATTAAGAGAAGGTTTAAACATGGGGAAGATGGTGGGTAAATACAGAATAATCTTCCTTCAGGAACATTGTCCGGGTTGTTCGAGGCTGAGGTTTGTTAGATTTTAAAATTTGTGAATGCCCTTTAATATCTTGTAAATTATATCCTCATAAGTTTGCTTAATTATATCATTAAATCAAGCGGTGTGACATGCGCACTGCGACCGGCTGTATAACTGGAGATACTGTACATATAACGGGTTTATGAGACGTTGATGTTGGGGGCTGGGCCAAGTCACGCCCACTCCTCTTACATTCCAATCCCAAAGCCCAGGATCAAACCTGTCCGTTTCCTCCTCACCCCTCAGAGAACAGTTTCTTATTGAGCAATGACACTGTCACGTACACAGCGCTCCGCCCACCTGTCAGTTCGCCTTAACAGCCAATACGCCCCCGCTAACAATCCCCCACCTTCCCGGTTTGACGTCCCGGAATGAGGCGTGGCTATACGTTAAACAGGTCCCGCCCCACTAGCTCTAAGGGATTGATTGGTCACTTTGTTGTCAGTGCTGCAGGAGGGGGATCAGCTGGAAAGCTTGGGATGTGCAGTTCCCACCGCAGGTTAGCTACAGGGAAGCACAAAGGTAACGTTCAAGGCAGCCCATTATTAATACACACTAAGTGAAGTTCTGTGCCTGTAGCTCCAGCTGGGGCCCTACACTTTTCATTGCCCTTATTTAGATCAGTGGGCTGTAGTGTCTTTTGGTAGTTGTGGCTTTATAGTGCATTCTGGTAGTGTAGTTCATAATCGTCATGTAAGGGTGAATTGAATCTTTTGTCTTTCAGATATAGACACTGCACCTGTGGCCATTCACGCTTGGCAGCTCCTTTAGCCTGAGACACCTGCCAAAGATGCCACTAGCCCGCAGCCTGTCAGTCACCTCCTCACTGGCCTGGAGGACTGGGATGATGACCTGGATCTAGAGAATTCATTCTGTTTGAGGTGGTGGGAAGTGGCCACAAAGGTGAGTGATTCTTACAAAAACAATACGGTCTATGGGAATTACCTGCAAGAAGATAAGGTTGCCACAATTACCTACTTTAAACCAGGGATTCCAACTTGCACCCTTCAGATTTAACCAGGGAATGCTGGGGTTGTAGTTTGCAAACATCTGGAGAGCCAACCTGCACCCAGAAACTTATAAAAGCAACATCCTGAAAGGCTGGATAGTATCCGCCATTAGAACAGATGCAGGCTGTATCAGTTTAGTGTAGCCGTGTTCAGCTGCATTTAATGTACTGGTACTAGCCCTGCATCATGTATATTTCATAGGGAAGAGGTGACAACCTTACACTAGGATACCAGGGGTGTTTTTTAGATCTGGCAACACTGAGTCAGCCACTGCCACCCACTTATGAGTGTCACTAACAATCTAACCACGGTAGTGCAATCTAAGGCCTGGGGCGCCTCACCTTCCATATAAACAAGATCCTGAGGATCCTTCATGCGTGACTGTAGCCCAGATTATTTTGATTCAAGAACATCAATCGTTGCATTAAAAAGCCATGTGAAACCCTTTATACATGTGCAGGTTTTAAAATTTAAACTTAATTTAAAATGGATGGGTGGTCGAAGCACACTTTAAATAGGTCAATGTCGCAGAAGGAATGCAGGTTTATATAAAATGGTCACGGTCCGTTTAGTTATTTGTGTAAAGGAGAAGTCATTGCAGTTTATATGTAGGGCATTGCATTATATCTAATTATGTATGACAATCAGTAAATACAATTGGTCCAGTCTAGACGAGGACAAATTATATCAAAATGCACTAAAGTGCACAGAATTGTCAACATCTGCACATGTGCCATGTGACTTAGAATGAAAGCACTTCCAATAATACCTAATTAAAGGAGAACTAACTGCGTTCCAACCCCCCTAATAAAAACCAGGTAGAGGAACTAAACTGCTAAGTCTGCTTTACTGCGCCTATCTCAAGCCGTGAAAGTCACTCTTAGTGCCGATCTAGCCCTGCCCTTGATATTAGCCCTTTGATATTGTACATTCATTTTTTTATTAAAATGACATTGTTTCTTTTACCTTTTAGGCGTTACTGGATCCAGACATTCCGTAGGCCCCTTCATCATACCCTCATATATTGGAAGCAAGAATAGTGAAAGGGAATGGTAAGTCGGTAAACTAGGGCTGCTACACATGGGTCACTAATTCAGTATTTATATATTCTATATTAAGTGTGCTATCCTTTTATTACAAAACTACTGGGCATGAAGTCAAACGTTCTACTGTCATTTACTGTACCCCAGTAAATGTAAATAGTCTTGTGTTGTACATTCCTTTTATATGGATCTGTTATCCAGTTAGATGAAGTGGAATTGAAGTTTAGCCATCCGACTGGCTCTCTCCATTCAGGAAGCCCGAAATTGATTCTACATGGAGAGGTCCAATCGGATGACTAGTGAAACCCCTTCAAGTACTTAACCCAAATCCAGTTGATCTATCTGAATACACAGATGTCCCTGGATGAATGAGAACCTTCACAAACATTTTTATGATTAGATCATTTTAAACTTGCTTTTCACTCATATCATTAACCCTCTGCATGTTAAAGGAACATTGCTTTGTAGTTTTTAACATTCTGTAAAACTCTCCATAATTCTTTGTTTAGGCGATTCCTTCATCCTCGGCAATAATTCAATCTTCAGAGCATTTTCCATAAAGGACACTTGTGAAGACATTCCACTGGATGACTTTGTTATTTTCAATATTAAAATGCTTCTCAATGAAAGAAGGTAAGTATTCTACCAATATATTGCAAATCTTCCTATCTTCATAGATTCCATTTGCTTACCACGTGCCTTGTTTAACACTTATACTGTTTGTTATAACAGTCGAGAGACCATGAGAAACTGAAGTTCCGCTGGTCCTTTGATTTATACAATGCATTCCCTGTGGACCTGTAAGTACAAGTTTAAACTCTAATCTTTACCATTCACTATTTGTATTCAGTTCATACTCTTAAAAGTGGGCTGGATAAGTTTCTAAACTAAAAAATATTGAAAGTTACTAGTATAATACTATTCTGTAGTTCTGGTTGGTACGGGATACTATATAATATTGAGAATTACTGGTATTAATACATATACTGTAGTTCTGGTTGGTACAGGGATACTTATAATATTGAGAATTACGGTATTAATACATATACTGTAGTTCTGGTTAGTACAGGTATACTATATATATTGAGAATTACTGGTATTAATACTATACTGTAGTTCTGGTTGGTACAGGATCTATATAATATGAGAATTACTGGTATTAATACATATATTGTAGTTCTGGTTGGTACGGGATACTATATTATATTGAGAATTAACTGGTAATAACATATACTGTAGTTCTGGTTGGTATGGGGATACTATATAATATTGGGAATTACTGGTATAAATACATATACTGTATTTCTGGTTGGTACAGGGATACTATATAATATGGAGAATTACTGGTATAATACATATACTGTAGCTCTGGTTGATCCAGGTATACTTTCAGTTTTGCCATTTATAGTCAGGAAGAATTTTTTCCCCTTTTTTTCAGATTTTTTTTTTTTTGCCTTTTTCTGGATCAACTGTATTTAGGGTTAATGGTAGGCTATAAAAGTTGGACTAGATGGACGTATGTCTTTATACAACCTCCAATACTATGTTGCTATGTAACTGATATACAGACATTATGGGTAGGGTATAAAGGTTGGACTAGATGGACATATGTCTTTATACAACCTCCATACTATGTTACGATGTAACTGATATACAGACATTATGGGTAGGGTATAAAGGTTGGACTAGATGACGTATGTCTTTATACAACCTCCAATACTATGTTATCTATGTAACTGTTATACAGACATTATGGGTATGGTATAAAGGTTGGACTAGATGGACGTATTTCTTTATACAACCTCCAATACTATGTTACTATGTAACTGTTATACAGACATTATGGGTAGGGTATAAAGGTTGGACTAGATGGACATAGGTCTTTATACAACCTCCATACTATGTTGCTATGTAACTGATATACAGACATTATGGTAGGGTATAAAGGTTGGACTAGATGGACGTATGTCTTTATAACCTCCAATACTATGTTGCTATAGTTTAATCGCTAGAATGGAATATGGGACATATACTAGTAAAGACTAAGGGCATTTGTCTCTCTGCACAGCCAACTATAGGCTATAATTTGATGGCCAGGTATTGAAGGCAAGCACTGCTCTTTGAGCCAGGACTGGGGTTACTGTGTTATGCAGACTTGTCTATTAAAGAAGAAATAATAGTAATAGTTTGTGTTTTCTACCATTACATTTTATGGTCCGTGTGTCTGTGTTTAAGGAAATATAATTATGTGAATCTTTTCCTTTTAAAGAGTCAAGAAACCCAACCTCTTTCCAGTAAAAGTTTGATCTTAACTGGAATCTCTGTGATGGACTTCATAAATCTCTGGATATGTATTGACCGAAAGGGCTTTCCCTCCATGTAACAGTCATCGTTCATGGCTCTTTACTTGCACTGCATCTGCCAGTCACTAGGTAAACAGATGTAACCTTTGTTATATTCTCATTTCCTTTTAATGTAGGGCTGTGTTGGATGTCATCCTTGGCTCGGCCATACACTGGCTCAACATTAGATGGATTTGGTGGTTCAATCTAACCTAAACGTCTATTCCGTCATAACTAGAGCAGTGTGGGGGGTTCTCCCTTCCAGTCTCGCGATTCTGATAATATTAATCATTCTGTAATATTGATCACTAAATGGACGGGTTTCAGAACATTGCAGGAACGTTAAATTATAGACACGTTAATCCTTTGTTCCCTCAGGAATTGACCCCATAATGATTTATATTTTATAACAGTTTCCAAAGAAACCACATGGTTTAACAAACTGTTCCAAGGCCAGAAGGAGACTCCCCCTTCCATGGAACGGTTCTCTTTGGAAAAACATTAAAGAAGAAATCTGCAGATGTAAGTACAATTGTTGAATTGTATATCATTTCTCCCTACTTGACATAGACCTTAGGGATTTCATTTTGATTAGAGCCTTTAAGGATTATATGTTCCTATGGTTATTACTTATTACATCACTGTCCATGTTTCTTTTAGGGTGAAAGATTTGTAGTCGATAAGAGCTCAGTCCAACATGCGCACAATTATCACGCATCACTCTGTGCCTGCATCTTCACTCATTTAAGGACTGTACAGCTATTTTGTAACCGTATCGAAGGTGCTGCCTATTTCTCACAAGATGGAGCTTGGTATGTCAGATCTTATTTAACGTTGTATTTAAATAATATAAACAGGTGTATTTTATTTCTCCCACAGTTATTGTGGATTAAAGTACAGAGCCAATGTGTGGGCAAACTGGTCTATTACCCATAACCACCAATCCTTGAGGATTGTCTAAAGTTGGGTACACACCATACAATACAGGAATGTCGGTTGCGGCAAAAGCAGGTGCATCTGACAACCGTGACCAATCGTGCGGTCCATAGAGGACTGCACAATCAGTTGTGGTTTTCCAACCTCCAATCAATCTTTCATCCGATTCAGATGAGTAACAGTCGCGATCAGTCGGAGCTGCCATACAATAATTAGGCCCGAATTATTGTATGTGTGGTAACCAGCTTAAATAGCTCCATACTATAACTATGAAATGGTAACCTGCTCCACCAAGCCTGAACATTACCCTGGCCCCTATTGGTGGACATTCCATTTACAAACACAATCCATTACAGCTTTCTAAAGCCACCAACATCTCTGTTCAATAAAATGATCATGGATTGGTTTATGGTAATTACAGGGCCCATTAGGGTTTGTATTTAGATAATTCAGTTATAAAGGAAAGGTTAGATTGCTAACTGCTTGCTGTAATCTACATTCTGCACGTAGAGGGTTAACAGGAGCTTTAATAATCTTTCATTCTCATTCAGAGCTTGGGTTTTTTTTTTCTCAAAAAAATGTTTTAATTCTCTACTTATTGCTGGCTTTTCCCTTTAGAAATGAACGGCGACGCTTGCCTTAAAAGAATGTGTTACGATATCAAGGTATGTACTTTTTATATTTTTACCTTCGATTTTAAAATAAATGTTTACGTTATGTACTTGTCATCCGATCCAGCGCCATCTAATGGTGGCCATAGATAAGATCACGGTCTTACCATATTCCCATATCGTACTATCGTCAGATCATGAATCAATATTCTATGTATCGGGCCGTTGAAAAACATTTATCAATGGCCAATGCATTGTACGTTCTGATTGTAGTGTCTATGGCCACTATAACAGTTTAACAGCAGATTTTAAGCTGAAGATGTGATGGTACTTCTGATTCAGATTTGAATCGGAAACAATCGGAAATCAGGAGAATCGACCCATGTATGGCAACCTTTAATATAGTTCACTCTATCTTTTATTCTTTTCAGAAAAGAAAGATCCTACTGAGCTGGTTATAGAAATCACAAGATCTGTTAAAGGTTTCCTCAACATCCATGGATCTGTGGGAAGTTTCTTGAGTTTATCACAAAAGACCTCCTGGTAGATAAGGTCGTTGATGTTTCAAGTGAAAAAAATCGTTTACTAGTGAGTTACCCCTATTACTAGTGAGTATAACCCGTTACTAGTGGGTACACCCCTGTTACTAGTGGGTACACCCATTTCTAGTGGGTACACCCCGTGTTACTAGTGGGTATACCCTGTTACTAGTGGTATACCCCTGTTACTAGTGGGTACACCCGTTACTAGTGGGTATACCCGTTACTAGTGAGTACACCCCTGTTACTAGTGGGTACACCCGATCTAGTGAGTACACCCGTTACTAGTGAGTACACACACAAACTGGAACTGTAGAAGTTCACAAACTCCCATGTTGCATCTGTTACATATCCTTCTTTGGCATGCAGATATTTTTTAGAATTTACTTGATCCCCGATGCCTATATGACCAGCATTAAGGACTTACCACTTATAGCTTGACCAGGGTCATTTTTTTATAATAAGAATAGCACAAATCTAATAAATGAACTGGTCATAGATAAAACACAACACAAAATCTATAATAGTTTAGGAGAAATCTAATATTGACGTTTTGTCTTTTTCTCTGTGTGTTCTTTGATAGGAGGCTGAGTTTGGAAAATCCTTTGTTTCCCATGAGAATCCAAAAGAAAAGGCCCTCACATGTGACGGAATGAGGTAAGTAGAACATGAATTCCAACAATTTCCAATATTACATCGCTTACTGTGCCAGACATTTTCTGGTATTTTTTATTTTAGAAAAAAAGTTGTATGAAGTTGATTTTATATCGACTTCTATTAAAATCAGGCATTGCAGAATTGATTGAAGCTAAAAGTCTCTTTTTTTCTCTATCACAGACCACTCAAACTGCGTGGAAACCAGCAAAGCAAATCTGGTGACTTAGAGACCCAATTCTTTTATTTGGTCAGACAGTCGTGAAGGACTATTG
Source organism: Hymenochirus boettgeri (assembly GCA_019447015.1). Taxonomy (NCBI): domain Eukaryota; kingdom Metazoa; phylum Chordata; class Amphibia; order Anura; family Pipidae; genus Hymenochirus; species Hymenochirus boettgeri. The sequence continues at coordinate 205,254,710 of CM033475.1, read as the reverse complement.
GGAACTGCCTCCCCTGCGCTGCCTCTGCATGGATGGATTGAATTCCGGCCTCCAGCAGCTCACATGGGGTAGGTAAAATGCCAGTTTGCTGCCATTATGTATATATTATATATCAGTATGTGATAAAATTCCCATGGCAACCTGTATGTAATGAAATGCCCATGGCTACCAGTATATGATAAAATTCCCATGGCTACTAGTATGTGATGAACTGACCATGGCTACCAGTATGTAAGGAAATGCCCATGGCTACCAGTGTGTAATAAAATGCCCATGGCTACTAGTATGTGATGAAATGCCCATGGCTACCAGTTTGTAATTAAATGCTTATGGCTACCAGTATGTGATAAAATTCCCATGGCTACCAGTATGTAATAAAATGCTCATGGCTACTAGAATGTGATAAAATGCCCATGGCTACCAGTATGTAATAAAATGCCCCTGGCTACCAGTATGTAATAAAATGCTCATGGCTACTAGAATGTTAAAACATTCCCATGGCTACCATTATGTAATAAAATACCCATGGCTACCAGTATATAATGAAATTGCCAGTTTGCTACCAGTATATACTGAAATTGCCAGTTGCTACCTGTATAATGGAATACAGTGCCTCTGTGTCATTAATCTGTGTATTTCTCTCTACACCTCTGTCTGTCTATTTCTTTGTCTTTATATTCCTAACTTCCTGGCTGTGTATCTATCTCTCAGTTTATCTCTCTAGTAAGTACCTAGTGGGTGTGGCTTAATTGGGGCGGGACCCAAAAAAATTACGACGCGTTATGCACGGCACATGGCGTGCCCGGAAGTGCCCCATATCTTTTCAGACCCTAGAGATGCCCCTGGAAATCCCTATCACAGAGATCGCAATCAGAGTGGCCAAAGAAGAGATATTTCTGTCTAGAGAAATCTACCAACATGCACAGAAAGCTGGGCGCACACGAACGTGAAAGGGGCGATTACGTTGGATCTGACAGAACTGCCCCTTTTCCTGCAATTTGTGTGTCCTGCAAACAAGTGTTCCCAATGCACGTTCACCTTCAGCGTCGGGATCGCTCGTTACGCCCGCAGTCTGCCCCCTGTACTAAAGTTTAGGGAGGACTGTGTGTACCCAGCTTTATTCACAGAATTTTAATTAGGTTAAGAGAAAAAGGTTGGTGCCCCCTTGCAATTATAATTGTTTGATAATTGTAGGAAAACAAGCACAATCTTTATGTATGTGTGGCTTTTAGGCTTAAGAAATTGCAGTTTTAAGATAGACTTACCCTTTATCTAATAGCACTTTTTTGAACTTTGTCAATAGCACACAAAACTCAAAGGTTGCTTGGACCTCACTCATTTTTTGTTCAATTGAAAAGCTGAAACACAGAGAGAAAGAAAAATTAATTTACCACCTTGAGGCATTTGCACCTCTTAACGCATCATCTGTCTGCTACTTCCTGACCAGGCTTTATATACACACTAGTTATAAAACACCCTTAAGTTAGGATGGATGGATAGATGGATTTGGTGGTCCTTCCCGTGCAGTGCAATATGGGATTACCCAACAAATCTACAGGCAGATATGAGACACCATTTGTTTCACCAGTAATGTCATATTTGTAAACATTGGAATAGTCAATGAAAGAAGACACTGGTGTTTTTAAACTCTAGTTACCCTATGGAATGGCTGCCAAGGGAATGAAAGGAGGGGGGAACTAACCTTTTTGATGATTGGCCAAAAGGAGTTTTTTTGACTATAGTTACCCTTTTAGTATGGCTGCCTCATTAATGTATAGATAGGCCATATGTGTGTGTAGCTGTGTCAGGTTAGAGGTAAAAAAAACAAATTTATAACCAATAGCACTGTATTTACTGGACTGGAAAGTACGTAACAGGCCCAAGAGCTTACAATCAGTTTACTGGTCTGTAATGGGATAATATTTATAACCAATAGCACTGTATTTACTGGACTGGAAAGTACGTAACAGACCCAAGATCTAACAATCAGTTTACTGGTCTGTAATGGGATAATATTTATAACCAATAGCAATGTATTTCTTGGACTGGACAGTACGTACTGAATCTCCTCCCTGTCACTCTACCCTTTTTGGCTACCATGCCACCGAAACGCCCCTAACCCCGCCTCCCCCACCTCCTAACACACCTGCCCCGCCCACTGCATGACATCAGTGACGCTGTGACGCACGGCGATGCCCCTCATCTAGCATCCTCTCCCACCCTGCCCAGAAGCATGAAGTGGTAGGGTAGGATGTCAGGATGATATTTATAACCAATAGCACTGTGTTTACTGGACTAGACATAACAGGCCTAAGATCTAACAATCAGTTTACTGGTCTGTAATGGGATAATTTTTATAACCAATAGCAATGTATTTACTGGACTAGCCATAACAGGCCTAAGAGCTAACAATCAGTTTACTGGTCTGTAATGGGATACTATTTATAACCAATAGCACTGTATTTACTGGACTAGACATAACAGGCCTAAGAGCTAACAATCAGTTTACTGGTCTGTAATGGGATAATATCACTAACCAATAGAACTGTATTTACTGGACTAGACTGTACGTAACAGTCCCAAAAGCTAACAATCATTTTACTGGTCTTATTGGGATAATATTTATAACCAATAGCACTGTATTTACTGGACTAGACAGTACGCAATAGGCCCAATAGCTAACAATCAGTTTACTGCTCTGTAATGGGATAATATTTATAACCAATAGCACTGTATTTACTGGTCTGGACTGTATATAAAAGTAATCAATTGTTCAGTGGAATCCCGCCAGGTAGATTGTGAGGTGCACTCCCTGTAACCTGTGCCACATCAGGTAAGTATCAATTATATTTAATTTCATAGGGAAGCACACTCAAATAGAATATTATCACAACAGTTCCATTTATTAAGTGCTCAACACACAAACCAGGTACACAATGTTTCATCCTGAAGTGCAGAGCATGCGGAGCGAAGGGGTGCCAGATAAGGTAGGAGAAAGTGGTTGACTCAAGTATAAACTGAGGTTCGGTTTAAAGCCTGAAATCCCTGGTTTATAATCGAGTATATACGGTAACTAATTCAACCAGACCCAGGTAATTTCCCGTTTAACCCTCTGTCCCAATGTGCAAAATACAGGAGCTGAGTAGCACTTACTTTTCTGCAAGATCAAAGCAGTTGAAATGATTAGTGAAGCAGCTTCTTATATACTGTCTGTGACATCATCTAATTAGCATATCTTGGTCACATGATCCCTACACTGTGACATCGTTTAATTATCATACCGTGGTCACGTGATCCCTACACTGTGACATCATCTAATTATATCTTGGTCACATGATCCCTACACTGTGACTTTGCTACTTTATGTAGCAGGAAATTCAATGTCCACACACTTGGCAGTTTAAAAAAAACATGACAGTTAAGAACAGTCAGAATGACAAAAAGTAGCAGATTTTTAATGATCATTCACTGACAGGATTGGGTGTGTGGATTTCACTTCTTTATATCAGAACCAATCCACAGAACCATGTAACCCAATTAGTAATGTATAAGTATCACGTCCCTACGTGTTCCTAATTAACTTGGCTTGAAGGGCGAAAGTACTGTCCTTTCTATTGCCAAGACCCAGCACTAGGCACAAGCGTGAGAGTCACAATCCTGTACCTGTTAAGTATCTTTAAAAAAAATTTGCCCCTTGGTCTTTTTTATTTTGGCCCCTTATATGATTGAGTTTGACACCCCTGAGCTAGAGACATGAAATTCGGTACAGGCGTGCCGTTACAGCGGTATCAGTGAATTTTGGGCCAGTTTTTCCCATAGACTATAATGGTAACACTCCTGAAATGTGGATATTTCCAGGTTTAAAGGTTTGTACACACGTGCAATCACCACGCAGACAGTCCTAATCTAGAGTTGTCAGACAGTGACTCTGATGAGACAATCGCTCCAGGGGGATTTATTGATTATGAACCAGGTATTTTATTGCTTTGTATTTAGCCAGTGCACAAGCCTAGGTAGGATGTTACCTGCAGAAAGGACAATGGTACCCAGGCCTCGTTTGGCAGGTTTGATGGGAGCCAGGGTTGATAGGCGCCCCTATTTGCAGAGAAAAAATCCCAGGTCCTGCAGTCAAGGCTGAAATCCTATGAATGGACCTTGCAGCCTCTCCCCCAAAATGCCCCCTCTCTATCAGTAAAATAGCCTTGCATTCATGGCAGCCAGAAATGATTGGTAAACAATCCAGCTGGGACATAAACCAAGTGAAGAGAGTTCATTTCTACCATCAAATGTTATGTTTTAAAGTTCACCATGGTTCTATAAAATCAAACCCCAATATAATGTGTTTTAAAAGGCTTGAAATAGGGACTGTAACTGGAAATGCATATTATCTAAAACCTGTTATTATAAGGCCAAACACGTATTAAAGTATGGACTTGTACAATACAATAAAGAGTGATGAAGAACTTGCATTGTGTTTTTCCATTTGAAGGACCCAATGAATAACAATCTGTAGTCTATGATGGGAGTGTTGGTACGTACCATTTGTTCCACATGATGGGTGTAATTTTTACTACCTGGCACATTCCAATGCAATTACATTTCACAGGTACCACTGTATTGCCTAATGGACCCAATATATTTAGCAACTGATTTTTCTGAAAGTTATATTGCCTGGTTGAACTTCTTTGTTACATACACATCCAGATAGATGTACCTCAACTTCTGTGCGAGGTTCCATCAGGAGCCCATACTAGCAATGAGGACACCTGGTTATCTCAATATTAAGCAGAACCTACAGATATGTTCATACAGGGATAGATCTCTTTATTAATAGAGGTGTAAGACTCCTAATCCTCTTCGATCTCTTGCCATTGACTATATGAATATGTTAACATTTAATGAACTAATGGCACTGGTATTTCACTTGCAGGTGTACGCAGGAAAGTCCGTCTGTACAAATTCTTGCTGGAGCTCCTGCTTAGTGGAGACATGAGAGATTGCATATGGTGGTTAGACCGCGAGAGGGGCACTTTCCAGTTCTCATCAAAACATAAAGAATTACTGGCTCACCGATGGGGCCAGCAAAAAGGCAACCGCAAGAAAATGACCTATCAGAAGATGGCACGCGCACTTCGCAACTACAGCAAGAGCGGGGAAATTCGAAAAGTCAAGAAGAAGCTGACATACCAGTTTGATAGTTTACTGCTGGGGGATAGGAACATGGAACCAGCGTTATGTGCTCTGGCCTAAACCTGACTCTTTATCTCGTGCATAGAGAAAAATCAGTTTTTCCATCAGTCCCTGATATTATTATTTTTTTAAATTTGTTGGTGTTTGTTTCATAATCGTCGGCTAATGACATTAGTGTAAATACTGTATGTAAAAGGCTACTAGAGGCTACTGAAAGGGAAAAATATCACCAGGCCAATGGACTCTCATAACCTGCAAGATACCGGTCCCTCTAAGATAGGATACAGGAGAAGAACTTGCAGTGATGGAGGAAGTAGATAGATATCAAGGTTGGCCATGCTGATGACATGACAGTTTCTGTTGCATATTCCATTTAAGTTACAATGAAAACTCGTTTCTCTGATCTTAAACCTGAAGATATCACTTTTTTCACTGTGCGTCTTTCAGTTAATTGTTCTTTATGAAACTTCTTTCATTTTTGTTTTCTTCCATATTGGATAGATTAATGTAGAGATATGTCGACAGCACATTATCCAGGCAGAGCTTCTGAATGCGAAAGTCTAAAAATAAATTAAGTTCTGGTAAATTTGATAACCTTAGACATGCTTATTATTACTTGATGTGTTTGTTGCTCCTCCTATTCTTCCCAAGATCCTCTGCTTTTGATAACCCCTCCCTTTGAGCCAAATCCTTATTAGGCACCAGCCCAATAGACTTGAGTAAAGCTTGCATTACCAGCAGCAAAGGACTATGGGAAAAAGGAAAAGAAGATGAATCGATTGTATTTACATTGGGAATCACATGCACTTCATTTATTATTTAACATACATTATCCGTTATAGCAAATGCTTCTTGACAGTTGCACACAAAACAAGTAACTGCAGCTTGTAAACTTATTTTCTAATTAAATTGCAAAGATCCAAATTCTTGAACATGATATAGATTTTGTAGCTTCATCAGATTGTTATGGGTCGTATGTTTAATAAAAGCATATAGAGGTTTTATCCATTGTTTGAAGTTTTGGCTACATAGATTAATGTAGGAACACTTGCCAGTTTTATTCTTAGATTAAACTGATATTATACAGAGAGAATTAATATGGATCGACACGGACATCACTCTGACATGAGTGTGAACTTGTTTAATTCATACATTTACTGCAATCTGATTGGTCAGTATAATTTCCCTGTAGTGTATCGAGCAATAGGCATGCAACAACCCACAGTTCTTAGTAACAGAAGACTTTCAATGTATACTGTGCTGATTTTAAAATAAATGTATATTTATGTTATAATATATTTTGTTATCGTAGATTATAAATGATAGTAGGGTCAGCCTCTACTAGGGTGACAATCAAACTCATTCACTAACAAATGAAGTACCAATAAGGGCATATTTGTGTGCAAAACCCCTGAGTTCTTTTATTAAATGTCAGATGATAGAATTAATATTGCCTTCTCTACCCAGGACCTCTTCATCTGTACACACAGAATTGAAATCATCTAGTTAGATAATATATGGGTGATAAAGGCCCTCACCTTGGGTACGAATAGGGGAGGGTGGTTTGAGGCACTGCAGTTACCCTTTAATTAGCAAGAACATTCAATGTTTAAAGTACAAATTTTACATTAGTTACTTAAATATCTATAAGGATTAGACATAATCTACACGCTGTATGATTAACTTCCCCTTTAATATTTACATATAACATGAAAGGGTGTGTCAGGTCACCTGAGAGATTTTAAATATATATTTTTATTATATTGTGAATATAGGCAATCAAACTTTAAACCCCCAACTGATTTAAAGGTGTTAAGGCACACTTCCACCGAACAGCAAACGTTTCATGTATATACATTTGTTTAAGATGTTAATATATAAATAGTTGTAAATTATCATGTATTTCTTCATTTTCAAAATAAAGTAAGTAAATTTCTAAGTGCGATTTGTTTTCTTATTACATCTATATCTATTGTATCTCTCTTTATCTATCAACTATATTTATCTATCTATACATCTATTTTATCTCTATCCATCTATCTATCATCTATCTATTAACTATATTTATCTCTCTATCCATCTCTTATATCTCTATCTATTTTTCTATCAATCTATCTCTCTATTAACTATATGCATAGATAGATTCTTGCTGGCCCCGAGGGGGAGGGGGGTGGGCAGGTAAGGAGTGGGGTTAGGGGTGGAAGACCGATAGGGAGGGTGTAGTTAGGGGCAAAAAGGCAGGGGCATAAATTGGGTGTTTCAGGGGGCGGGGCTGCCAGGCTGCTCTGTAGGACCCCACCCAAATAGGGACACCTGGCAACCCTGCTATCTATTATCCAGGTGCTTAACTGTTTTAAACAGCTGGTCGGTATATGCAGATTAGTGAGATCAGCTGTTTAAAATACCGAAACATGAAACAGCTGATCACGCAAATCTATACTGCATACGTGGGCCCTTATCTATTATCTCTCATCTATATCTATTTACCTCTCTATCAATCTATTATATTATCTCTCATCTATATCTATTTACCTCTCTATCAATCTATTATATTATCTCTCATCTATATCTATTTACCTCTCTAGCCATCAATATATTATCTCTCATCTATATCTATTTACCTCTCTATCCATCAATATATTATCTATCTATCAACTATATCTATTTACCTCTCTATCCATCTATTATATTATCTCTCATCTATATCTATTTACCTCTCTATCCATCTATTATATTATCTCTCATCTATATCTATTTACCTCTCTATCCATCTATTATATTATCTCTCATCTATATCTATTTACCTCTCTATCCATCTATTATACCCAGCATGCTTTATTAGCTGGGAGTTGTAGTTTCCAAACATCTTGAATGCCAAGTTTCTACCCTCGGTTTATACTCGAGTCAACAACTTTTATTAGGATTTTTAGGTGAAATTGGGTACCTCGGTTTATACTCGGGTCGGTTTATACTCGAGTATATACGGTAACAAGAGAGCGAGTGGCCCACCACATTCTCTGCAAAACTGTTCTTGAATTATTGAATATTGCTAAAAACAGCTGGTTAACAAATTACAATGAAAACAATTGTTATGTTAAATCATCTGCCACAAATCAATGTACAGTATAAAAGCTTTATTTTTTATGCAATTGAAATGTACAAACTGACATATACTGTAAAACAATTTAAACAGAGGGAGGAGGCGGATACCTTTGCCATAAAGGAATAGAATTTATCATTTAATATCTGGTTACACATACATGTAATAAAATGGGACAAATTAGTAGTTGAGGTTGCAGGCACCATTTTTTTGTTTTAAGGGGGGACATGCCCTTAAAGGATACAAAATGTTTATATTATTTCTATTGCCATCCTGACCACTTTCCCCAATGATGTGTGGTGGAGACAATATAAAACCCACCCATAAAAAGTCTATAATACCCGATTGGATCTCCATCACTCAGTTTTTCCTCCTTCGTTTCCATGCTTATTCACCTTTATTTTTAAAGGGCATGTCCACCCTTTAAACAACTTTCCATATATTATAGGTATTGCTTCCCCAGCCCCAACCGCTATAATCATATTAGCAGAAAGTCCCCCAATAGTTACTTACCTTACCCCTCTCCTTCGCCGCACTGCCCCACGGCCCTCTGCTTGCACAATACTGCAAGCAGGGGGCCGGACCGGTAGCCGTGTCTGTGATCGGTTGGGAGGCAGCCAATCACGGACGCGGCTGCTGGCAGTTCAGAACGGCGGAGGAGAGGGGTAAGGTAAGAAACTATTGGGGGACTTTCTGCTAATATGATTATAGCGGTTGGGGCTGGGGAAGCAATACCTATAATACATTGAAAGGGTTTAACAATAGGGGGAGGGAGACCAAATCGGGTGGGAGAGGAAGGGAGAGGGAGGAGGGGGGAAGGTCTGCAGTGCGCATGCCAAACTTCTCCCAGAGGGGAGACAGGAGGCAGAGACCTATATGGATTCTGCTATCCTCCTGGTGGCCAGTTTTTTGGACTTTGGGGGGGATTACTGGAGAACTATTTGGAGCTGGGATGTGAGGTAAGGATTTTATTACACTATAGAGTGGGGCCAGTAGTGGGGGAGAATATAGTTTTGGGGGTGGACATGCCCTTAAATTGATTATTCATCTTTTGTGCCAGATCCATTTGTACTGCAGTTGGCTGTTTATAGGCCCTAACTAGAACCTATACTTGGCCCTACAGACGTTAGGAGCTGGATTTTGTTCTCTCCTTCTGCAGAGGGTCTCCTGGCCTCTCGCTTCTCCGTAAAACAGAACAGGCTGCTAAACTACTGTATTGCAAGCTAAATTATCTAACAATCTTTATCTGATATATGAGGGAACCCTGGGTTATTAATGATGTCCAACTCCTGCTTAGGAATAATAAAACACAAATCTGCAATGGCTGAAGAAATCCAGACAGTGTTAGTATTGACAATACATTATTTGGATGTTTTAGTGGCAGGACAAACACAAAGGATGAATAACTATGATGTCATTACACCAACAGAAGGGGAATATTTGTACTGGTGCAGTATTACTGTTTGCTATATACAACAACTAAAATGAAAAATAAACTATAGAAAGATTCGGAAAATTAAAATAAGCTTTGATTGGTTAATTTCACCCTTTTTGTGATTGTATAAAAGGAGAAATCCTGGTGTCGTCATTGCACAGAGCGCTGCCTGTCTGGATGCCAAAACACAAACGCATGGACCCTATTTGCAGCCAATATGCGGGTCTGTAAAGGGCATGGATTGGGCTGCCCCCAGGGTAGCAATCTGCAACAGGAATAAAAGTATGAATTCTCTTTTCATGTGTTCACTGAAAAAGGTGAGGATAACCAATCTAGGTTTGTAAGTTAATTTGATCTTATATTCTTCTTTAAGTTGACTATTATGATAGTCTAGCAGAAGTAAAATGCCAATGAAGCACATTTAAATATGCCAAGTAGGATTAAATATTTCTACCTTCATTTCTTCCTAGGACAATTGTGGTTGTGACAGTGAAGTCTGTTAAAAACACAAGTCTTAATTTGTATAAATAGAACTACAATAATAGACACTATGTGGCAAAAATATTGAAGGTGACTTAAACTTACAGCTGTTAACTAAATGTTTCATAGATAACCTTGAGTATTCTGAGCACAACCTGCACTCAGCTGCCTTCCTTTTTTGCAGACTTACAGCAGCTGAGCCCCCTCTCCATCTGCTAGTGCCTAGAGGTTTAAAAAGTGTGTGGTGGGGTTGAAAGGATTGCTTCCTAAGCTATACAATACTATAATGGTATTGTGTTGTGTTGTGGGTGAAATGAGAGAAGCCAACTCCCCATTAAAGGAATAATCATTTTTGTAATTAAAGGTAAGTAACTGCTATTCCTACCTCTCCTTTTGCTTTAGCAGAGGATTACTCACCTCTCATCTTGGGGTACAATGAGACCATCTTACATTCGTGTCCCTTTTATACGCATGTGCTCTGCACGTGTCTAATTTTAGGAAGTCAGGTTAGCCCAGCGGCAGAGATTTCCAGATGTGGGTATTGTGAGAGTGAGCTCTTTCCCTCCAATTTATCATTCTCTGTGTACTATCCAGGTATCCCACCCCTCCCGGATCTTCCGGGAGTCTCCCTCGAATCCCTCTCCCGCGACGGAGAGGAGTCCTGAACCTCCTCGCCATCACGCCCCCTTTTTGTGCACCATGCCCCAGACTGCCCATGCCACACCCATAACACTGCCTCCTCCCACCTCCTTGGGTGTGTTCCCCACCCACGGCGTGATGTAAATCATGTCACACCGCATTGTCACGCCCCCTTATCACACCCCCTCTCCCCCCCCTGCCCGCAAGTACATAGTGGCAGGGTGGGATGTCTGACAATGTGCAGACAGGACCATTTTTACCTTAGGGGCAAACAGGGCAATTACCCAGGGCACCAACCCTGAACTAATGGTCAAGAGTTAACTAAAGTCTCATTTGATTGTCCAGTACAGCTATGACCCTTGATCTGTCAGTGACAAGAACTATTGGCCAGGTTCCATACAGAGGAAGAAGGTGGCAGTGCACTGGACCAACGAGGGAAACAAGGGAAAATATTATTTTTTAAATTCTTAGTTTATATCATGCATACCTAGTTATTCTACATATTCTCTTTAATTTTAAAAATCTGTTGAATTTATACCCCTTGCTATTCCCTACTTTTGACATTAAAGGGCAAGTCCACCCTCATAAGAACATCTTTTAGAATTAATGGCCTCTTTAAAATATGTTGATATATCATAGTTTGTCCTATGAATTCATTACTGTATGCCCGATATGCTTCTGTATGCCTCATGGAAACTAAGCAATTTAGAAACCTGTACTGAGCCTGGGCATGCTCAGAAGAGGCAGACAGGGGAATAACATTCAGTCATTGGCTGTGATGTTAACTGTCAAATCCATAACTGACAGTTGCTAACTGGAAGAACCAGGAAGCAGAAACAGTGGCAACAGGACATTGTGCAGGATTTCAGGTTAGACTTATATATTTCACATTTCAAACTATTACCATTTAGGGTTTTGGGGGTGATTTACCAGTATGTACGTTCTCATTTGGGGGCTGGACTTGCCCTTTAATGAACTGACATTTCAGGTTCTTCCTTCTTCTTCCCAGAATGCACCACTACCTTGGAATGTTCCTAACAGTAATTTCTACAGATTGGCTGTTGGATGGGTCAAAGAAGCTCAGATCTCTACTGAGCAACTGAATCAACCCAGGCGATCGGTCAAGGACAAGACCATAACGGTCTCTATTAGGGGTCCTGCAAACAGAGAGTCAGTATTTCAGAAGCATTTATTTATACACAGACACAATGCTGAATGGGAAGATTAAGGTCCTTAGGATAGAAAAATACTGCTCTTTTTTCTTAAAAAGTATATGTTTTTGCACTGAACTTAAACTCTCCTACTGAATTACACAGAAAGCTTATTAAAGAATAGTTGTTGTGTGGGGTTTGATGTTTCGAAGAGCCATGGGAAAACATTATTATATTAAAGGACAATTCTACTCATTTCTTCCCCTTTTTCTTCTTTGCATTCCTGTCCAACGTTCCTGAAGTAAGACATTAAAAAACAGTTAAACTGAAAAGTACTTGGGACAGGGATATAGGACTGGTAATTCCTAACTCCCATTATTGTTTATGTGAGGAGCACCAGCCCAAACAAAACTGATTTTGCCAGTCCTCCTCCTAGCTTCAGCGCTACCTTTAATACAGGAATAGTCCAGGACTAACCTGGCAAATGAAAACTGTATGTGCTGTAGCTCCTCAATGAAATGATATTGAGAGGTAGGGATAATCAATCCGACCTCCCTGCCCCAGGTACTTCCCATTTTTAAACAGTTAATTTTTAGTATAGATTTAGATATTTTTTATATTATAGATATCCTTAAAGTCGGGTATCGAACGCCCAATTGTCAAGTCCTACGTCCCAGCAGTCTTGGCCTTAATGCCCTCTGAGCATGTGCCAGCTCGTAGAGCATTAAGAGAAGGTTTAAACCATGGGGGAAGATGGTGGTAAATACAGAATAATCTTCCTTCAGGAACATTGTCCTGGGTTGTTCGAGGCTGAGGTTTGTTTAGATTTTTAAATTTGTGACATGCCCTTTAATATCTTGTAAATTATATCCTCATAAGTGGTGCTTAATTATATCATTAAATCAAGCCGGTGTGACATGCGCACTGCGACCGCTGTATAACTGGAGATACTGTACACTATAACGGGTTTATGAGACGTTTGATGTTGGGGGCTGGGCCAAGTCACGCCCCTCCCTCTTACATTCCAATCCCAAAGCCCAGGATCAAACCTGTCCGTTTCCTCACCCCTCAGACCGTTCTTATTGAGCAATGACACTGTCACGTACACAGCGCTCCGCCCACCTGTCAGTTCGCCTTAACAGCCAATAGCCGCCCGCTAACAATCCCCCACCTTCGCCGGTTTGACGTCCCGGGAATGAGGCGTGGCTATACGTTAAACAGGTCCCGCCCCACTAGCTCTGAAGGGATTGATTGGTCACTTTGTTGTCAGTGCTGCAGGAGGGGGATCAGCTGGAAGCTTGGGATTGTGCAGTTTCCCACCGCAGGGTTAGCTACAGGGAAGCACAAAGGTAACAGTTCAAGGGCAGCCCCATTATTACATACACACTAAGTGAAGTCTGTGCCTGTAGCTCCAGGCTGGGGCCCTACACTTTTCATTGCACCTTATTATATTATCAGTGGGCTGTAGTGTATTTTGGTAGTTGTGGCTATAGTGCATTCTGGTAGTTGTAGTTCATAATCGTACATGTAAGGGTTGAATTGAATCTTTTGTCTTTCAGTATAGACACTGCACCTGTGGCCATTCAGCTTGGCAGCTCCTGTAGCCTGAGACACCTGCAAAGATGCCACTAGCCCGCAGCCTGTCAGTCACCTCCCTCACTGGCCTGGAGGACTGGGATGATGACCTGGATCTAGAGAATTCCATTCTGTTTGAGGTGGCTTGGGAAGTGGCCAACAAAGGTGAGTGATTCTTACAAAAACAATACGGTCTATGGGAATTACCTGCAAGAAGATAAGGTTGCCACAATTTACCTTTAAACCAGGGATGTCCAACTTGCACCCCTTCAGATTTAGCCAGGGAATGCTGGGAGTTGTAGTTTGCAAACATCTGGAGAGCCAACCTGCACCCAGACACTTATAAAAGCAACATCCTGAAAGGCTGGATAGTATCGCCATTAGAAGCATGATGCAGGCTGTATCAGTTTTAGTGTAGCCGTGCAGCATGCATTTAATGTACTGGTACTTAGCCCTGCATCATGTATATTTCATATAGGGAAGAGGTGACAACCTTACACTAGGATTACCAGGGGTGTTTTAGATTCTGGCACACCTGAGTCAAGCCACTGCCACCCACTTATGAGTGTCCACTAACAATCTAACCACAGGTAGTGCAATCTAAGGTGGGCGCCTCACCTTCCCATATAAACAAGATCCTGAGGATCCTTCATGCGTGACTGTAGCAACAGATTATTTTTGATTCAGAACAATCAATCGTTGCATTAAAAAGCCATGTGAAACCCTTTATACATTGTGCAGGTTTTAAAATTTAAACTTAATTTAAAATGCTGGATGGGGGTCGAAGCCACTTTAAATAGGGTCAATGTCGCAGAAGGATGCAAGGTTTAATAAAATGGTCAGCTGGTCCGTTTAGTTATTTGTGTAAAGGAGAAGTCATTGCAGTTTATATGTAGGGCATTGCATTATATCTATATTATGTATGCAATCAGTAAGTTTTTCTTTCTGGTTATACAAAGCACAAATCTCCATCTTTGGATGATACTGGGAACTAAAGTCCACTGGCAGCTGGTTTGGCATATACAGTATGTGCCATATTTGTGATATTTTCAGTTAGCTGTTGTGGCATTTTATTGAATGTTTGAAAATCTGGAGGTTTTAGATGGGTTTCCCTTTTTTGGCAGGCTGCTATGACTGGGCCTGATTATTGGTGATGTTGCAACGTTAAAGTATTTTGATAGGGCAGCTCCCGTTGGTTGACAATCAATAGGTACATTCTTTGCGAGCCCTGTGAGTCTCCATGCTATCCTCCCCCACTCTGATAGTAAGGTCATTTATTTGGATCTAAGGATAGGAAATACATTCATTCAGCTCAGTCCCATTTTGCATACAATAATTTATTGCTCTGCAGTTTTTATTAAAGGAACAGTTCCACACCTAACAAATGTGCTAATTTTTTTTTCTGGGGGGGGTGTTAGAATTTTTGTTATAGTTTTTTAGTTTTGTTATAGTTTTTAATAATTTTTGTTAGTTTGATGCCAAGAGGAAATCAATGCTGACTATGTGTTTCTACTACTGACACGGACAGACTAATTGCATTTGATTGGTTGATAAATACACTGATCGAGGGCTAGGCCACACTGCTGTGATTTTTCTGCATTTGCGTTTTTTTCAGATCATTGAAATCTCGGCAACGCACCGAAAACGCGCGTTTTCAGGTGCAATGCGCTTGTGATTTGCGTTCAGCATTTTAAATTGCAACCGCATGCGTTTTCCAATACTTAATGAAAAAAACACATGCGCAAATGCAACGAAATCGCACATGAAATTGCATGCGATTCTGTGTGCGATTGCGTTTGCATTGCAGTGTGGTCGTGCCCTTAGTATTTAATCTGGCATTGTTTTGACCTGCTGTGGCAATGCTGCTGTCCCTCAAACTTATACTTTAAAGGAACACTAAATCCATAAAAATAACTATGTGCCATAAGTTTCTATTATTCACAGGGAGGTGAGAACGCTTATTCTCACTTCCCTGTGAATAATAGGACGCTCGGGGGACCTGGAACTTACCTTGCCACGCTCCACTCGCAAGCCGCTTCTTCACTGAACAGCTGTTCTCTCCCGATCGCGCGCCCTATCTTTTGTATTGGCGCGCATGCGCCTAAGATAGGGCACGCGGTCGGGACAGAGCGGCTTGCGAGTGGAGCGGCGGTAAGGTAAGTTCCAGGTCCCCCGGGCGTCCTATTATTCACAGGGAGGTGGGAATAAGCATTCTCACCTCCCTGTGAATAATAGAAACGGATGGCACATAGTTATTTTTATGGATGATGGGAGTTTACAGTCCCTTTAACATTTCACATTTATTGTATGTGAATCATACATTGCCATATACCATTGGTAATGTAGTTATGGCCATTACTGGTGTTTACACCTCATCTCAGTCTGGTATTTTCACCCAAATTAAAACCCTGGAAACGAAGCCCCAAGGCATAGCATCCAAAGGGACAATAAGGAAGCGGGCAGCCGGTCTTCGGTAAAACTCTTAAATATTTTATTCGGAAACTTTAAAATCACAAAGCCATCACTGTGCAGAGCAACAAACTAACGGACAAGCAGCATGTGGACACTACAGGCTCCGCCCAAGGCGTTTCGTGGCCAGCAGCCACTTCCTCAGGGGCATAGAGCTGTCCCTTTGCATGCTATGCCTTGGGGCTTCATTTTCTGTGTACATATAACCTGACCGCGAGGAAGACGGTGTGCTCGATGGAGGTGATTTAGGAGCGCCGGCCGAATTTGTTTGGGGACTGTTCCCGCCAGTACGGATGCCGTAAGCTTTTCTGTTTGTTCAAATTACAACCCTTCTTAAGTATGTTTGTGCAATTTGATCACTATTGTTATTAATGACTGTCTAGGAGTTAGATTGATTACATTAATATTTATTGAGGGTAAGACCCAACTGTAACATTCCAAAAATCAGGTCTGAATTTCACTTAAATGTGAAAGGGTCTCTATAATCACTTAAACAACTTTACATTATCTGAAACTACAATGTGAGAGAAGTAAAAGGGCATTAGTCACATATTAATCTGTGCTTGCTTTGTCATTAAATTATCAATGTTTACTCAGTGCTCCTAATTCCCCCCACCCTCCCTTACTCACTGCTTTCTTGTAGTGTCTGCGACACTTATACGTTCTGCACAGCCTCACCATGGACACTGCTCTGCTTACACATCTCCCCCTCCCAACCCCCTGCCTTCTTTTCTCTGCTGAATCTCTTGAAATTTGCAGAAAGTGTGCTGGCAGCCAGGCAAATATCCTAGTAAGAGGTCAGGAGAGTGGCAGATATTAAGATTTCTGCTTCTGCTTCTGAAGTAACTTTCCCTGTAAATGCTGTGATTTCAAATGATTATTTCTCAGGATCTGCAGCTCAGATTTAAATTCCGAAAAGCAGAGTAAAGATACCCTTTAAATGACAACACATGTGATGCGCACCAAAATGGTTGATTGAATCCTTTATAAAAACACAGCACAGCACAAGTAGTGGGGCATGGACACTGCGATGTCCTACCACTTAGGCCCAGTCTATGCAGTTTTGTTGTTCCCTTTTTAGGGCCTCATTTACCCATATGTGCTGTGCTAAAAAAAAGGGTTTAAACTCGCGCTAACCAATATTGAATAGGTTAGCGCAAGTTTAACTCCATAATTATACTGCACGAGTTTCGCAAAAGAAACCTGTGTAACCGGCGCAATGTATTTAATAAAGCATTTATACCATTTTTAACTCCACAATTTAAGACCGGCTAATGGCTGGGATTCCTCTAGTTAAAAGCTAAGTTTGGTTGCTGGTTAACAAACTGTCCATTTTTCATTTGGAAAACTAAAGCGCCTGTTTCTGGGGTATTCATTATAGTAAAAATGTATTTTAACTTTACTTTCTTGTTTCATTCTCAGTGGGGGGAATTTATACAGTTATCCAGACAAAGGCAAAGATCACTACAGATGAATGGGGTGAAAACTACTTTCTGATTGGTCCCTACTTTGAACACAATGTGCGCACACAGGTTGAATTGATTGAGCCACCAAATCCAGCTATGAAACGTACTATAGACTCCATGAATTCAAAGGGATGCAAGGTAAGAAAAAGCAAATGGTCAGGCCAAGTACCCAGGTGGCTGTGCAACCATAAACCTGGTATTACAAAACCGTTAATACAGTAGTGTCTCATGTAGACTATATGGCAACCTAGTACAATAGAGCCTCTGTGTCACAAAACAGTCTTTATTCATTTTGCATATAATTAAGTTATACATGTATGTAAATTCAAAGTAAACTTTTAACCATAAGATACTGTGTTAGGATTTACATATGGTGATACTGTGTGCAGATTGCCATAATATAGCCCCATCATAGGTAAGGTATTTATTATACCAATGGGAAGTTTGGATTAAACCAAACTTTTAAGGTTTGGTAATGACCAGCTACTCTAATGATGATCATAGACTTGCCAGACTCAATAGTAGCATCAGGTATGGAAACTATTTCTTACCTTGCAACATTCCCACAACGTTCCATGCCAGATAATGGTTTGTGAGTGAGGTTACAGACGGTCACAAAATAACTGTGCTGGGCGTTTTCGAGGAATGTTGCAGGTTTGTAAGTGGTTTTGTCTAATAAATATATGGGCACCTTAATACTATGTATCGAGAGCTTCTATCGCTCTCTATTGACCCGATATGGCAATGCACCGAGCAGAATGCAGCTCTCAATACATCGCAAATGAGCTTAATCCATTCCAAATATTTAATGGCAACTATTTGCTGAAGTATCCGTCCTCTGTACATTGGTTGCGGCGGTTAAGCGTCCCTGTTATTGTGCCTTGCCATTATTTCTGTCTTAAAGCCATGTTAACCCTTCGTATATCAGTTAATGTGGCTTTCAGACAGCCCTATTAGTCTTTATCTGGTATGTCAGATATAACTGTATCGAAGGAATGCTTTTTATTAAAGGGCAAGTCCAGCCCCAAAATGGAAACTTACATACAGGTAAATCATCCCCCAAAACCCTAAACGGTAATAGTTTGAAATGTGAAATATGTAAGTCTAACATGAAATCCTGCACAATGTCCTGTTTCCCCTGTTTCTGCTTCCTGGTTCTTCCAGTTAGTAACTGTCAGTTATGGATTTGACAGTTGACATCACAGCCAATGACTGAATGTTAATCCCCTTGTCTGCCTCTTCTGAGCATGCCCAGGCTCAGTACAGGTTTCTAAATTGCTCAGTTTCCATGAGGCATCCAGAAGCATAGCAGGCATACAGTAATGAATTCATAGGACAAACTATGATATATCAACATATTTCACAGAGGCCATTCTTTCTAAAAGAGGTTCTTATGAGGGTGGAGTTGTCCTTTAAGTTTGGGATTTTTATGAGCCTAACACATATAGAATGCGTGAAGCCGATCGGTGCTAATTCGTTAGGCTAATAGCACTATGGTGCGATCTCATACTGGAGAAATCGCACCAAAACGCATATGTCATTGAAGTGAACGCCACCATTCACATTGCACCGCTGCAATGTAGTGCGTTGTCAGAAACACATTGCATGCAGCTTTTTGTGTGTTAACGCACAGCGGTGCCCATTAAAATAGGGGCCTCCTCTGTGCATTAACACAGTGGAACATTGCACTAAATCACAAACGCGTTAAAAAAACAACTAATCTGTCTGTAGCCTTCGGGTAATTTGCAATGTCTTTGTTTTTGTTTAAAGTGTCCTGCCTTTCCTGCTATGCGCCCCTCTCTCTCCTGCAGTTGTTTCCTATTCTGTCTTTGAGCTCACAGCCACATGCTTGGGGCTAATTTTAGTTATTCCTCTGCGGTGACCCTATGTTATACAGGGATTCAGTTACAATCCACAGAAAAGGTCAGCTTGACAGTTCTGGAGTACATTTCATCAGGTCTTAAATTCCTACACAAGGACACAATTTGGTTAGCGTGGGTGTTGCGTTTGCCCTTTTTGCTTTTCTTGGAGAGACAGGGAGACTGGAGGTCAGAGCATCATTCTTATTTAACTGCCCTGACAAATATGTGTTAATGAACTATTAGTAATGTCATTACTGGGGATGTTTCTGGCCTGTCGTATATTAATTACCTTTTGACATTAGCGGCACTAACCCATGCCACTGCTGGAATCAATACTGGGAGATTTTATAAAGTAAAATAAATGGGCTGCATTAATGCCACTGGAAATTAGTTAGTAGATAAAGGCATGGCTTGTTCTGATGACAAAACGTGTCCCATATTGTGTCAGAATTTACATTGCCCCAGATCTACCTGACTTCACCTATTATGGTAATAGATTATGGTAATTGAAGTGAGAAAACACTCCCCTTTTTTCTTGAAATGTATGTATGTATGTATAATTTTATTTATAAAGCGCCACTTGGGTACGCAGCGATGTACATTATATAATACAGAGTATACAAACAAGGGGATAAGTGCAATCCATTATACAGATAGATAAAAATGAAATTAAATACAATTTCATACATCGGTTAAGAAAGCATATATATAAATGATGTATAAATGGATATAAGTGCAACATGCCTCGACACATTAGGAATGAGATCCCTGCCCTGAAGAGCTTACAATCTAAGTGGTAGGGACAACATTCAAATACAAAGTGCTTAAAAGGGCTAACAATCATTTGTTGTGCTGATGCTCAGAAAGGTAGGATAACAGTCTAGATTTGAAAGTATTAATGGATGTCACCAGGCGAAGTGAGAGAGGGAGAGAGTTCCAAAGGTAGGGAGCAGCAAGAGAGAATGGTTTAAGGCGGGAGGCAGCAGTGTTAGTTGGGGGTCTGTGGAGAAGATTTCCTTGCGAGGAACGGAGGGCACAGCCTGGAACATAAGGGACCAAGAGAGAAGATAAGTAAATTTGGGTATCATCAGCATATAAGTGATACTTAAAACCGAAAAAAGTTATTATTTTTCCCAGAGAGTTAGTGTAGAGGGAGAACAGCAAGGGTCCTAAAACCGAGCCCTGAGGGACCCCCACACTAAGCGGAACAGGAGAGGTAGTCTTATTAGCAAAAGAGGCAGAGAAAGATCTGTTAGAGAGATAAGAAGACAACCACGCCGTAGCTTGATTTCGGATGCCCAGAGAATATAGAATCTGCATAAGAAAAGAGAAATCATATGTATTGGTGCTGAATTTCACCTTTAATGCTCACCATCGTCACAGCGACAGTGTCTTAAAGTATTAGCAGCCAATTAAATGCATGGTTTTTAAATGGTTACTAATAATAATGAAAGCAAACTTGTTGCTAATGGTTACTAGGCCAGAACCAGCATTTGCCTAGTACCCATTAGCTTTGTATAAAACTGACTGGGGAAGGCCGGAGTAGCATCACTCGTCATGAGGTAGTGATAGAATCTGTAAGGTCGAGGACATAAAATGGCACATTGCCCAAATCCTTTGCTGTATGTGAAACAGTTTCTGCCGGTTACCACACGCTCATTTCCAGTCTATATACTGAAGCTGTTGCACACTCATGTTTTGGCTTTGATAATTACAAATAACTTTCCGGTTGATGATGTGGCCACTGGTTACGTAATCTGCATCTGACGGTTACATTGGTTTCAGGGAAAGTTCAGGCTGCAACACATTTTTCCTGATTTGTACTTCAGAAACTGCTGGTTAAAGCAATGTATAACTTCCTTCCTGTGTGAAGGATTAAAATAATCATCCGGTTTCCGGTAGACGATGTCTGATTGGAGAGCCCCCTTTTCTTTTCCCCAGAGTGCATTGCACTGAGCATGTCTAAAACCACTAGTGGGTGGATAGGAAGTGACAATGGGGTTGCTGTAGTGAAGGAATTAACTGATAATCTGTTTCTGAACTGGTAAGGAAAAATGAGACCAGTGCAGGTCATTTGTGGGCCTTCAGACCAGAGCTCCAAAGTTCTGATAGTAGCCCCACAGTGTCCATGGCCTGTTCATTCCTGTTGGCTATTAAACATGCCCAGTTGCCCTCTAATAATGTACCCTCTATTGTAAAATCTAGGGATAGTAGCAGTTACTGAGGAACTCCATGAAAGGACACTGCAAGTTGATCTGTTATGACTACTTTTTACAAAATGGGATATATTGGGATAATTATGCATTACAATGCATTGGTTTAAACAAGCCACATGACCCTTTTGATGTCAGAATATAAAGATGACATTCCTATGTGCTGTGTATTTTGACTGGATATTCATGGCTCTTATATACAATTTTGTAAGTAAAGTAATACAATTCAAGGGCGAATAAATATAGATTGTCTATTTGTGAGGATCTTAACAAGAGTACCTTGAAACATGAAACCCTCTGTGAATATTGTGGCAGCTGTGTCTGTATATACAATGATCTGGTTTGTCTTCCTGATGTAAGGAAGTCTAGATAAAGTGGCAATCGCCCCAACACTTATTGTCTCCATAATCCTTCCCCAATCTAAAACAACCGAGATCCATCATCAGACAGCAGCACACTACGGAGGGAGGGTCTCTTGCTCCTTCTAGTTCATTAGCCTTTAAAGATTTCCACCAGGACCTCATTAGCTTGGAGTGTCAGAATAAAATTCTCATATAGGGCCGGATGTAAGGCCTGGTACACCTGATACAATTTTCTACCTTTTTTCACCGATCAATAAACTGATTTTTTAAGATGCCGGTTAAGTTTGTGCATTGATAACCACATAATTGGTAGAAATTACCAGACATATCTGATCTTTTATCCAATTTGGACAAGATTTCGACCAAGATCAAGTTTGTCACGGCTAATATTATTGTCAAAATTTCAACCTGATCCACCAAAATATTTTGACTGACTGACGATCAGACCATGTGTACCGGGGTCTTAAAAAGCAATAACTTTTTAAAAGCCAATAAAAAATATGCAAAAAACATCTAAACATATATTTAGATGTTCTCCCCTTAAACAAGAATTATACTCATTCAGTAAATGACTGCTTTCTAGCAATAACTGACAATTTTCAAGCCCCTCCCCTTTCCTCATTAACATATGTTCTCCAGTTTCATTGATGGAAGAATTGTCAGTGACAAGGAATGTGGGAGGAGCCAGAAAGAAGTCTGTTACAACATGAGTATAATTGTAACACTGCTTGGAATTCCTTTCCCTGCAGCCTTGTGCTTTTATATAGTCAGGGATCTCAACTGTGGTGTAATATCCAGCCTAATAGCTTTCCCTTGGATCCCTATGGAATGCAAATGTACCAAACAATATATTACACTGTATGCAAAATGCAATTGATATAAATAAATAGCTAATATAGTAAGGTATTAAAGGGCATGTCCACCCTAAAATTAAATTTTTTATATAAGATTCCCCCTGGGCTTCCAGCCCCAACCGCATTATTTATTTCTTTTAGAAAGCCCCCCAAACTCTACTTACCTCCCCTCTGTCCTCCGCCGCGCTCCCGGCCCTCTGCTTTCGAGGAAATGCAAGCAGAGGGGCGGGACCGGCAGCCGCGTCTGTGATTGGCTGAGCGGCAGCCAATCACGGACACGGACGCGGCTGCCGGCAGCTAACTTCAGCGGAGGAAAGCGGAGAGGTAAGTAAAAGTTTGGGGAGCTTTCTAAAAATAAAAATTATGTGGTTGGGGCTGGGGGACCAGGGGGAAGGATATATTAAAGGGGATTTATGCTAGGGGGAGGGATAGCAGAACGGGAGGGAGAGGGAGGGAGTGAGAGGGAGGGGAGGGAGGGGGGGGAGAAGGGCTGCAGTACGCATGGCAAAAATCTACCGGAGGCCAGGTAGCAGGCAGAGCCCTGCTATCCTCCTGGTGGTTAGTTATTGGGACTTGGGGGGGGGGGCTACAGGAGAACCCTATGGAGCTGGGATGTGAGGTAAGGATTAAACTACACTACATGGTGGGGCCAGTAGTGGGGGAAATTATAGTTTTGGGGGTGCACATGCCCTTTAACATAAAACTAATATTCCCAGGCAAGTTACATTATATGTTTTCAATTGCAAACTTTGAATATCTTGAACCAAAAGTTCTCTATGTAACTCACCGAATCAGACAGGAAGGTGTTGTGGTTTATTTACAGTTTTGGTTTACACAGAGTGCAATTTGTATTACATTTAGTGACATCTTTCTGGCTGGAACCCAAGGACAGTGACCCATTGGTCGGTGGCAACAAATGCCGTAATCATTAGCAGCGACCAATTGAAGCCGTTACAACGTCCGTCAGCTGATAGGTTGTCAGACGTGCTATTGGTCAGTTTCATTCCTGAGTTTGACAGATCCAATAGGATTTGTAAATTATTGGCCATGTGACTTCCTTTTGGCATTAGTGTTTATCTGTATTTTACACTCTTTATACAGAGCTTCCTTTGTTTCTATTGTTCCTCGGTGTATCAGGGACCTCACTAGGCTATCCATATACAGGCAGATGTTTATCTGATTGGATTTCCGATTGGCTGCAATGCTCGAAATGGAAGAACCTCTCCTCACCTTGTGCCACTGATCTTTTCAGATATCCCATTTAGGAGATGGAGACTGGAAGATGGGGTCAGTGGAAAATGTTCCTCCTTTCCCAAAGTTTGTTTTTTTCGATAAACTGCCCTATATTGCAGTCGATCAGAAAAACAGCGTATACGTTATTGAAATTTTAAGCGATTCCATTGAATTTGACAAATCGCTCAAAATATCAATGCCATGAAATTTACTGACTTGTCTGATCGAACATTTTTGCGAACGTTCATCTGGCCCCATAGTTCCCATATTTTGGCTTCGGTTGTGGCGATTGATCGCCGCAAAATATCAGAACATGTCAACACAGTCTAATTGTAGTTACCACTCAAGGGGACTCTGCAAAAACCTCTTGGGTATTGAATCAGATAACATTACAGGGATCTTTTTTAAAATGCTGGTAGCTTTTTTTATTAAAGAGCCTGTGCTTAGTTTATAATATTATATCAAATTATAGATAGAGTCTACACTCCAATGACAGACAGTTTAACTGCAACCAGCAAGTTTATTCAGATGTGCAAACACAACATGTTTTGAGCATCACTGAGCCCTTAAGTCTAGACTAAAGGTTCGTACACACGCTCAATATAGTCCAGACCCCCGAAGCCAGCAGCTACACACGTCGAACGGCCGTTCTGGCCGAGAATCGTCCATGTGTATGCGTTCTGTTGGGGGTCGTTTGTCTATCCGCCAGGCGAATCAACGGCCCTCGACCAAATGCTTACAAATGGACGATTCTCTTCCGTTTCGGCCATTTGCCGCCGAGTGTAGCCGTCTGCGAAGCGGGTCGGGACGCACATCGTGCGTGTGTACGAGCCTTAAGCCTGTGCTTGGTTTAACATACCTGGGTTCATTCGTACCTTTACGTTATCTCTCTATACATAGGCTGAGAGCAAACAAAGAAATGTTTTTCTTGTTACTTGTTTGCTTGGACGATGTCCCCAGTAAAATCAGATAACCCTGTTTTCAAACCAATCGTGTCCCTTTAACTAATAGCTGGAATGAATTAGTAATGGCAGGTTTGGGAAATTATATTAAATGCAACACAATGGCGTTTGGTGTAAGGTAGGAATCAGCAAATACTGTTAAAATAAAATATGAAATACACCTTATTACAGCTCCAAACACAGGAATAACCTGCACCAATCCAGACCCACCAACATAGTAAATCTACTGAGAGAGCATTTGTGCTATTGATCTTCCTTTGTCCTAATACCGATGTTACTTTTGATCCAGGCTGCGCGTTGAAGGGTCTGAAGTTCTAGATCTTGGAAGATGGATGAAATTTAGATTGTATTAATGTTTTTATGGTTTGTTATCCTTTTTTTCTTCAGGTATATTTTGGACGCTGGTTGATAGAAGGTAGCCCATATGTTATCTTGATTGATATTGGAGCCACAGCTTGGAATCTTGACCGATGGAAGACAGAACTGTGGGACAGCTGCGCCATCGGTATTCCATGGTATGACAGAGAAGCCAATGATGCTGTCTTGTTTGGGTTTCTCACCGCCTGGTTCCTTGGGGAGGTAAGGCACGGCATAAAGCGTATTAGGTCCTTGTTGTACAGAAACATAGAACATAACTAATTCGTAGGGCAGTGTACAACTTTTGTATTTGTAATACCACCTTCAACTGTAGGTGACTTCTATACCCTATGACCCTAAGACCAAAGCAGGGTCCTTTCATACATTTCATGGATAGCCTATTTGCTGCTATGAATATCATTTTTTGTATATAACAACATGACACCACTGCTCAAAAACATCACTGGGAAGATCACGGTGTAAATGACCTTTGTGTGTTATAATAATAGCCTAAGAAGTAATGATACAATGAATAGACTTGTACTTGTCTTCTCCCCTGTCATCTCTATACATTCTCGTGTAGAGTATTAACACATGTGAAAGCATGAAATTTATTTCTTAGCTAATATTCTTGCATATCTCTTAAGCACTAACCAACTATAAAAGGGTTTTTCCTTCTAATTCCACTACTGCTGTACTTCTTGTTTTATTTGAAGAAGTAGGATCTGAATGGGATTGTTTCTCTATTCCTCCAAAGTAGCATTGGGATTAATATTCCCCTTGGTGAAACTAGAGCTCGGTGCAGAGTTTAGTTCTTATTGATGGGGCCAGGTCGTTTTCTCTTAAGCTGGGTACACACAATGTTCAGTGTATCGGTCGATCCGAATGCGGCCATGTCGACCAATCGTTCGTCCAAATTGGACGAAAGGACGATCGGACATGGTGGAAAACCTCATCCGATCGGTCACGGTAACTGTCGGACGCGGCTGCTTTTGCTGCAATGGACAGTCCTTTCTCCTGGCCGACCGGTCGAAAGTATCGAACGGTTGGTCAGGAGGAAAAATCGCTAGGTGTTTACTGATCAGTAGTATAGAATCTGCTCTAGGATTGTACTGTTAGAGGTTACTACTTAGACTGGTGATGTCCAATCAGAGGCTCTCCAGGTGTTTGCAAACAAAAACTTTAACTCCCAGCATTCCCTGGCTCCTAATGCAGTCAGGGAATAATGTGCTCAATACAAAACAGGATATTGAATAAAGCAGAAGCACCCCAACAAAGGTTATAAGATGACTGGCCATACACACAAGGATGTCCTCATGAAGTAAATGAAGGTTTCAGGCCTATTCAGTTGATAATATGATGATTTTTCTCGGAATGAGCTCTTTTTTAAACAAATGTATGAATACCTGTTCAGTGTGTTATTATCTAAGACGACCTCAACTTCTGTAAAAAGCAATACTAATAGTATTAGTTCTTCTTCTCTTCCCACCCCTTTGTTGTTGTTTTTTTTTTTTAAATTTTACCTTTTCTTTCCCTTTGTTGCATTTTCTGTAAATGGTCCTGTTGTTTGTAAGTTTGCAGCCCAGTGTGAGGAGAAGCCCTTCATCCTTGCTCATTTCCACGAGTGGCTTGCTGGCATAGGCTTGTGTATGTGCCGTGTACGGAAGCTTCCGGTGGCCACCATATTTACAACCCACGCCACCCTCCTAGGGCGATACCTGTGTGCTGGAAGTGTGGACTTTTACAACAACCTCCAATCGGTGAGATAGTAGAAATATATAGGCCTATGTAATAAAAGTTCTTCAGGGAGACGTAATAAAGTTTCTTATCATTAAAAATGGTGCTAACTTTGCCCCAAGCAGTCAGATGTTATTATGCATAATATAAACTAATAATTTAGTTATTAAAAATAATGATATTTTCTACTGAACTTTCCCTTTAATTTACTGCCTAAAATTCTCTTTAAAGGGCATGTCCACCCCCAAAACTATAATCCCCCCAACTACTGGCCCCACCATGTAGTGTAGTTTAATCCTTACCTTCAATCCCAGCTCCATAGGGTTCTCCTTTAGTCCCCCCCCCAAAGTGCCAAAAAACTGCCCACCAGGAGGTAGCAGGGCTCTGCCTCCTACCTGGCCTCAGGTAGTTTTTGCCATGCGTACTGCAGCCCTTCTCCCCCCCCCCTCCCTCTCCCTCCCTCCTCCTGATTCCCTCCCCCTAGCGTGAATTGTTTAAACTGTAAGATTCCCCCTGGGCTCTCAGCCCAAACGCTATATTTGTATCTTTATAAAGCTCCCCAAACTCTTACTTACCTCTCCTCTTTCCTCCGCTGCACTGAATGACCGGCAGCCGCGTCCGTGATTGGCTGCCGCTCAGCCAATCACAGACGCGGCTGCCGGTCCCGCCCCTCTGCTTGCATTTTCTCGCAAGCAGAGGGCCGGGAGCGCGGCGGAGGAAAGAGGGGAGGTAAAAAAAATATAGCGGTTGGGGCTGTGAGCCCATGGGGAATCTTATATCAAAAAGTGCATTTTAGGCTGGACATGCCCTTTAAATATTTATTATGTGAACCCTAACGAACCATGAAATAAAACTTTTTAATCATTAATAAATTATGATTATACCTTAATTGCATGAATCCAATTCTATGCAAGATTATTTGAAGGCATATGCCTGGCAATATAGAAAGCTACAGTAACTGAACAGTGGCGGCGCTACAATGGGGCACGTGCCCCAGTTGACAGATACAGTGCCTCCCCAAGTGCCTCCCTTCCAGGATTACCAATGCCAAACTTCAGACATTCAGCCTAAATGTTAAAAGGTGCCTTGACTTACATTATGCCGGTACACAGCAGCTACAACTTCTCCCCCTCCATTCTTACTTGCTGTTCACTGGTAACTCCTTCCCTCTGCTCATATTTTCTCTTAATCAAATGTGTTCCCGGGTGTTTGGAGGGGGCGGAGCTGGAGCGCTGCTGAGTCCGTAGCAATGGAGAGTCTTCCTTATTGTAAGTCTATTTTTTTAAATTAAAATTTACTGTGCTTGCTGCAGAAACCTGCTGTGCTGAGAGGTCAGTACTGTGTCTGGTTTGGGAGACACTGACCTGCTCAGTTAGTTTCTGTGCTGCCTGGGAGAAGGGAGGGTTAGCTGCTGTTCTGTATATGAGACCCCCACACATTGATTCCAGCTTCCTTCAAATTCCTGCTCAGGATGTAACTTACTACTGTCTGATAGTCTGGGTAACACTTTGAAGGAAGCTGAAATCAATGTATGGGGGTCTCAGGAATAATAATAAATATAATCAGTGTTACCAGCAATTAGACTTAGAGTCATCAATCATCCCTTCTACAGACAGGTGTTTAAACCATCCCTCAGTTCATTAGCCAGCCCAGTGTTAGTCAGTCCTCCAGTTCATTAGCCAGCGCTCCAGTTCATTAGCCAACCCTCCAGTTCATTAGCCAGCCCAGTGTTAGTCAGTCCTCTAGTTCATTAGCAAGCCCCCCAGTTCATTAGCCAGCCCAGTGTTAGTCAGTCCCCCAGTTCATTAGCCAGCCCTCCAGTCCATTAGCCAGCCCAGTGTTAGTCAGTCCTCCAGTTTATTAACAATGTTAGTCAGCTCTCCAGTTCATTAGCCAGTGTCAGTCAGTCCTCCAGTTCATTAGCCAGTGTCAGTCAGTCCTCCAGTTCACAAACCAGCATTATAGTCAGCCCTCCAGTTCTCAAACCAGCTTTACAGTCAGTGCTCCAGTTCACAAACCAGCCTTACAGTCAGTGCTCCAGTTCACAAACCAGCCTTACAGTCAGTGCTCCAGTTCACAAACCAGCTTTACATTCAGCCCTGTAGTTCACAAACCAGATTTACAGTCAGCCCTCCAGTTCAAAAAACAGCTTTACATTTAGCCCTGTAGTTCACAAACCAGATTTATAGTCAGCCCTCCAGTTCAAAAAACATCTTTACATTCAGCCCTCCAGCTCAAAAACCAGCTGTACAGTCAGCCCTCCAGTTCACAAACAAGCTTTATAGCCAGTCCTACCTTTCAAAATCAGCTTTACAGTCAGCCCTCCAGTTCACAAACCAGCTTTATAGTTTATCTGATAGATATATAGATAATAATAAGATAGACATATATATCTTATTATGAAATAGATATAGATTATAATGATTGATAATAAGATAGATAGATAGACAGATAGATGATCTATCTGTCTATCTTATCTGTTTTTCTATCTATCTCTCTATCTTATCTGCCTATCTATCTGAAAAATAACAAGATACTGTAGATAGATCGATAGATAGATATAGATATCTGCCTATCTATCTAGCTATCTACCTATCTTATTATCTAACTATATAATTACCTGCCTATTTATCTATCTACATATCTTATTATCTATCTATCTACATATCTTATTATCTATCTATCTATCTATTTATCTATCCATCCAGATAGAAAGACAGAGATAGAAAAAGAGATATAGATAGATGGACAGACAGTGATAGACAGATATAGATAGATGGACAGACAGCAGCATTGCCCTGTATGTAGCCAGGCAATGCTCTTCATCTATTCTTGTAGTTTAATTCTATAAACTTAACATTTTTAGTTAAAAACACACACAGATTAACTATAAGTTGTGTAATAGCCGTTTCATACACCTTGCATTATACTGACATAGTTTACTGGTGTTTTTTAATGTGCCCCATTTGTTAGCCGTTGTGCCCCCGGAAAAATATGGAGCTGGAGCCGTCACTGTAACTGAAGGGATTAAATAAGGCAAGAGTATCCAAACCCCCTTACAGATGTTAAGCAACAACCCAAAGCATCCGGTATTACTTGGTGGGAATTGAAGGCAATAGGAGTTTAATGTAGTTTGTGGTTAATATAAGGTTTGGGGGTGTTTCGCTGTTCCCAAGACTCCCTCATGTATCTTGTGAAATGAAAGGGGGAGGGACCATTTTAACGGAGCCTTAACCTTACAATTCTGACAATGTTTTGTGATATAGAGTTTGCATCACTATTGGCCCTCGAATAATGACCATGGGATCCCCCCATGGGAATCAGTTGTTGGGTTGACCAGGTGGAAATGTTTAAATACTTTCCAACAGTATTATGTTATAAACGTCCTATCCAATCATCAGATCTGCTTATCTGATAGAGCTCCGTCATTGTGCCTAGATGTTTTATGGGTTGTGTGTTTCAAGGGAAAGTGGTTCATCACATTCTACACATTGTTTGCACAAGGCGTTCGCTGCCTGTTATTTCGATGTCTGGTAATAGGGAAATGTTTTAATTCTCGTTTTCTGCCCTGCACACCATTCATAGTTCAATGTAGATAAAGAAGCCGGAGACCGACAGATATATCACCGCTACTGTATGGAACGAGCTGCCGTACAGTGCAGTCACGTCTTTACCACAGTGTCCCAAATCACTGCCATAGAAGCTGAACATTTGCTGAAAAGGAAACCTGGTAAGAAACTGTATTGTTTGGGATCATACACTATTTAATTTTACCTCCCAGTACAAGACCCTTCACATAGTGGATACTCATTTCACAGATAATCTATTGGGAGATTAACTTTAAAGGGTCAGCGTTGAAGGGAATCTTCAGTAAAGGGCAAGTCCGCCCTTCAAATGAAAACATTGTACATATGTAAATCTCCCCCAAATCCTAAAACTGGAATAGTTAATTAAAAATAATTTAGAGATGTAAGATTAATCTGAATTGCTGCACTTCCTGGCCCTTTCGGTCAGTAGCTGTCAGTCATAGATGTGACAGTTAACATCACAGCCAGTGTTTGGAAGCTTTTGTCCTAGCTACCACATCTGAGCATGTGTAAGCTTGTAACAAGCTTAGAGAGAAGGCGGAAACTTTTTAAAAGGCAAGAGGCAGGTGGAAAAGAATGTTTTGCTGCATAACAGATTAGTCCTACATCTGTCGGCTTTCTAACTTTTTGGGTTTGAGGGTAAGTGATTTTCCTATATATAACTTTTCATTTGAGGAGTGAATATGCCCTTTAACTGGTTTTGCAGGATTTGTCCTTCTCTATATTATAAAGCATTGGCTGTTTTAATAGTTGCTGTAATGGACTTTTCCATTACAAAAAAACTAATATTGATTGTTAGTGCATTTAACACTGAAACATTTTGACGACCTCTCCTTTAATTTGGCCAAGAGGTGTGTAGAAAATGGTAGTTTCGAAGCTCCATAAATTATAATGGATTTTTGGCAGTGTGCCAGCCTAGTATTTCCCGATTGCTGAATTATAAATGGGCTTCTTGGTTTGTTACCTAATGTTACCATTTCTCTGCAGTGAATTGTTCATTTGCACTTTTGAGCATTTTTCATTATGGCAGCGCATTTTAAATACCTCTCCAATTCTCTATATAATGATCTATACATCTAGAGATGAAGGATCTCAAGATCCTGTTGTCTGTTTGCTGATAGGATCTTTCATATAAACAAATTATTTGCTGGGATTGTAACTGGGCATTTCATTCTTGGATCTTTTTTTGTCATATTGACTGCAGATATGGTGACACCAAATGGTTTGAATGTAAAGAAATTTTCAGCCATGCACGAGTTCCAGAACCTGCATGCACAGAGCAAGAACCGCATCCAGGAGTTCATCCGAGGACATTTTTATGGGTGAGGAACATATCTACTTATTTATGGCTTGTAGGGGAAAGTATGCATCTTAAAAGGGCCAGGTCCACCTCTAAACTGAAATATGCATATAAGCAGAGCTCCCTCCACCAAACCTCAACTTTAAATCATTTGCCTGAGGAATTTGGGGATGAAAACCTTGTATTCAGCCCAAAATTCTTGCTCCCAAAGAAAGGTGGCAAATATTCTCCTTAAGCTTTGCATGCTCTTTACAGGCTTGCACATTCCCAGAGGAGGTAGTTCATGATACAGAAGTCAAGTCATGGCTATGGCTGGCTGCTGCTAACAGTAGGCAATAAGACCGGCATCGGTAATATGGGGCTGAAAACAAGGTAAGTGGTTCAGGGAAGAGATTTGAAATACTAGCTCTAAAGTATAGGGAGCCAACAGGGCCGATAGCAGTAGTTTGTTGGCTACACACTCATTAATATTGTAATCCTAAATAAAGGGTTGGCTATTATGGTTACTGTGTGTACCCAGCTTTAGGATAAAAGGTTTCTCTAGTTTTGATGCGTATATAGTGTTTTTCGCCTTGGTCGACCATTTGTTGACATGTCCGGTCATCCTTATGTCTGATTTGAATGAAAAACGGCCAACATGGGTGTTTTGGGTGAAAATACGGAAATGTAAGGAATCCACCTCTGTGCTGCATGTACAATGTTATTTAATTATCTGTAATATGACATTTACACTGGTCCTTTATTTCAGTCACCTGGACTTTAATTTGGACAAGACTCTGTTTTTCTTCATTGCTGGGCGCTATGAGTTTTCAAACAAAGGGGCCGACCTGTTCCTGGAGGCCTTGGCTAGACTCAACTACCTTCTACGGGTAAATTAACCGGAAAATGGTGGATGGACTAGCGTTCGATAAGAGCAATGTGGACCTCTAACCCTGTACAGTTAACTAATATTTCTTATTACCTCAGGTTAATCACAGTGATATCACCATAGTCACGTTTTTTATCATGCCCGCCCGAACCAATAACTTCAATGTGGAAACTCTAAAAGGACAAGCAGTAAGGAAACAACTGTGGTAAGTGAAATGAATTGTGGGTTGATCTAAGGTGTTGATTTTTTTAAGGGGTTTGTTCAATTGTGTTTAACGGGAACTAAATGTAAAATATTAAAAAGATAATATTAAAAGATAATGCAGCAATCAGAGTAACAGCATCAAACTTCCCAGAATGTTTTAAGAAAACAAATTATTTTTGTTAAAATATTTTTCAAACGACTTAGCTGACTTGCTGTCACTCTGTCCTGCACTCCTCCGGCCAGCATGAATCTCTGGTGGGACCCATACAGGAGGAGGGGCGGGACTTCTGGTGACATCACTTTGTACATGGTATTGGGAAGAATGGGAAGTTTAAGGAAGCAATTCAAGGTAGTGGATTGCTGCCCCATCTAAATGCACACACATAAAATAGATATTTTTGTGGTAGTATTACAACTATGTCACCACTAGAGGGCAGACCTTTACTGGCCATTCATCTGCATTTCTTGAGAGGTTTGACATTTCCCATGGCTGTGACTCAGCAGGTCAATAGACAGGAAATTTGATCGCACTGCTATTTAGTTTGACTCTGTGTTGGGTCACATGGTTTTTGGATCTGAATGTCCATGTTTATTTCTATACATTGCTCTTGTGCTTTTCTCAGGGATACGTCCAATACAGTAAAGGAGAAGTTTGGAAAGAAGCTGTACGAGTCTTTACTAGTGTAAGTGACACGATAACGTGGAACAAGACCTGTTAATAAATCTGTCAGTGCCACACGCACATTGTTGGTGTTTTTCACCTTTCCAGAGAAATATCTTCATATGAACTGTCCAAATCCACAGCTAATTAGTATTTATATCTGACTGCACATGTCCTACATGCCCATACAACTACTATAGTGGGAGTCCATTCTTTTATATTGGCTGTTTAAAATAACATAAGATTTGCCCTGGTGTTTGTAGTTATTATCCTACAGTGCTAAACAGCACTTACCGATTGGTTCATACACATTGGGCCTGTAGACATCGATTACAAATGACGTGCTCTATCATACACACATACAATCTGTCAGTATGACTGTGGCAGATACTAATGTAATCCGGAGGAAACCCATGGAGAAGAGGCTGAGCATGGATCTTAATCCAGAATTTGGCACAATGAATAAATGTACATCTTTAACAGCCAAATATCTTTTAAATAAGAAATAAACATGTATATGTTTTAAGAATAATTAGCATTTCTATCTGCTGGTATGTACTTAAGGCTCATACACACGTGGGATCCCGGGGGCCTGTTCAGATGGGCTTGTTGCCTGATTCAGTGGACAGATCATCAGCGAGTCCCGATCGTCCGTTTTGGCCGATGAAGCGACAATACAAGAAACATTCATTTTGGTCAGCGCTCAGATGTCTGTATGAGCCTTTAGAGCTTCACCCCATGAACAGTGCAGCTATGAGGATATATATCATTTCATTTATTTTCACTGGAGAACAGTAATACCCACACAATTAATGGAGAAGGATATATAATACAGAAGGCTATGGATTTAGAATGGGGAGTGTGCAGTGGTGTAAATTCTTATTACCGTCTCTCCCTCTCCCTGTATTTGTAATTTATATAGGAAGCCGTTTTTAGTATATAGTTTATTGGAAGTGAAGGAAGGACCGAGCATCGGCTCCGCCCCCTGTCCCCATTTCACTGATTGAGTTACGATGTAGATAAGGAGGAGTGGATGCATTGCAGTAAAGTATTGATTTGGGCTGTCTGCTCCTCATTATCTGCATCGTAACTCAATCAGGGAAATGGGGACGGGGGGCGGAGCCGATGCTCGGATACGGAACACGGAGAGAGGGAGAGAGCTGATGCTCGATCCTTTACTTTCCAATTGGAACTGCAATTATTTATATACTAAAAAGGGATTCCTATTTAAATTACTAATACAGGGGGGAGGGTGTGTCTGCGCTGTTTTTATTTGTGGTTTTCTCTTGTCTGGCCTTATGTATTATAAGTAATAATACGCTACCTACAGTGTAATATAGGGATTTACATCACCTTGGAGTTCCATGCCTACGGCCTTATGCGTATATATGGTCATTGAACTCCTCGTGGCGTGATATTCTCGTATTACACTGTAAGGGGCGTATTATCCTTTATATCTTGCCAACTAAGAAGGTCTGTCATGTTGGTAGTAAATGGCCTGTTACAACTTGATGGCTCCATGCGTTCAATCAAGACATTTTTATTACAGAGGGAATTTACCTGATATGAACAAGATGCTCGATAAGGAGGATTTTACTATGATGAAAAGAGCAATATTTGCCACACAGGTAAGGTTCATGAAAAAGTTAATTTGCAGACTGTAATATGTTCCAGTCAAACATGTATGTGAAACCTCGTTTTTTTTTTGAAGGGGGGGGCCATATATTTATAAATGTGTTCTAATGTTGTAGGTTTAGGCGCGTATCAGTTTAGTCTGTGGTTGTGTGAATTTTCCAAGAAGGTGGTGAAGAAATACTGCCACCATGAGGCCAGTTAGCGTACTAGCTCTATTCTCCTTCAGGCCAAGGTTTTGAGGCAGTTCCACATGGGGCACATTTCTTGGATCATTTTGACTCAAACAACAGGGCTGTACTTCTGTAAATTAAGAGCTGTAATCCCAAACCCCTAATTTAATGCTTTAATGGGTAACTGTAATTTCCAAACAAGTAAGGTTTAAATAAAAGCCCTTCTGTCTTATCTTTAAAATGAACCATGGATCACATCTGTAGGTAAAACTTATAAGTTATATTGCTGGAAAGGTATAGCAGTATAACTTCCTGAACTCTTCCTGCTTTTACCAGTTTGTAGCCATGTGATCAGCCCCTGCCTGCATTTATAACCCCCCCCCCCCAACAGATTTTGTGAAGTTGCTTCCGGCCTTTCCCAGTATTAAGTCTAAAGTGTCCTTGGGGCAGAGGGGAGGAACAGAGGGTCAGGTGATGTCACACAAGCTACTGAGAACAAGAAGTTTGGACATTATTTGCAATATCATTTCTCACAGGCTGCTGCTCATTTTAAAGGAAAGGCTGATGGCTTTTATTTAACCCTAACTTGTTCAGAGACCCTAGTTTCCCTTTAACAGAATTGTTGCCCTTAATTTGGATTGGTTTCTACAAACCACCTGTTACATTTTAAGGCAGTGCATGTGGCCTAGATATAAAATGTTCCATTATTTTCTTTGGTGTTTTCCTGGATAAATGTTGACATATTAAGGTTAAGTATACAGAATAATAATCCTGTTCATTTCTCTCCAGAGACACTCGTTCCCCCCTGTTTGTACTCATAACATGATTGATGACTCTACAGATGCCATTCTAAACACTATCCGGAGGATTGGGCTGTTTAACAGCAGTTCTGACCGTGTGAAGGTGAGAGACCTTTATCCGCTTCAGTTCATTGTGCTGCAATATGCAATAAGCTGCTGACAATATTTCAATTATTATATATATTCCACTTGTCCATAAACATCATTAAATACTTTTCTTCCACCTCGGGTAAAGTTAATCTCTTCGCTCTTTACAAAGCATTTGTATTTGTGCTGACCTTCCCCTTTGACTGACCGGTGTTAATAATGACATACATGCAATATTAGTAATATTCTCTTTTCTTTACAGGTTGTGTTCCACCCTGAATTTCTCTCCTCTACTAGTCCTCTTCTACCATTGGATTATGAAGAGTTTGTACGCGGCTGCCATTTAGGTGTCTTCCCGTCATATTATGAACCCTGGGGCTACACACCTGGTAAGAAGGTCTAGAATTTATAATGAGAAATGGGATTGTTTAGTGCTACCCACTGGGTAATCGCTAAATGTTCGTGTGAATCAAAGCATTTGGCTTAGTTCATTTATTCAGGTCATGGAAATTCATGATGGCTTTTGATGCTCTAATATTTTAAATTAGGGGGAATATTATTGTGTATAATGTACAAGTTTCAATCATGTGACCGATGACATCGCTAAGCAATGATTAAAACTGATGACATATCTAAGGGCTGTTTAAAAGGATATAATTTACTGCATATTAATGTCTCTTGTGTAATATCTATATCTTTTATGTATTCAAGGGTAACTCCACCCTCAAACTTTACATAGTTTGAAGTATTACCCCCAAAAAACCTTTTGTATTTTTACCGTCACCCGATGCTCCCTTGCTGAGTAATTAGAACGTAAGCAACCGCAATCCCTCACCGGTCTCCTCTCTGCTTCCTTTCACATCCAGTGGCTGACCGATCGAGCAGTTACAATCGCTCATAACAGGCAGAGGAGAAGGGAATTCCGGAGAGGGTTCACTGTTCTAATTCCTCAGCGTGGGAGCGTCGGGTAAGGGTAAGAATAGAAAGAAAGTGGGGTTTTGGGGGGTGATATTCAGACTATGATAGGTTTTTAAAGGCTGGACTTTAAGTATCTTTTCTGTTACAATAATAATGTGGGGAAGAGCAGAGAAGCTAAAACTAAGAAAAGTGAGACTGAAACATCATTTAAGCTTTGGAGTGAGATATTTATAAGGAGATGCATTGATGTATTCAGATTTCCTATTACTAAATTACTTTTCTGTTCCTATTTTAGCTGAATGCACTGTTATGGGAATCCCAAGTGTTTCAACCAACCTCTCTGGCTTTGGGTGTTTTATGGAGGAGCATATTGCAGATCCCACTGCTTATGGTAAGTATTTACCATCCTGATATCTTTTTTTTACCTGTAACTGCATCTTAACCTATAGCTGCTTCTTCTTTTGTCCACCAAAAGGTATTTATATATTAGATCGGCGCTTCCGTTCAGTGGACGACTCCTGCACCCAACTCACTTCCTTCCTTTACAGCTTTTGCCAGCAAACCCGACGGCAAAGAATCATCCAAAGGAACCGAACAGAACGATTGTCTGACCTATTAGATTGGAAATACCTTGGGAAGGTAACATGGTTTACATTTACTTTTACATTTTTCTATTGAAATTCAGTGAATCATATTGACATAGAGTTTGCTACCTATAGCCAGACTAGCTAACTAGGAAACCCCTGTTGGCCCTCTAGACGGCAATGTAAGAAGAGAAGGAGAAAAGGCGTTGCGTGGGGATATGATTACTGTGTATAAATACATTAACGGGCCATACAATAAACTAGCTGGGGCATTGTTCACCAATAGAACATGTCAGAGGACACACGGACATCCCTTAAGACTTGAAGAAAAGAAGTTTAGGCTTCAAGTTTGGAAAGGGTTTTTCACTGTGAGAACGGTAAAGCTATGGAACTGTCTTCCAGTGGACGTTGTTATGGCAGGTTCATTGGTCAGTTTAAAAAAAAAAAGCTGGATGAGTTTCTGAAAACAAGGAAGTTACTGGTATTGATTCATAAAGTAGAGTTAATCCAGGGAAATTTCTGATTGCCACTTGGAGTCAGGAAGGAATTTTGCCTTCCTCTGTATCAACAGTTAGGCAGGAAATGAGGATATTGCTAGAAGGGTTGGACTGGATGGACAAATGTCTTTATTCAACCTCAAATACTTTACTATACTATACTATTACATTGTTAACCTTTATCAACATTTCAGCCTCATAGCTTCCAAAAGTTTGTACTTAGACCAGTGATCCAGTACTTGTTTTAAAGGAAGACTAAACTGTACAAAACATAAAGTTTATATTTAACGAGGTAGAACTTAAATATAAGGTAAGAAAGGGAAGTTGTTTCCTGGAAATTACCCTTTAAAGGTTTATTTAATATTTATTTTACAGTTTAGTTTGTGTTTTGCCGAGCACAATGATAGAACAATAAAAACCATTGACTGCCTCATTGTGGGGTAGGAATGTTTATTTAAATTGGGCAAAAAAAAAAATCATTACCATATGTAGGGGGAAAAAACTTAATATATTTCCATCTGTCCTCAGCTTCAGCTGGATGTAAAAATATGCAGATACCCATTGCCAGTTTGTAACACAAACTCACCAAATCTGTACCATGTATTTATCTGTAGATTACTTCTTTTGTGAAACTGGAGGCTTAAGGACTTATCTACAAAAAAGGTGCAAACGTTTGCCTGTACTAATCTACAGCAACCAATCATATGTTATCTAACTACAGTAGAACAGTAAAAAGCTAATATCTGATTGTTTAGCTGCAGATTAATAGCCCAGGCAAAGGTTTGGACCTTTTTGTATGTAAGCCCCTTAAAATGCTTTGTCATGTTGTGTCTCTGCTCCCCATAATTTAAAAACCAGAAGTTATATACTGTAGTTCAAATACATTTTACTCCCCAATGTAAGAAAATAAAATATCACACTTTTTTCTTGTTTCAGTATTATATGTACTCTCGCCATATGGCCCTGGCAAAGGCTTTCCCTGACAACTTCACGTACGAACCTCATGAACCCACAGGCGTGAGTATTACTGGAGATACAGAAAGTGACGGTAGTGCTCTCATCTAGCACTAGCATGTGCTATTGTAATTCCAGTGTGGTGCTGGTCTCTAGACGTCCTGCCACTTTCCAAGAGTAAAGCAACATAGAAAGTAGGAGCCGCACATGATTGAAACGAAAAAGGGGTCCTTAACCCATTTATTTCAGGGAATCCACGTGTTAATGTTTTGGGGGAACACAGCCACCCTGAAAAAGATTCCCTGAAATAAATGGGTTAACTAAAGCCTCCGAACAACATTGAATCAGAAGGTAGATCTCCTTGATATTAAAGCAGTAATCCGTGTCTCACCTCTCATTTTGATATGGTTGCTGAGAAATTTATCTTTCTAACATGGGGTTTGTGTTTTTTTTCCAACCTCTCAGTATCACAGTGTGGTCACTGAATATTGTGTTCTTTACTCATGCTCAGCTCTAAGATACTGCAGGACTTGTTATAGTTGGTCACACCCACTAGTAGCCTCTAGCCAATCCTTTTACAGGACAGATTAGGCAATGAGCATGTGACTGAGGTCAGGGGTGTGGCCAGTCACTGTACAAACACACAGTTATTTCATCCAGCTCTTCAGGGGGTTACATTTACTTTAATACCATTTATTGTTGTGGGATTTTACACTTTATTGGTGTTTTTAGAGGGGATATTTTCAGATTTTGTAGCGTGAAAATTTGGGTTTAGTTCTCCTTTAAGGACCACTTTTTTGTTTCAATCGTGTGCAGCTCCTACTTTGTATGTGAAGTTTTACTGTACAATATCCTATTTTGCAAATTTGTAATAGTTGTTTAAAGGGACAGTTCAGTGGAAATTATCAATATTTGTTAAATTGTCAGTTTGTGTAATGCCTTCTTAGTTATTCTACATATTCTCTCCCATTTTGAAAAATCAGTTGATTTCATACCCTTTGCTGTTCCCTCCTGTTGACATTAGTGAGCTGACATTTCAGGTTCTAACGGTCCTTCTTCTTCCCAGGATGCACCACATCCTTGGAATGTTCCTAACAGTAATTTCTACTGATTGGCTATTGGATGGATCAAAGATGCTCAGATCTCTACTAAGCAACTGAATAAACCCAGGTGCTGGGTCAAGGGCAAAACCATAACGGTCCCTATTAGGGGTCCTGCAAACAGGAAGTCAGTATTTCGGTTGCATTAATTTATACACAGACACAATGCTGAATGGCCAGGTTAAGGTCATTGGGATGAAAAAATACTGCTCTTTGTTCTGAAAAGTACATGTATTTGCACCGAACTTCCCCTTTAATAGGTCAGGTATGTTGTTTTTTTCCCAAAGCAAAGGGACTATAAAAAAATAGGTTTATAGGCCAAAAGTGAATAGCTCCTCCCATCATTCCTACCTCTGTTGAGAAGGCTCTTAAAGGAGTTAAAGACAGACTCTCAGAGTTATGGTTTATTTAGACCTGTCCCTCCTCATTAGACAAGAAATTAGTTCAAACTTTTCCTGCCTAGAAATGTGGTTCATCTTCTACCGCCATTCTAAAATTATAGGATAACTATCATGTGTACAAAGTTTTCTTAAAAACAGTTAAAATTAAAAGGGATATAAGACTGGTAATTCCTACCTCCCAATATTATATCTGTGAGGAGCACCAGCCCCAAGGAAACAGATTCTGTCAGTTTTCCTCCTGGCTTCAGCACTATCTTTAACACAGGAATAGCCAGGACTAACCTGGCAAACTGATAGGGCTATAGTTCCTAAACTTAACAATATTATTAGGTAGGAATAATCAATCTGACCTCCCTGCCCCATGTAATTTCCATTTTTTAAAAAGTTAATTTTTACAGTATAGTTATCCTTTAAGTTTGTGCAATGCCTTTAAAGGACAACTCCACCCTCATAAATACATCTTTTTTTTAGAAAGAATGGCCTCTTTAAAATATGTTGATATATCATACTTTGCCCTATGAATTCATTACTGTATGCCTGATATGCTTCTGGATGCCTCATGGAAACTGAGCAATTTAGAAACCTGTACTGAGCCTGTACTGAGCCTGGGCATGCTCAGAAGAGGCAGACAGGGGATTAACATTCAGTCATTGGCTGATCTGTAGAGGATGTCAACTGTCAAATCCATAACTGACAGTTACTAACTGGCAGAACCAGGAAGCAGAAACAGGGGAAACAGGACATTGTGCAGGATTTCAGGTTAGACTTACATATTTCACATCATTTTAAAGCAATTAGTAGGTGAGAATTTTTTTTTTTTTATTTTCTTCTAATGTGTCCTATTAGTCATCCAACCACCAGGGTACCTTTAGTTTCTTTAAATTCTTCATAGTCCCCGAGATATAGCCTTTGAATATGCTGTGATTTGTAGGAGCTGCTACACCTCATCTGTCACTCAAAGGCACACACCCACACAATCCAAAGCTCCCATGCAATACTGTCAACCACTCCTTCACCCATACTGTAAGTACCATGTGCCACATAGTCAAATGCGGTAGTGCTAAACACAATCAATAACACCATTAACCCAGTAATATGAGCATAACACACTATAAAACAGCCCCCCCCCCCAAAAAAAATATCTTATATCTACAAAACCAGTGACTCAATGGAACACTAATACAGTATATATAATACAGTAATACAGACATATACCAAACAAGACATACAGTGCAATCTATGAAATATATAGACTAAAGCAACTGAAATGTACAGGACAACAAGCAGTGTCACTGTGTTTGTGAAGGTCTCTCACTACAACTGCTGTTACAACTGACCTCTCTTCAGTGATTATGATCTCAGCTAAGCAGGGGGGAGAGATATGAACTTTAGGTAAAAAGTAAATAACAATTAGCAATTTAGAGAACAAGGAGAGTTCAGTAACTTACTTGTAAAAGAATCTCAGCACCACTTGTCCTCCTCTCTCCCCTCTGCCCCCTCCTTCACATTCAACATATTGCTACTTTATTCCACACTTTGATTGCTTGCAGTCTAGCTCGGGAAGGGAGGGGTCAACAGGATGTCAGCACTTTCATTTAAAGTCCTTTCAACTGACAATGCTCGGACTCTCTATACAGCCCGTCACTGCTTGAGGGGAGTAGACAGGAGGGGAGGGGGACTACACAGCTTGGTACAAACTTCTGCCAGTGTGAAGAAATGAAGCCACACAGAAACATGAAAGTAAGGCAGGTTATACTAAGTGATCTATACATTGTATACAGACAAAGTTTTTTTTTCACTATAGTTGCCCTTAAACTATTACCGTTTAGGGTTTTGGGGTGATTTACCTGTATGTAACTTTCCATTTGGGGCTGGACTTGCCCTTTAAGGAAACTTTTACCAGTTTGTGGAACTGTAAGTATAGTTAGTCTAGTTGAACAGGAAGAGATTTACAGTAAACCAACACAGTTATTTTAACAGAAACATTGTTGGATTACTTATTTTTTAGAATCAAAAAATATGCCATCTTGGTTTCATCATTATTGTTTTCATCTCTCTCTCTCTTTTTCATATTTTCAGGCCCAGGGATCCGTTACCCAAGGCCGGCGTCTGTACCCCATCTCCTTCTTTATCCCGTCACTCCAGCCCTCACCACAGTGAAACGAAAGGATGAGAGATACGACGAAGAGGAGAAGCCGAGAAGATCGGCAGAATATCAAGAATCCAGCTTTGGCCACCATGAACAATATCCCAGAGTGGCGCAAGCGTTCCAAGAAAGGTTCCATCGATGCCTCCATCTCCAGTATTGCCAGCAATGCCAGCACACCCCACAAACCCTAGCAGTCCTAGTGAACTGAGCAGCCCCACCAGCTCACTTATCGAGGGGAGGAACTAATCTGAAATCAAAACATGTTAGATTATTAGGCAGGTAGAATTTAGAACTATCCTCACTGAGTGTCCTCTATGTTTGACCTCCACTGCATTTGCTGTGGGGACAAAAAATGTTATTTTTTGGTTTCCAACTTGTTGCAAAAAAAACAACACACATTTCTTCCATCAAGCTCAAACCATTTCATTTTAGCTGCTACTGTAGGTCTATTACTGTTTATCTAAGGGGCATTGCTTGGGTGCTCTCGGTTTCCCCCTGCTGGCATACAGGCTAGTGATGGTCCTGCCATGTGGTCCTCCTGGCCTGTGGAAAATGTATTACCAGGCTGCGTTCATGGATATCTGAAATTACTGTGCTACATGAACACAGCAGAGGCCCTGAGGACATTGTTTGTCCACCTTGGCCACCCTTCACGTTGAGTGAATTGGGGCTAACAAGTGGACATGATACTGTATTTCTAGCAACTTTATCCAAACACACCCTTCCAGTTATTTTGTTGG
The DNA here is from genome assembly GCA_019447015.1 of Hymenochirus boettgeri. NCBI lineage: Eukaryota > Metazoa > Chordata > Amphibia > Anura > Pipidae > Hymenochirus > Hymenochirus boettgeri. Next base: position 205,210,970 of record CM033475.1, on the reverse strand, counting down.
ATGTTTGTGGAACTTTGTATCTCTCCTTGTTTACAGCCACTAAGAGATCCGTGAAATACATTAGAATGTAACAGGTCAGTGTTCTATGGGCAGGGGGATCTGACTGAACTAGATACAAACGTTAGGATGTTATCTACATAGTCTATAGAATTTAAAAAATAAAATTTTAAAATATCATGTTGATTTGTTGGTATGTTATTTGATGTCCTCTGACCTTTGTTATGCAAATCTCAGCCACGTTCTCTCCTTTAAAGCACAACACTACACACTGGTTCCCTCTAAAGCTAGGTACACACTGTACAGATTTCTGAAGATGACAGACAGGATCTGCAAGATCCTGTCTGCCATCTTTCAAAGATCTGCATACACACAGTCCCAGCGTTCTCCTATGTGAGAACGCTCGGGACTGTGTGTTTTCCATCAGCCGCGCTAGACTCCTCTATAGGGAGTCTAGCGCGGCCGATGGAAATTTTCGGCCTTTCCCGAACGAGCGTTCGGCCATCGTTTGGCGCCGCCGCGCTCGTTCGGGAAACGAACTTACAACACGTAACGATTAAGCCCCCGATACCGTCGGATCGTACACACATTAACGATTAAGCCCCGATACCGGGATCCGACGGTATCGGGCTTAATCATTACGTGTGTACGTTCGTTTCCCGAACGAGCCGGCGGCCGCCAAACGATCGGTCGGCCGAACGCTCGTTCGGGAAAGGCCGAAAATTTCCATCGGCCGCGCTAGACTCCTATAGAGGAGTCTAGCGCGGCCGATGGAAACACCAGTCCCGAGCGTTCTCCATAGAGAACGCGGGACTGTGTGTATGCAGATCTTTGAAAGATGGCAGACAGGATCTTGCAGATCCTGTCTGTCATCTTTCAGAAATCTGTACAGTGTGTACCTAGCTTAGGGTAAATAAATTTTGATCTGACCTAATGCTGCAATAAATGATGTATCATTTGTGAATCTTTGTAAGTTCCAACTAAGATGGACCTGTTTGTAATTAAGTAAAAACCATGTAATGGTTGTAAAATACCAACTTTCCCAGTAATTTCCACAACTTCTTTATTTTACGACCACAGCACCGTTGAGAACATTGCAGTGTTTTTGCAAAAGATCACACCCTATCGGTATTTGGCATCATGGTTGGTATTTTGTGACATGGTTGTAAAACATCTCCGTGGTTGCCAAAATACTAGTACCATCGGAATTATGGACATGATCATGTATGTTGCACCTTATCGGTAGCTGACTGGGTTGCTTATATCTTGCATCCAATATGTCTAGTTTTGACTTAAACTCCCTGATTTAGCATTCATTTGTCAGTTCTCCATTATCAGCTCCGTTCCCTCTCTCATTCACTGCCTGTCTCTAACTCTCAGAGCGTAAATGCACTAGCAAAGCAGAGATCTGGCTACTGAACCAAGCAGTATAATAGGAGAAAAGGTGGAAATACCTTGGGAAGGTAACATGGTTTACATTTACTTTTACATTTTTCTATTGAAATTCAGTGAATCATATTGACATAGAGTTTGCTACCTATAGCCAGACTAGCTAACTAGGAAACCCCTGTTGGCCCTCTAGACGGCAATGTAGAAGAGAAGGAGAAAAGGCGTTGCGTGGGATAGATTACTGTGTATAAATACATTAACGGGCCATACAATAAACTATCTGGGGCATTGTTCACCAATAAACATGTCAGAGGACACACGGACATCCCTTAAGACTTGAAGAAAAGAAGTTTAGGCTTCAGTTTGGAAAGGGTTTTTCACTGTGAGAACGGTAAAGCTATGGAACTGTCTCCAGTGGACGTTGTTATGGCAGGTTCATTGGTCAGTTTCAAAAAAAAAGCTGGATGAGTTTCTGAAAACAAGGAAGTTACTGGTATTGATTCATAAAGTAGAGTTAATCCAGGGAAATTTCTGATTGCCACTTGGAGTCAGGAAGGAATTTGCCTTCCTCTGATCAACAGTTAGGCAGGAAATGAGGATATTGCTAGAGGGTTGGACTGGATGGACAATGTCTTTATTCAACCTCAAATACTTTACTATACTATACTATTACATTGTTAACCTTTATCAACATTTCAGCCTCATAGCTTCCAAAGTTTGTACTTAGACCAGTGATCCAGTACTTGTTTTAAAGAAGACTAAACTGTACAAAACATAAGTTTATTTAACGAGGTGAACTTAAATATAAGGTAAGAAAGGGAAGTTGTTTCCTGGAAATTACCCTTAAAGGTTTATTTAATATTTATTTTACAGTTTAGTTTGTGTTTTGCCGAGCACAATGATAGAACAATAAAAACCATTGACTGCCTCATTGTGGGGTAGGAATGTTTATTTAAATTGGGCAAAAAAAAAATCATTACCATATGTAGGGGGAAAAAACTTAATATATTTCCATCTGTCCTCAGCTTCAGCTGGATGTAAAAATATGCGATACCCATTGCCAGTTTAAACAAACTCACCAAATCGTACCATGTATTTATCTGTAGATACTTCTTTTGTGAAACTGGAGGCTTAAGGCTTATCTACAAAAAAGGTGCAAACGTTTGCCTGTACTAATCTACAGCAACCAATCATATGTTATCTAACTACAGTAGAACGTAAAAAGCTAATATCTGATTGTTTAGCTGCAGATTAATAGCCCAGGCAAAGGTTTGGACCTTTTTGTATGTAAGCCCCTTAAAATGCTTTGTCATGTTGTGTCTCTGCTCCCCAAATTTAAAAACCAGAAGTTATATACTGTAGTTCAAATAATTTTACTCCCCAATGTAAGAAAATAAAATATCACACTTTTTTCTTGTTTCAGTATTATATGTACTCTCGCCATATGGCCCTGGCAAAGGCTTTCCCTGACAACTTCACGTACGAACCTCATGAACCACAGGCGTGAGTATTACTGGAGATACAGAAAGTGACGGTAGTGCTCTCATCTAGCACTAGCATGTGCTATTGTAATTCCAGTGTGGTGCTGGTCTCTAGACGTCCTGCCACTTTCCAAGAGTAAAGCAACATAGAAAGTAGGAGCCGCACATGATTGAAACGAAAAAGGGGTCCTTAACCCATTTATTTCAGGGAATCCACGTGTTAATGTTTTGGGGGAACACAGCCACCCTGAAAAAGATTCCTGAAATAAATGGGTTAACTAAAGCCTCCGAACAACATTGAATCAGAAGGTAGATCTCCTTGATATTAAAGCGTAATCCGTGTCTCACCTCTCATTTTGATATGGTTGCTGAGAAATTATCTTTCTAAAATGGGGTTTGTGTTTTTTTTCCAACCTCTCAGTATCACAGTGTGGTCACTGAATATTGTGTTCTTTACTCATGCTCAGCTCTAAGATACTGCAGGACTTGTTATAGTTGGTCACACCCACTAGTAGCCTCTAGCCAATCTTTTACAGGACAGATTAGGCAATGAGCATGTGACTGAGGTCAGGGGTGTGGCCAGTCACTGTACAAACACACAGTATTTCATCCAGCCTTCAGGGGGTTACTTTACTTTAATCCATTTATGTTGTGGGATTAAATTTACCATTTACATTTATTGGTGTTTTTAGAGGGGATATTTTCAGATTTTGTATGTGAAAATTTGGGTTTAGTTCTCTTTAAGGACCACTTTTTGTTTCAATCGTGTGCAGCTCCTACTTTGTATGTGAAGTTTTACTGTACAATATCCTATTTTGCAAATTGTAATAGTTGTTTAAAGGACAGTTCAGTGAAATTATCAATATTTGTTAAATTGTCAGTTTGTGTAATGCCTTCTTAGTTATTCTACATATTCTCTCCCATTTTGAAAAATCAGTTGATTTCATACCCTTTGCTGTTCCTGCTGTTGCATTAGTGAGCTGACATTTCAGTTCTAACGGTCCTTCTTCTTCCCAGGATGCACCACATCCTTGGAATGTTCCTAACAGTAATTTCTACTGATTGGCTTTGGATGGTCAAAGATGCTCAGATCTCTACTAGCAACTGAATAACCCAGGTGCTGGGTCAAGGGCAAACCATAACGGTCCTATTAGGGGTCCTGCAAACAGGAAGTCAGTATTTCGGTTGCATTATTTATACACAGACACAATGCTGAATGGCCAGGTTAAGGTCATTGGGATGAAAAATACTGCTCTTTTTCTGAAAAGTAATGTATTTGCACCGAACTTCCCCTTTAATAGGGCAGGTATGTTGTTTTTTTCCCAAAGCAAAGGGACTATAAAAAATAGGTTTTTAGGCCAAAAGTGAATAGCTCCTCCATCATTCCTACCTCTGTTGAGAAGGCTCTTAAAGGAGTTAAAGACAGACTCTCACAGTTATGGTTTATTAGACCTGTCCCTCCTCATTAGACAAGAAATTAGTTCAAACTTTTCCTGCCAGAAATGTGGTTCATCTTCTACCGCCATTCTAAAATTATAGGATAACTATCATGTGTACAAAGTTTTCTTAAAAAAGTTTAAAATTAAAGGGATATAAGACTGGTAATTCCTACCTCCCAATATTATATCTGTGAGGAGCACCAGCCCAAGAAAAAACAGATTTGTCGTTTTCCTCCTGGCTTCAGCACTATCTTTAACACAGGAATAGTCCAGGACTAACCTGGCAAACTGATAGGGCTATAGTTCCTAACTTAACAAATTTTTAGGTAGGAATAATCAATCTGACCTCCCTGCCCCATGTAATTTCCATAATTTAAAAAGTTAATTTTTACAGTATAGTTATCCTTTAAGTTTGTGCAATGCCTTTAAAGGACAACTCACCCTCATAATACATCTTTTTTTTAGAAGAATGGCCTCTTTAAAATATGTTGATATTATCATACTTTGCCCTTGAATTCATTACTGTATGCTGCTATGCTTCTGGATGCCTCATGGAAACTGAGCAATTTAGAAACCTGTACTGAGCCTGGGCATGCCAAGAGGCAGACAGGGGATTAACATTCAGTCATTTGGGGCTGTGATGTCAACTGTCAAATCCATAACTGACAGTTACTAACTGGAAGAACCAGGAAGCAGAAACAGGGGAAACAGGACATTGTGCAGGATTTCAGGTTAGACTTGTATATTTCACATTTCAAACTATTACCGTTTAGGGGTTTGGGGGGTGATTTACCTGTATGTAAGTTTCCATTTTGGGGCTGGACTTGCCCTTTAATGAAACTTTTACCAGTTTGTGGAACTGTAAGTATAGTTAGTCTAGTTGGGAACAGGAAGAGATTTACAGTAAACCAACACAGTTATTTTAACAGAAACATTGTTGGATTATTCTTATTTTTTAGAAATCAAAAAATATGCCATCTTGGTTTCATCAGTATTGTTTTCATCTCTCTCTCTCTTTTTCATATTTTCAGGCCCAGGGATTCCGTTACCCAAGGCCGGCGTCTGTACCTCCATCTCCTTCTTTATCCCGTCACTCCAGCCCTCACCACAGTGAAACAGAAGAGGATGAGAGATACGACGAAGAGGAAGAAGCCGAGAAAGATCGTCAGAATATCAAGAATCCAGCTTTGGCCACCATGAACAATATCCCAGAGTGGCGCAAGCGTTCCAAGAAAGGTTCCATCGATGCCTCCATCTCCAGTAATGCCAGCAATGCCAGCACACCCACAAACCCTAGCAGTCCTAGTGAACTGAGCAGCCCCACCAGCTCACTTATCGAGGGGAGGAACTAATCTGAAATCAAAACAGTATAGATTATTAAGCAGGTAGAATTGTAGGAACTATCCTCACTGAGTGTCCTCTATGTTTGACCTCCAACTGCATTTGCTGGTGGGGACAAAAATGTTATTTTTTGGTTTTCCAACTTGTTGCAAAAAAAACAAACACACATGTCTTCCATCAAGCTCAAACCATTTCAGTTTAGCTGCTACTGTAGGTCTATTACTGTTTATCTAAGGGGCATTGCTTGGGTGCTCTCGGTTTCCCTGCTTGCATACAGGCTAGTGATGGTCCTGCCATGTGGTCCTCCTGGCCTGTGGAAAATGTATTACCAGGCTGCGTTCATGGATATCTGAAATTACTTGTGCTACATGAACACAGCAGAGGCCCTGAGGACATTGTTGTCCACCTTGGCCACCCTTCACGTTGAGTGAATTGGGGCTAACAAGTGGACATGATACTGTATTTCTAGCAACTTTATCCAAACACACCCTTCCAGTTATTTGTTGGATGTTTGTGGAACTTTGTATCTCTCCTTGTTTACAGCCACTAAGAGATCCGTGAAATACATTAGTATGTAACAGGTCAGTGTTCTATGGGCAGGGGGGATCTGACTGAACTAGATACTAAACGTTAGGATGTTATCTACATAGTCTATAGAATTTAAAAAATAAAATTTTAAAATATCATGTTGATTTGTTGGTATGTTATTTGATGTCCTCTGACCTTTGTTATGCAAATCTCAGCCACGTTCTCTCCTTTAAAGCACAACACTACACACTGGTTCCCTCTAAGGGTAAATAAATTTTGATCTGACCTAATGCTGCAATAAAATGATGTATCATTTGTGAATCTTTGTAAGTTCCAACTAAAGATGGACCTGTTTGTAATTAAGTAAAAACCATGTAATGGTTGTTAAATACCAAACTATCCCAGTAATTTCCACAAACTTCTTTATTTTACGACCACAGCACCGTTGAGAACATTGCAGTGTGTTTGCAAAAGATCACACCCAATCGGTATTTGGCATCATGGTTGGTATTTTGTGACATGGTTGTAAAACATCTCCGTGGTTGCAAAATACTAGTACCATCGGAATTTAGTGGACATGATCATGTATGTTGCACCTTATCGGTAGCTGACTGGGTTGCTTATATCTTAAGCATCCAATATGTCTAGATTTTTGACTTAAACTCCTGATTTAGCATTCATTGGTCAGTTCTCCGTTATCAGCTCCGTTCCCTCTCTCATTCACTGCCTGTCTCTAACTCTCAGAGCGGATAAATGCACTAGCAAAGCAGAGATCTGGCTACTGAAACAAGCAGTGAATAAGAAGGAAAAAGGATCACCACTGACATCAAAACGGAGGGAGGAGGGTGAAACCAGCAGGGAGAGATAACAAAACATTGGTGCACAGTAAATAAGATGGGAGACACCGCACTGACAGGTCTATTGATGGGAGGGGAAGAACTTCTGGTTAGCTCCAAGAATTAAGGGATCTACGGCTGTGGTCACCACTGGCCTAGGGGGAGGAGCAGCCATTGAAATGGCATCTGGCAGCCTCCTATCCCCTCATTTTTTGATAAGTGGTTTGTATGCTGTTGGGACTGTTGCACAGATAGGTGGCTGTTCATTTTAAAGGTAGGAACTGGGCCTTTCATTTAGAATAAAATTGTATGTTTCCACAGTTTCCCTTTAAAAGACAACTTTTAAAAATGATCCTGCTCATCTTCATCTAAATACATGTAAGCCCTTACTCTGAGGTGTGTTTGTGTTGCTGCATGCTTTCAATCCAGTACATTTTGCTTAGCCGTATATATATATATATATATATATATATATATATTAGGTATTACCGTACCCTCCCACTCTTAACAGACTCCTCCTTTCTGTTAAGCATGCTCCGAGTCGGCACTTGGAGGTAGAATTTCCCATCATGCGATTCACACATTACAACTGCACACAACAGAAGAGTTTGATAATAAGGCACTTGATTGACAACTGAAATGTAAGATGTTTTTAAAGATATTTGAAGAAATAGGGGACAGATCTACAAAGAAATAGTACTGCAATAGTACTAGGAAGTATTTTAAAGTTCAGTGGAAAATATTCAACCAATCAGATGTTAGCTTTCAAATGTTAAATAACATCTGATTGGTTGGGGCAAAATTAGCACAATTTTTAACGATAAGAACTTTTGTTACATCTCCCTGTTAGTTTTTATTATGCATTCCTGGTTATTCAAGATATTTACTTCCATTTTAAAAAAAAATCAGTTGAATTTATACCCCTGGCTATTCCCTGCTGTTGACATTAGTGAGCTGATATTTCAGGTTCTGTGATGGTCCTCCTTCCCAGGATGCACCACATCCTTGGAATGTTCCTAACAGTAATTTCTACTGATTGGCTGTTGGATGGGTCAAACTTGCTCAAATCTCTACTGAGCGACTGAATCAACCCAGGCACTGGGTCAAGGGCAAGACTATAACGATCTCTATTAGGGGTCCTGCAAACAGGAAGTTTTTCAGAAGCATTTATTTACTCACAGACAATACTGATTGGACCCGTTAAGGGATGGAAAAATACTGCTCTTTTTTGTTAAAAGTATATATATTATAACATAATATATAAATTTCCCCTTTAATAGTTTCTGGGCTATAATAATAGGGGTTTAGATAGTCGTTCTGCATTAAAGGGAAATTTAAGAGAGTTTATTTTTTTTTACTTTAAGAATTATGTTTAACTTCAATTTATTTTACTCTTAAATGTCTGTAGAACGTTTAGGCATGTTGCTTACTCTAGTTAGGTCAAAAAAAGGATCTTTAAAAAAATTATTATTATGGATATATATATAGCGCCAACATATTCCGTAGCGCTTTACAATTACATGTATACATTCACATCAGGCCCTGCCCCGAAGAACTTAAATCTAAGCACATTTATTTGACACATACAACCTATCAGTATGTCTTTATGATTGTGGGGGAAACCGGAGTGCCCGGAGGAAACCCAAGCAAGCACGGGGAGAACATACAAACTTCCTGCAGATTTGTCCAAGGGTGGAATCGAACTCAGGACTTCAGCGCTGCAAGGTATCAGTGCTAACCACTGAGCCACCGTGCTAAAAAATATTGACCATACACTATAAACTTCGATCACAAATACGATCTGTCCGGGAAACATTGGCTAAACATCGGCAGCTAAAACTACTGCTCCAACAATGATCATTTTGATTGATAAATGTTTTATATTTCCATAGCTGACAGCCATTTCATAAACAATCACCCCTAAAGACTACCAGTCCACTGATAGTGTGTATGGCAACCCTATAAATACTTCTGGTGGCCAGTAGGGAGGAGTTCCATATCTGTCAGTCATTCTGTCTCTAAATCCAATTCCTGAACCAGAAAAAAAAATATTAATCACCTGCAGACGTCACTTTTATGTCATTTTATAAACTAAATGACATATTAATTAATGTATAAACTGGTCCGTTATAGTCTATGTGATTGAACCAGGAATCCTACCATTTGCAGCAGGACCAAAATTTTAACTTTTCAGATACCCAGACGTGTCCACTTTTTCTTGCTCTTTTGCACAGAATATTAAAGGGCAAATAATTAACAGTTTGTATTAAATGCAGGCCAAAGCTGCTTCAATGTGACACGTAACAATCAGCAATGTAAGACCAGCCCTATGTTTCCGCAAGCACTTAACGATGGACGAACATGTGACCGTGTAAGAACTTCACTCCTAAGACAATGCAGGCTGCATAAAATCTGCAGATAAACACAATAAAAACAACGGCCAATTAACAAATACATGCTAATTTATCAATAAATACAATATTAATTACTGTACCTTTTATCAAGATTATTCAATATACACAATGAACCCCTCCCCCAAAAGTCCAGTAACACTCAGTCAGTTTATGTGACAATCGGCCATTCAGCAGCCATGATCGTAAATCCATGACTAAGCAGAAGTGATGCTCAGTCTAGAAGGAGACGATTAAGCCAATCAGAAAGGGGCTTTTCTCCTTCTGTACCCATTGCAAGATCCAACAAAATTAACTAAGCAATGTAACTCACTATAAGGTTTTTTATATTCATAAAAAGCAATACTGCGCTTTACTGATAGCGTGATCATAGATTTATGATCCCCATAGAATACCATTGCGGTAGCTTACTACTGCATGGTATTCTATGACCGAATGTTTGTTAATTAACATTCGCCATAAAAGTATGCCCGCAGCCATACATTTACTGCCGCAATCATACATTAGCGATAACACGCGTTATGGTCCTATTAGTGTTAAAAAATCTAGGTCTCTGCTAAAATATTGTGATCATTAGAAATGTATACCTTATATACAGACGTTTCCACTGTAAACCCAGCCATTTGCAGAATAGGAAACTATTTATAGATTCTACGTCTGTAGCATTTCTATAACACTGAAAGCATTGACAAAAAAACGTGAACATGATTGGTCCATCATTAGCCAATCACACGGCAGCGCAGGTATAGGCCATTTTATAAAGGCACAGTAGCGCAAAAGAATGATATTGTAAATATAGGATCATTATCATAGATTTACAAACGGTATCCTTAATCTACGCCCACTATCGTAGATTTATGCCAACGTTTGTTAATATCCAAACATTCGTTTATACAATAACGTGCGATACCGCAATGGTATTATATGGGCAATTGTAAATCTAGGATCACGCTCTTAGATGTACAATCGTTATAGTAAATTTACGACCGCAATTGGTGATTTACCTTTATAAATCTGTCCCAATGTGTGTGTACATAAGATTTGTTAGAAAGCAGAATCTGATGGAACCATGAAAATGAAGTTTTATAACATTACAAATGACACATTATCCCAAATATGGATTCTATTTAAAGGGCATGTCCACAACCAAAACTAAAATCTGCCCCACTACTGGCCTCACTGTGTAGTGTTAAAAAATCATTACCTTACTCCTCAGCTCCTTATGGTTCTCCTTGGTAGTGCCTCTTCAAAGTCCCAGAAAGTGAAGAGTAGGAGCTGTCTGTGAGTCTGGTTGCCTGCTTCTTACTTGTCTTCAGTAAGGACTCTAGCATGTGCAGGGGAGCCCTCCCGCCTCTCACCCTCCGTATCCCTTCAGGCTGCTCCTTCCCTACCTTTCTGTAGTGTAGTGTTTTTAATCTGTTTATAAATGACTTAGAAGGGGGCATTGAGAGCAAGGTCTCTGTGTTGAGATGACACAAAACTATGCAGAGCTTGGAAACTTCAAATGATGTGCAAGTGCTGAAACTGACCTAGATAGATTATCAAAATGGGCAGCAGAATGGGAGATGAGATTCAATGTTGATAAATGTAAGGTGATGCATTGGATTAATAATCCACTGTGCCAACTACACCATAAAGAACTCTGTTAAGTGAATCTGTAATGGAAAAAGATTGGGGGTTCGGTAGATTAACAGACTTAGCTGTAGCAAACAATGCCAGGTAGCAACGGCTAGAGCTAGCAAAGATTGTCTTGTATAGAGGAGGAATGATTCAAGAGAGAAAAATATTATTCTCCTCTTTACAAGGCACTGGTAGGCCTATTTGGAATTGACGGTGCAGTTTTGGAAGCCCAAACAAAAGGACACTGGAAGGAGCAGTCAGAGAAGGGCACAAAAAAAGGGGAAGAGGGCGCATAGCAGGGCAGAGGAAAGGGAGGGCGACAGGGGAAGGGGGAGGATGGGGAAGGGTAGGTTTCAGTATGGCTTTGTGTTATTGGAGATAATTCCCCTATATAGTTACTATACTATAGTAGATTCCCCATACTTAAAAATTCTGTGGTACTGTATCTATAAATGGCTCTGTGTTAAGCGAATCCCTGTGGAAGGGATCTGGAGTTTTGGTGGATAACAACTTAAAAGGTAGCAGCAGTGCGGCGGCAACAGCCAGAGCCAGCATGGTATTGTCTGTATAAAGCGAGGTATGGATTCAAGGGAGGAAAATGTAATTCTCCCTCTTTACAAAGCATTGGTAAGGCCTCATTTGGAATATGCAGTGCAATTTTGGAATCCTGTGCACAAAAAGGACATCTTTGAAATGGAAAGGGTTTCAGAGAAGGGCAACTAAATATATAAGGGGATTGGGGGAGCTTGAATATGAAGAGGAGACTGGAAAAGTTACAATTATGTACGCTGGGAAAAGGCGCTTGTGTGGGGAGATGATTACTGGTGTATAAAACATTAACGGGCATACAATAAACTACTGGGGCTTGTTCACCATAGAAACATGCAAGGCCACAGGGACATCCCTTAAGACTTGAAGAAAAAAGTTTAGGCTTCAAGTTTGGAAAGGTTTTTCACTGTGAGAATGGTAAAGCTATGAACTGTCTTCCAGTGGACGTTGTATGGCGGTTCATTGGTCATTTTTAAAAAAAGCTGATGAGTTTCTGCAAACAAGGATGTTACAAGTTACTGGTATTGATACATAAAGTAATTGATCCAGGGAAATTTCGATTGCAACTTGGAGTTCAGCGGAGAATTTTTTCCCCTTCATAAAAAGTGGTGGTTTTTTTTTGCCTTCCTCTGGATCCAACAGTTAGGCAGGAAATGAGGATATTGCTAGATGGGTTGGACTGGAGGACATATGTCTTTATTCAACCTCAAATACTATACTATACTATACTATACTATACTATAGGCACTTTCTAAATTGGGATATTGGTTGAGTGCCATGGGGGTCTGAAGAATCTTTCCTTAGTGATTCTTAAATTTAGGCCACAAAGTCAGATCTCTTGAAGGAAGAAGAGAGTTTTATTCGGGTCCCATGTTCGGGCCTTTTCTCTTCTACGGTCATATTTTTTATTTATTGTACCCAGGTACATGTTCTACAACATCATTCAGGATACGTGAACATATAAGGTTGATTCATAATAAGGACACCAGCAGTCCTGTTGCAAGACATTTTAACTTTAATATAGCTTGTGTGCTGTACTATATATATTTCAGTTATAATGTTACTATACCACTTAGTGAATCTGGCCCCAATATTATATCTTAATATATATATATTGTTGTGCTTTATGTGCATTGATATTACTGTCAGATTTATGTATATTATCTAATGACACTGCTCATTTTGTGTAGATAGTGGATCCGGATCCTTTAACAATTCATACGGTTTCTTTAATATGGTCTTATTTCCACGTGATGGCGTGATGTAATGGGGGATGGGATATTTAAGTACATGTTCACTTTTGTGCCTATGGTTAAGGACCGTTTGCAGTCCGAAAAGGCGTAAGGCGTATTTCAAATACTCTATTTAAGCAGCAGCACTGAGATAGTTCCTGTGGTTACATAGTATGTGTGGATCCCGCTTTGTGCGAAACGCTGTTTGTATGCAGTTTTCACTTTTTGAACGCCGATAGTGACTGGCTTGGAGCTTCTTGCATCATAACTTGATACCGTCATACTCATTGGTCATTTAAGAGAAAAGACTAAACATAAGGGAAGGGTTTGTGGCATTAGCACCAAAAGAGTTGTGCGTATTTTTCTATATAAGTGATTTACACAGTAGAAGTAATAGATAGAGGAGAGACTGCACAACTGAAGAGTATAGGGCTGGTAAAACGCTATTTAATTCAGCGGTGCCATGAGTTGTAAATAAATACTACACAAAATGGAAGGTAAAGCCTTCACAAACTCATTAGCGGCACTATACCAATTAACACCTCAAATATGCTAATGACTGTAACGTCTTTTATTATCCACACTTATAACACACCAGTAACCTTCACCTGTAAAGCAAGTTCACCTGTCCTTAATCAACTATACAAGGTGCCACCATGCACTAAATATTATAAATACATATAAATATCTAAAAAATATAAGAACCAAAGTGCTAAAAATTGTCAATGATAGGTCCAAGCATTTTATATCCTAGGCATCCATCTCCAGGTGAGTATAAATACACATATCGACTACTGTATACTTACTATATATAGTATATATTCATATACACACACATACACACACACATATATACTGTCCAATATATACACATTCACACACATACATATACACACACTCTCAAATATATACAGATACACACACATTCATATACACAAACACACACACATATACACTGTCCAATATATACACACTATTCCAGTAATCTTTTACAGTACGTAGTATGGTAATCTATTACACTATTCCATTAATCTATTACAGTATGCAGTAATCTATTTACACTATTTCCATTAATCTATTACAGTATGCAGTAATCTATTACACTATTCCAGTAATCTATTACAGTATGCAGGGATCTATAAAATCTATTACAGTACGCAGTAATCTATTACAGTATACAGTAATCTATTACAGTATGCAATCATCTATTACAGTACGCAGTAATCTATTACAGTAAGCAGTGATCTATTACAGTAGGCAGTAATCTATTACAGTATGCAGTAATCTATTACAGTACACAGTAATCTATAAAATCTATTACAGTACGCAGTGATCTATTACAGTATGCAGTAATCTATTACAGTACGCAGTAATCTATAAAATCTATTACAGTACACAGAAATCTATTTCAGTACACAGTAATCTATTACAGTACACAGTGATCTATTACAGTATGCAGTAATCTATTACAGTACGCAGTAATCTATAAAATTTATTACAGTACGCAAAAAATCTATTTCAGTACACAGTAATCTATTACAGTATGCAGTGGTCTATTACAGTATGCAGTAATCTATTACAGTAAGTAGTAATCTATAAAATCTATTACAGTACACAGTAATCTATTACAGTACGCAGTGATCTATTACAGTATGCAGTAATCTATTACAGTATGCAGTAATCTATAAAATCTATTACAGTACACAGTAATCTATTACAGTACGCAGTGATCTATTACAGTATGCAGTAATCTATTACAGTACGCAGTGATCTATTACAGTATGCAGTAATCTATTACAGTACGCAGTGATCTATTACAGTATGCAGTAATCTATTACAAGTTATGCAGTAATCATACAGTATGCAGTGATCTATTACAGTATGACAGGAATCTATTTACAGTACCATGTATCAGATAGATTTTACTGCAGTAATCTCACAGTATGAGTGCTATTACAGTATGCAGTCTATAATCGTAATATAACAGAAGCAGTGATCTATTACAGTGATGCAGTAATATTACGGTAGCAGTTGATCTATTAACCGTATGCAGTAATATATTACAGTACACAGTGAATCTATCACACCTGTATGCAGTAAATACAGTTACACGTATTATCGATGCAGTATCATTACAGTATGAGTAACTATTACAGTAATGCAGTACAGTCATTACAGTATGCAGTAACTATTACAGTACGCAGTGTATACTTTACAGATGCAGTAATCTATTACAGTACGCAGTAACTATTAAAATCTTTTCAGTACACATTAATCAGCTAATTAGTATGCAGTAATACTATAACACCACCTATAATCCTTCAATTCATCATCATCTCTCAAAAGGAACCAATACTTTCCAGGATCTTCCTAACCCCTGGGCCGTCTCATTGTGGTACCTGTATTACAACCAAATAGGGCACTTTTCTTATATACTATGACAGCAGCAGATTTACCACGAGGTCGACTTTTATACCTTAATCGTTGTTGGATAAAACTAACATGGCGTTCTTCAGTGTGGCCCACCTACACATTATGAGAAAAGTTCATTTTGGGGGGTGGACATGCCCTTTAAAAACTTCAAAATGAGAGTGCGACATTTCTTCGGAAATGAGAGCGAGGTAAGGCTGCTATCAACTTTTATAATGATAAGAAAAAAGGCCTCCAATGGTGCTAAATGGGATGTTAATTGTCATCCTGTACTAGTGAGATCCCCTGTATAGGGTGATCGTATAAGCGAGATTATAGGGGTGACTGATACGAGATTTAGGGGTGACGATATTAGCAAGATATAGGGGTTGGCTGTATAGCGAGATTCTAGGGGTGACTGTATATGAATAATGAATTTATCGGGGTGACTGTATATAACTGAATTTAAAGGGGGGGGGGGGGGGGGGGGGGGGGTGGGGGGGGGGGGGGGGGGGGGGGGGGGGGGGGGGGGGGGGGGGGGGGGGGGCGGGGGGGGGGGGGGGGGGGGGGGGGGGGGGGGGGGGGGGGGGGGGGGGGGGGGGTGACTGTTGTATAGCGAGATTCATAGGGTGAACTGGTATAGCGAGATTTAAAATAAAGGGGTGACTGTCATCAGATTCATAGGGGTTGACTTTATAGCGAGATTATAGGGGTGGCTATATATGCGAGATTATGAGGTGTGACTGTATATAATGGAATTTATGAGGGGTGCTTATATCTAGCAGATATTGAGGTGGCTGTAATAGCGAGATTATAGGGGTGACTGGTATCTAGCAAGATTATTGGGGTGGTGTATAGCGAGAATATAGGGGTGCGTAGTATAGCGAGATTATAGGGGTTGACGTTATAGCGAGATTATAGGGGGTGCTATATAGCTCGAGATATAGGGGTGACGTATATACTGAATTATATCGGGTGACGTATCTAGCCAAGATTATTGAGGTGGGCTGGTTAGGGAGATATAGGGTGACTGTATAGCGAGATTATAGGGTGACTGTAATAATGCATTATAGGGGTGACTGTATCTAGGCAAGATTATTGAGTGGCTGTATATCGCGAGATTATAGGGGGTGGCTATAGCGAGTATTACAGGGGGCGTATAGCGGTAATTACAGGGTGGTGATGTATGGAGAGATTATAGGGGGGTAACTATAGCAAGATTATAGGGGTGGCTATAAAGTGAGATTATAGGGGTGACTGTTATAGAAGTTATAGGGGTGGCATAGCGAGATTATAGGGTGGCTGATATAGAGAGATATAGGTGTAACATAGCAGAGATTATAGAGGGTGGCTATAGGAATTATAGGGGTGACGTGTAATAGAGAGACTTTAGGGGGGCTATAGTGAGATTATAGGGGTGGCTGTATTAGGAGTATTTAGGGGTAACTATAGCAAGATTATAGGGTGGCTATAACGGATTATAGGGGTGGCTAATAGTGAATTATAGGTGTTGAGATGATAGTCTATAGCAAGATTATAGGGGTGACGGATATAGGGTGTCTAGCAGATTATAGGGGCACTATAGCGAGGATATAGGGGTGACTGTGTATAGCAGATTATAGAGATAAAGGGGAGTCGGCCAAACCTCTATATAGTAAAGTTATTAACAGGTAGATCCAGGGGCATATTGCAGGGGCCTGGGCCCTCCCACCCACCGGTTAGCAGTAGTTTATGCCAACTGGTAGATAGCCTTATTTCCCCTCCTATATAAATGTCCATATTAGGTCACAGCTGTATGTAAGGACCATGTATTGATTTCACTGTCATTTAGAGCCTATTACGCATCCTAAGGGAATGTCTATAACCTCAATAAATAATAACAACTTACTATCGGCTAGTGCACTGCGTCTGGATTATATTTCATTTTATTTTGTGTCTTAATTAGATCCCACGACTGAGATAATTCAGGAAGAAACAGATGGACGTTTCCAATGTGATTAAAAACATCGATGAAATTATCACCTGGAAAAGAAAGCATTTCCGCTGAAGAGATGGCAAGAGACGGCGAGAAAATCTCTCCTTTGTGATTCTGTGAGTGGAAAGATCAGGTTCTGATATTCAAGGATAGTAAAAAAGTAAATGATAAATAGTGTGAATAGATGGACAGTTGTACCCTCACTGTTAGTCACACTTGTGCATTAACCATCTTGGATACCTCTTGCTAGTGTAATATAAATACAAATCTACACAATCTTAGTGGGCTAATCTCTCTCCCACCCCTCCCATCCCATAACACAGTATGTCTCCTACATATCAAAGTATTTATAGAGTTACTATATGTCTTAACAGTCGTTCCCACCATTCTGCCCACTGTCTATAGGAGGAAGAGGCCCTTCGATACCATGTTTTTAATATATAGACTGAAAGTAAATGGTGGGTAGGGGGGTTGCTACTACCATATGTAAACTATTACCTATGTGGGCAGCTCTCTGAAATAAACTAGATAATCATTTTTAAATGATCTTTATTTGGGAATTTTTTTCATTTATTGCAGTGTTTTTACCTGGAATACTAGACCTCTATAGACTGAATGCATCTCCTCCCCTTTGATGCGACAGAAGGGGAAGACAGAGAAGGAGAAGTTTACTATTAACTGTTCGGCGTAATCCATGATGTCACTCCCATGGTTATGTACATTAACTCATGTGAACCTAGACATTAGCCCCTCCATAGCCCACAAGATTAAAATGTACAATAATTATTATTATATGACATATAAGCCGATACAATTAACGGGCGCTAGAAGTGCCCCCTTAGTGTCCCAAGCCAAGTCCTCCTCCATTGTCCCAAGGCCAGAGTACCCTCTTAGTGTCCCAAGGCCAAGAGTCCCCCCCTATGTCCCTCAGCAGAAAGACTGCACCCAACATTAGAAATGGGGGCCGCCCTGGGTATAAATGGTCTCAGTTCTATGGTGGATGTTACACCTGGACATTCTTCCTCTTTAGCTTTCCTCAGTTTTTCCATAAATGGCCAACTCAAAGAAAGAAAAAAAATATAACAATATATTAAAAATAAAGTAAACACATTATCCTGTAATGTAACTAACTGACAGGATGAATAAATGGAGCTCAAACACAAGAACGATTATAATTATGGGCCATCAGTTAATAAAGGCGTTACCATGGTAAGGCACAACTTCTGATAGAGACCAGGTGGTAAGACATAGTAGGAGCGCATTTAATCCCAGGCCTTTTTACTAAGTGGGTGCAGTCTTTCTGCGCTGAGGTCAAATCAAGATACATTTTATATTATGAGTAGCAAACAGAATCAGCCAATCCTAATTGGGGTTGTGTACAAACACTTGGGGTAACAAATTATTTTTTCTTTGTGCTTTTGAATAAAACGCAGCAAGGAAACACCTTGGAGTGACCAAACTGGAGGCCGAGAGATCATGGATCCATGTTCTTCAATGTAAGTTTGTATGCAACACTTTATTAGTCAAGAACAATATTGGTCAGCCAATGACAAAGGGACACTGGGGATTTCCTTGTTACAAAGAGAATTGATTGGGCTAAACGAAAGAATCGGAACCCTCGCCCCACTATTCCCAGCGAGGAGTCGTTAATTATTACAAAAAACAAAAAAGTATTTTGAAGCCATTGATAGGAATGAATAAAGATGCTGAAGACAGAAGAATATTGAATGTAAATATTGTTTTGTATAAATTTGTGTTATCAAAGACCTTTGAAATACAGGAAATGGTTTATCATTGTTTTTCTAAATGATGAAATGCAAAACACCCAATTTGTGTTACTTTCCAAAAGCTTGGCCTTGGACGTTATCCTAATATTGAAATCTAGTGCTGTGGAATAATTATATTAACACGTATCCCAGACCAGATTTCGGACTTCTTTCGTTATTTTTCCGGACTAATAATTTCGAATGTTCAAACCTTCGAGGCATGCGAATATGACAAGTAAAATTTTGCAGAGTAAAACCTCTATATAACCAATACGTGTAATTCCTGGATTTGGAACGTGGTACCCCAGACCATTTCCCAGGTCCCACAGCCATTTACATTAGTTACCATGATATTTTAATGTATTTTCATAACTTTCAAACTATTTGAACTCTCATTGAACTTATGGTCCGTTTCCAAAAACTTTCCATTATAGTTCGAAAGTTCGAAAATGGACCAAACTTTCGAAAGTTCGGACATCTCTAATTAAAGGATAACTGATGCCTCAATTATTTTTTTTTCAAATGCTTTCACAAAGGAGTAATGGTATGCAGCCCTCCCCATATGTTTTTTTCCTGATTTCGAGCTTCCCTCTGCCTTCAATTAGCCACACTGTGTAGGGGGTGATACCAATTCTGTCTGGCCCTTACTGTCACTCCAAAACACCTCACACACCATCCTTAGTCAGCATGATAGATGTAGGCTGTATCCCACAAACCGAACAGTTCAAGTTGTTTGACTGGCAGAGGATGAGGAG
Organism: Hymenochirus boettgeri; assembly: GCA_019447015.1. Lineage (NCBI taxonomy): Eukaryota > Metazoa > Chordata > Amphibia > Anura > Pipidae > Hymenochirus > Hymenochirus boettgeri. The sequence continues at coordinate 205,191,242 of CM033475.1, read as the reverse complement.
AAGGTTGTACAGACATTCCCACTCAATTTAAAGTACATATTTTGCAAGAAAAAGTTACTTCCTGATCCCTATTTTTGATAAAAATTGAGATTTTATCAATTAATTAATTATTAATAAAAAAGATCAATACAATCAGAAACGTCTCAATTCGTAAGGCACAATTATACCATATAACAGCTGCCTACCTGATGGTGCTCAAGGTGAGGTACAACGGTTGTCTCCTCATTCTCTGAACTGTTCCGAGATTGGCCATAGGAAGACTATGCTCTGCAGGAGCGTGTCTCCCGTTAAACCATCCAAAAAAAGTCCCAAAGTGAACCTTTGACAGCTTCGATGGACCTATAGGTTAGAACCCAGGGTTGTAAAGACCTACGCGGTTTTGAGGTCACTGATAGCCTAAAAGTGGGCTAGATAGTTTTTTCTAAAAATAATAATATTGAGAATTTACTGGTATTAAACATATTACCTGTAGTTGTCTGGGTACAGGGATACCTATGATAATATTGAGAAGACTGTATTAATATTATAACTGAGTTCTGGTTGGTACAGGGATAATATAATAATTGACGAATTAATGGTATTAATACATATACTGTAGTTTTCTGGTATTCAGGCTACTACTATAATATGAGAATGATGGTATTACATACTATACGTAGTTCTGGTGTTGGTACAGGGATTACTAATAATATTGAATTACTGATTATAATCATATATGTAAGTTCTGTTTGGTACGGGATAATATAAATTTGAGATTACTGTATTAATGCAATACACGTAGTTCTGGTTGGTACGGGGGATACTATATAATATTTGAGAATTACTGGTTTAATACTATACGTTGGTTCTGGTTGATCAGGGATCTATATATATATTTGGAGACTGACCTGGTATTAATCATATACTTGTCAGTTCTGGTTGGTACAAGGGATACTATATAATATTGAGAATTACTGGTATTAATACATATACGTAAGTTCTGGTTGGTAGCAGGATAATATAAACATGAGAATTAACTGGTAATTAATGCATATACTGTAGTTCTGGTTGGTACGGGATACTATATATATTGAAATTACTGGTATTAATACACATACTGTGTTCTGGGTTGGTACAGGATAACTATATTAAGATTGAGAAATACTGATATTAATACATATACTGTAGTTATGGTGGTACGGGGGATTATCTATTAATATTGAAATTATGGTATAAAAACATGATACTGTAGTTCTGGTTGGTACGAGAATACTATATAATTTGCTAATTTCAATTACGGGCCTTCTGCTAACCCATTGAAGTGTCGTTGGCGAACCCTCAAAAGTTATTTGTCTTTTGGTGGTAACCCTCGAAGTGTATGTATCGTTTTTGCTAACTTCGAATGTTATTGTCATAACCTGAAAGTATCGTCGTTTTCGGTAATCTTGAAAGTATTGTTCAAGTGTGGTGATCCTCAAATTGATGAGTCTGTTTCGAACACCTCGAAAGTATTGTTTGGTAACCCTTCGAATTGGCAGTAGTATCCCTCGTAATGTAGCTTCAACAAATCTGACAATTGCCTGCTTGTTTTTAGGAAGTGTTTTAAAGGGTATGTCCATCACTTAAAATTTTTTTTAATGATATGATTCCTCCTGTTCCCCCTCCTGCCAGCCCCAAACCGCTATATTTTACTCTTAGAAAGTTTCCCCCAAACTTTACTTCCTCCCTCTTTCTCGCCGCCCATGACGACCCTGCCTTGCAGAGAAAATGCAGCAGAGGGGCGGACGGCCAGTCGCGTCTGTGATTGGACTGAAGGGCACCAACCACAGACGCGCTGCCCGGAGTTAATTTCGGCGGGGAAAGAGGAAGGTAATAAATTTGGGAGCTTTCTAAGTATAAAAATGGAGAGTGGTTGGGGCTGGGGGGACGAGGGGAATCATTATATTAAGTGGTTTTACACTAGGGGGAAGGAAATCCTGAGAGGGAGGGAGCAGGGAGGGGGAGGTGAGGGGGAGGGAGGGGGAGGGAGGGAGGATGAGAGGCTGCTCAGTAACTCATGCCAAACTTCTCCCGGAGCCATACAGGAGTCCTATAGGATTCTGCTATCCTCCTGTGGGCAGGCGTTTGGGACTTTGGGGGGGGGGAACTACAGGAGACTTATGGAGCTGGGAATGTTGAGGATGGGTAAGTATTAAACTACAAATACATAACAGGGGCCAGTGATTGCGGGGGATTATAGTTTGGGGGTGGACATGCCCTTTTAAACAGGTTTTTGGTGATAAATGAAAGTTCCCCAGACCAATTCTCCCAGGTGCAACAATGGTAATTACCATTGTTAGTTTAGGTGTAAATTGTTAAACGGACGCTCCGGACCCCAGCTACAACCCACTATCTTGACCAATAGATAAGAGTCCCCCGTTTGCACGGAGGCTACGATGTCGCCTCATCCGGAAACACCGTTTAGCCCCTGGCTTAGAGTGCAAGGATTCGAAATGAGGCCATGAATACTGGAGAACAGACAGGCAAGGCACAAGTAAGAGAGAACAAGGTCAGAAGACCAAAAATATACGAGGGTAAAGACTAGGAGAAGAGGAAGAGCAGAATGTCAAAAACAGGTGCAGAGGTCAAAAACAGGAATCAGGCCACCAAGCACGTTCACAGGAGGGTTTGAGCAAGAAGCATATCAGGGAAACGAACAGAGGTCAGGGCAGGCAGATACAATTGAGGTAACAAAACAGGCAAGGGCACTGGTATATTCTTAGTCTATATTCTTTACAAGGCATGTCCCCCTAGATTAAAATTTTTTCCTCATGTTCCTCATGTATAAAAATAATAAGCACTTTTTTGTGCACTGAAATTGCGCAATGGATTTAAAAAAGCAGATGTTTGGTCAATCGTGTTTTGTTTTACATTAGCTATACTAAACATATAGTTAGTTTGTTGCTTGTTTTGTTTGTTTTACTATGTAAGCGACAAAGCAACCCTTTTCTGGAAAGGTTAAAGGCAACTTTGTTTTTAAATTCTTTATCTATGGCTTGCTTGCTCTATTCAACACAGAATGTCAGGAAAGGGGGAGGTGGGGTGTGTGGGGCAAGGGCACGGCCAGAACAAATATTGCACGGGTGTCATTCATCCTAAAGGCTGGCCCTGGGTATAGGATGTAACACAGAACAGTGATTATAACACGAATCATTGATCCCGAAAGACTTACCTGGAGGGATTTATCTTTCTGGTGCATCTATGTTTCCCATTATCATCGGGGATTACAGAATCTCTACCAGATCGAGCGCCAACTGAATCCTGAAAATGTTCCATACAAAGTAGAAGAAAATAGTAATTGATTGTAGGGCCCCTTTGTGACTATAATAACTCTTTTACATTTATACGCAAGTCGCCTATTCTGTGAACAAGCAAGACCCACTGCTATGCAGGTACAACCTTTGCATTAGTAGCATATTTGTGGTCCGTGTTTGTTCTGGTTTTTTTCTCTGGCATTCCATTAGACGGAATTGATCACACCAACGACAGGAATCGACACAACGGACTAAAGCCGTGCCACACAATGCGATTGATAAAAGGTTATGAAATGGTAAGCATCAGGAAGGGGAACTGGTTCAAGCCATTCTTCCATTGAAAATAAACAGGGTTATTCACGTAAATGTTCTGATACGTTTAAAATGGCTGTTTTGCCCCAACCAATCCAGATATAATTTCAACATTTGAAAGCTCCATCTGATATTGTTGGGGCAAATTAGCCATTTAAACATTAAGACATTTTAATTGAATCTCCAAATTCATTGCAGATCGCAAAACGCAATGTGGACAGAAAAGCGTCCGAATTGCGCCATGGTGGAACCTAGGCCCTATAATCCTAGTCACCAGCTAATCCAAAGATACAATTCAAGCGCTGGTGGACAGTGTCAGGTTAGAGGTTACACAATGTCTGCAATGAAAACCACTCAGAGAATGAAACTTTCTGGGAGTGGTAGGAAACCCTTCCCCCTGAGGTGGCATTACTGTCAGGTAACTACTAGACCTTGTACAGACAAGTTCGTTCTGCAAGAAGAAGTATAGTAGAACGGCAGGAACAGAGCAGTAGGAAGACATTAATTTTATTGTCTCATATTGTCAATGATATACTTACTGTGAACCCCCTGATAGTCCTTTATAGTGACATAAAGATATAGAGTGTCTGCTAGTGGATTTCCTTTTAGGAGAGAGGGTTACAAATAAAATGACCCAGTTTATTATGATTACAGATCACTATTAGTTTGGAATATATAGTAAGAGTTCACCGCACACCAGATTTGACAAAGTTTTGGTCTAGAGAAAGGAGCCCTGTTTGGCTCTGAAACATTGACTCCCTTAAAGAGATAACTTTGTTCAATCTGGTGTGGCGGTGAACTCTCTACATAAATGGCTATTGTATATTGGTTTTTCACGCAGCAATTATCACTTACCACCCAGTGCTCATTACTTGTAATGAGTGCAAAGTCGACCTATTGCTTGGGATATATCTTTTGGAATTTCCATTTACTCTCTCCAGTAGGTTATCATACAACCATTTCCCACAATAGATGTCAGCTCTTTGGGGACAGGGACCTCACTCCGAATTGTTATTTTTTTCATGTACACCGGTCTTTATTCTAATCATTAAGTTTTGCCTGCACTTGCTCTCCCCTCTGGCCGGAAGCAAGCTGTTGGGGGCCCCTAGGCAAAGCGTTGTGTTGGGGGCCCCTTTCAAACTTCCACAATTTTAAAATCTTGTTTGAGGTTCTGGAAATTGTCCTATTTTGTGCCTGTGATAAGGCAGACCTGATCCCCTTGTCCTGTATACTTTGTTATAATGACATTGTACACAAGAAGCCTTTAAATAAATAAACATGTATATATATACATATAGTAAATGTGGATTTTGGAGCAGGGTCAGAGCAAATGTTCTTCTAATGTTCCCTGCTGCTCACACCTCTCCTGCAGGCCTTGCACACAGTTAAGTTGTGCGCACCAAAATCGCTTGGAACATATGGGTGCGTGGGAATGGAGCGTACAAAGTTTTATTTCTATTCACTGCACACACCAGCCAATTAAATTCCAGGGAACTTGGTGCAGAGCAGTTGAATTTTTTTATGATCGTACTACCAGCATTCAAAGTCACTGACAAAATAAAAACTGACTTTTTATTTAACTCTCAGCCAAGCCGTGGTAACTGGTCTGGATTTTACCACCAATGGTGGTACGGATTATATTTTAATTGGTCGTGTCATCATCATGACATAATGTGGTCATTCTAAAGGAGGCGCGTTGGACTATTTCAGTACACAGTAATCTATTAAAGTATGCAGTAATATATAACCCCACATAATCCTTCAATTCATCATCATCTCTCAAAAGGAACCAATACTTTTCCAGGATCTTCCTAACCCTGGGCTGCTCATTGTGGTACCTGGTTATAAACCAAATAGGGCACTTTTCTATAGAGATTATAGGGGTGACTGTATAGAGAGATTATAGGGGTGGCTATAGCAAGATTATAGGGGTGGCTGTATAGAGAGATTATAGGGGTAACTATAGCAAGATTATAGGGGTGGCTATAGAAGATTATAGGGGTGGCTATAGTGAGATTATAGGGGTGACTGTATAGAGAGATTATAGGGGTGGCTATAGTATACAGCCACCCCTATAATCTGCTATAGTAGCCACCCCTATAACATCTTCTATACAGTCACCCCTATAATCTCACTAAGCCACCCCTAAATCTTGCTATAGTTACCCCTATAATCTCTCCATACAGCCACCCCTGTAATCTCGCTATACCCACCCCTGTAACTCCTCGCTATCAGCCACCCCTATAATCTCGCATATACAGCCACCCTCAATAATCTTCTAGATACAGTTCACCCCCTATAAATTCATATATATCAGTCACCCCTATAATCTCGCTATAACGTCCCCCTATATCTCCCTTCAGCCACCTCAATAATCTTGCTAGATCAGTCACCCCCCTATAATTCATTATACTCATTCACCCCTAATCTCGCTATACAGCCACCCCTATAATCTCGCTATACAGTCACCCTTATCTCGCTATACAGTCACCCCTAATATCTCTCTATACAGCCACCCCAATCTTGCTAGATACAGTCACCCCTATAATCTCGCTTATACAGCCAACCTCATAATCTGCTAGATACAGTCACCCCTATAAATTCATTATATACAGTCACCCCTATAATCTCGCTATATCCCAACCCCTATAATCTGCTATACGTCACCCCTATAATCTCGCTTAGACCAGTCCACCTATAAATCTCGCTATACATCACCCCTATATCTCGCTATACAGACTATACAGTATATACAGTCACCCCTATAAAATATATATATAATATTTATTAGAGAGATTATAGGGGTAACTATAGCAAGATTATAGGGGTGGCTATAGTGAGATTATAGGGGTGACTGTATAG
>CM033475.1:205138931-205184578 GCA_019447015.1 Hymenochirus boettgeri | reverse complement strand
CTCTATACCGCCAACCTCATAATCTCACTATAGCCACCCCTATAATCGTCTATACATCACCCCTATATCTCACTATAAGCCACCCTCTAAATCTTGCTATAGTTACCCCTATAATCTCTCTATACAGCCACCCCTATAATTCTGCTATAGCCACCCCTATAATCTCTCTATACAGTCACCCCTATAATCTCACTATAGCCACCCCTATAATCTTGCTATAGTTACCCCTATAATCTCTCCATACAGCCACCCCTGTAATCTCGCTATACCTCCCCCTAAAGATTATAGGGGTGGCTATAGTGAGATTATAGGGGTGACTGTATAGCAAGATTATAGGGGTGACTATAGCGAGATTATAGGGGTGACTGTATCTAGCAAGATTATAGTGAGATTATAGGGGTGACTGTGTATAGCAAGATTATAGAGATAAAGGGGAGTCGGCCAAACCTCTATAGGTAAAGTAAACATCTCCCAGCCCTATATCACTCTTATGTAACAGGTAGATCCCAGGGGCATAATTGCAGGGGCCTGGGCCCCCTCCCCCACGGTTAGCAGTAGTTATGCCACTTGTAGATCCTTATTTCCCCCTCCTATACTAAATGTCCATATTAGGTCACAGCTTGTATGTAAGACCCATGTATTGATTTCACTGTTCATTTAGAGCCTATTAACGCATCCCTAAGGGAATGTCTATAACCCTATATACAATAATAACAACTCTACTATAGGGCTAGTGCACTGCGTCTGGATTATATTTCATGTTTATTTTGTGTCTTAATTAGAATCCCAGCGATGAGATAATTCAGGAGAAAGATGACGTTTCCAATGTGATTAAAAACATCGATGAAATTATCCCTGAAAAGAAACGCATTTCCCGCTGGAAGAGATGCAAGAGACGGGCCGAGAAAATCTTCCTTTGTGATTCTTGTAGTGGAAAGATCAGGTTCGATATTCAAGGATATTAAATAAATGTAAATGATAAAATAGTGTGATAGTGACAGTGTACCTCACTTTTAGCACACTTGTTGATTAACCATCTTGGATACCTCTTGCTAGTTTAATATAAGATACAAATCTACACATTCTTAGTGGGCTAATCTCTCTCCCACCCTCCCATCCCCATACACAGTAATGTCTCTTACTATATCCAAGTATTTATAGAGTTACTATATGTCTGTAACAGGTCTTCCCACCATTCTGCCCACTGTCTTATAGGAGGGAAGAGGCCTTCGATACAATGTTTTATATTATAGACCTGAAATTAAATGGCTGGGTAGGGGGTGCTACTACCATATGTAAACTATACCTATGTGGGCATTACTCTGAATAAAACTAGATAATCATTTTATGATCATTTATTTGGGATATTTTTTTCATTTATTGCAGTGTTTTACCTGGATCTAGACCCTCTAGAGACTGATGCATCTCCTCCCCTTGATGCTGACAGGAAGGGGGAAGAAGAGAAGGAGGACAGTTTACTATTAACTGTCGGCAGTATCCATGATGTCCCTCCCATGGTGCGTACATTACTCATTGTGAACTAGACTATTAGCCCCTCCATAGCCACAAAGATTAAAATGTACAATAATTATTATTATACTAGACATTAAGCCCGCTACAATAACGGGCGCTAGAAGTGCCCCCTTAGTGTCCCAAGGCCATAGTCCTCCTCCATGTCCCAAGGCCAGAGTACCCTCTTAGTATCCCAAGGCCAGAGTCCCCCCTCTGTCCCTCAGCAGAAAGACTGCACCCAACCTTAGTGAAATGGGGCCGGCCCTGGGTATAAATGTCTCAGTTTATGGCTGGATGTTACCACCTGGACGATTCCCTCTTTTAGCTCTTCCTCAGTTTTTCCATGAAATGGCAACTAAAGAAATAGAAAAATAATAACAATATATTAAAATAAAGTAAACACATTATCCTGTAATGTAACACTGACCAGGATGAATAAATGGAGCTCAAACACAAGAACAGATTATAATTATGGGCCATATTAATAAAGGTGTTACCATGGTAAGGCAAAATTCTGATAGAGACCAGGTGGTAAAGACATAGATAGGTAGAGACATTTATACCCAGGGCCATTTTACTAAGGTTGGGTGCAGTCTTTCTGCTGAGTCAAATCAAGATACATTTTAATATTATGAGTAGCAAACAGTATCAGCCAATCAGCTATTGGGGGTTGTACAACTATTGGGGTAACAAATTATTTTTCTTTGTAGCTTTTGAATAAAAGCAGCAAGAAACACCTTGGAGTGACCAAACTTGGAGGCCAGGAGATCATGGAATCCATGTTCTTCAATGTAAGTTTGTATTGCAATCACTTTAGTTGAGTCAAGAACAATCTGTGGTCAGCCAATGACAAATAGGGACATAGGGATTTCTTGTTACAAAGAGAATTGATTGGGCTAAACTAAAGAATGGAACCCTCGTACCCCCAACTATTCCCCGAGGAGTCTGTTAATTATTACAAAAAACAAAAAAAGTATTTTGAAGCCATTGATAAGATGATAAAGATGCTGAAGACAGAAGAATATTGAATGTAAATATTGTTTGTATAAATTTGATGTTAATAAATACCTTTGAAATATAGGAAATGTTTATCATTGTTTTTCTAAAAATGATGAAACTGCAAAACACCATTTGTGTTACTTCCAAAACGATTGGCCTTGACTGTATATCCTAATATTGAAATCTAGTGCTGTGGAATAATGTATATTAACAGTATCCCAGAGCCAGATTTCTCGGACTTTCGTTATTTTCCGGACTATAATTATCGAATGTTCAAACTTTCGAGGCATGCGAATATGCAAGTAAAATATGCAAGTAAAACCTCTATTATACCAATACGTGAGTAAATATCCTGGATATTGGAACGTGTTCCCCAGACCATTTCCCAGGTCCCACAGCCATTTACATTAAGTTACCATTGATATTTTAATTGTATTTCATTCAAACTTTTCAAACTATTTGACTCTCATTGACTTTAATGGGTCCGTTTTCAAACTTTCCATATAGTTCGAAAGTTCGAAAATGGACCAAACTTTCGAAAGTTCGGACATCTCTAATTAAAGGATAACTGTATTGCCTCAATGTATTTTTTTTTCAAACTGCTTTCAAAAGAGTAATGGTATGCAGCCCTCCCCATATGTTTTTTTCCTGATTTCGAGCTTCCCTCTGCCTTCAATTAGCCACACTGTGAAGGGGGTGTAACAATTCTGTCTGCCCGTAACTGTCACTCAAAACACCTCTACACCCATCCTTAATCAGCATGATAATGTAGGCTGTATCCCAGCAACCGAACAGTTCAAGTTTGTTTGACTGGCAGAGGAGGAGGAGAGAGGTTGTAACAGACATTCCCACTCAATTTAAAGTACAAATTTTGCAAGAAAGTTACTTCTGATCCCTTTATTTTGATAAAAATTGAGATTTTTATCAATTAATTAATTATTAATAAAAACGATCAAATACAAATCAGGAAAAGTCTCAATTCGTTGAAGGACATTTATATCCATATTAACAGCTGCCTTACCTGATGGTGCCAAGGGTGAGGACAACGGTGTCTCCTCATTTCCTGAACTGTTCCGAGATTTGGCCAATAGGAAGACATGCTCTGCAAGGAGCGTGTCTCCCCGTAAACCAGTCCAAAAAAAGTCCCAAAAGTGAACTTTGACAGCTTATTATGGACCCTATAGTTAGAACCCAGGGGTAAAGACCTAGCGGTTGAGGTCACTGAATAGCTTTAAAAGTGGGCTAGATAAGTTTCTAAAAATAAATAATATTGAGAATTACTGGTATTAATACATATACTGTAGTTCTGGTTGGTACAGGGATACTATATAATATTGAGAATTATTTATAGGGGTGACTGTATCTAGCAAGATTATTGAGGTGGCTGTATAGGGAGATTATAGGGGTGACTGTATAGCGAGATTATAGGGGTGACTGTATATAATGAATTTATAGGGGTGACTGTATCTAGCAAGATTATTGAGGTGGCTGTATAGCGAGATTATAGGGGTGGCTGTATAGCGAGATTACAGGGGTGGCTGTATAGCGAGATTACAGGGGTGGCTGTATGGAGAGATACTGTAATAATGATTATTGGGGTGACTGTATCAGCAGATTGATTGAGGGTGATGTTAGGAGATACTGGGGAATAGTGCGAGATTATGAATGAGTAATGATGTAGGGGGAGCTGGAATCTGCAAGATTATTGAGTGGCTGTAGTAGGGAGATATGATGGGTGACTGTATAGCGAGATTATAGGGGTGACCTGATATATATGAATTTATAGGGGGGACTGTCTCAGCAAGATTATGAGGGTGCTGTATAGCGAGATTAGGTCTGGATGAGGAGTTAAGGGGTGGCTGTATAGCGGATTATCCGGGGTGGCTGTATGGAGAGATTATAGGGGTAACTATAGCAAGATTATAGGGGTGGCTATAGTGAGATTATTAGGGGTGACTGTATAGAAGATTATAGGGGTGGCTATAGCAGAATTATAGGGGTGGCTGTATAGAGAGATTATAGGGGTACTATAGCAAGATTATAAGGGTGGCTTTAGTGAGATTATGGGTGACTGTATAGAGAGCTATTATGGGGTGGCTATGAGATTATAGGGGTGGCTGTATAGGATGATTTTATAGTGGATACTCTATAGCAAATTATAGGGTGGCTATAGTTGAGATTATAGGGGACGTTAGATATTAAGGTCTATACGCGATTAAGGGTGACTGTCTAGCAATCATAGGGGTTGCGAGATTATATGGGTGACTGTGTATACGCAGATTATAGAGATAAAGGAGTCGGCCAAACCTCTATAGGTAAAGTAAATGTATTAAACAGGTAGATCCCAGGGGCATAATTGCAGGGGCCTGGGCCCCTCCCCCAACGGTTAGCAGTATTATGCCACTGTAGATCCTTATTTCCCCCTCCTATACTAAATGTCCATATTAGTAGTACCAGCTTTATGTAAGACCCATGTCATTGATTCACTGTTCATTAGAGCCTATAACGCATCCTAAGGGAATGTCTATAACCCTATACAATAATAACAACTCTATATGGCTATGTCACTGCGTCTGGATTATATTTCATGTTTATTTTGTGTCTTAATTAGAATCCCAGCGATGAATAATTCAGGAGAAAGATGACGTTTTCCAATTGTGATTAAAAACATCGTGAAATTACCCTGAAAAGAAACGCATTTCCCGCTGGAGAGATGCAAGGACGGGCCGAGAAAATCTTCCTTTGTGATTCTTGTAGTGGAAGTATCAGGTTCGATATTCAAGGATATTAATAAATTGAAGATAAATTTTTGATAGTGACATTTGTACCTCACTTTTAGCACACTGTTTGATTAACCATCCGGATACCTCTTGCTAGTTTAATATAGATACAAAATCTACACATTCTTAGTGGGCGATCTCTCTCCACCCTCCCATCCCCATACACAGTAATGTTCCTTACTATATCCAAGTATTTATAGAGTTACTATTGTCTTTAACAGGTCTTCCCAACCTTCTGCCCACTGTCTTTAGGAGGAAGAGGCCTTCGATACAATGTTTTATATTTAGGACCTGAAATTAAATCCTGGGTAGGGGGTGCTACTACCATATGTAACTATAACCTATGTGGGCATTACTCTGAATAAACTAGATAATCATTTTAATGATCATTTATTTGGGATATTTTTTTCATTTATTGCAGTGTTTTACCTGGATCTAGACCCTCTAGAGACTGATGCATCTCCCCCCTTTGATCGACAGGAAGGGGAAGAAGAGAAGGAGGACAGTTTACTATTAACTTCGGCAGTATCCATGATGTCCCCCATGGTGGTACATTACTCTTGTAACTAGACTATTAGCCCCTCCATAGCCACCATTAAAATGTACAATAATTATTATATAAACTATAGACATTAAGCCCGCTACAATAACGGGCGCTAGAAGTGCCCCCTTAGTGTCCCAAGCGCCATAGTCCTCCTCCATGTCCAAGGCCAGAGTACCCTCTTAGTTCCCAAGGCCAGAGTCCCCCCCTCTGTCCTCAGCAGAAGACTGCACCCAACCTTAGTTGAAATGGGGCCGGCCCTGGGTATAATTTTCTCAGTTTATGGATGCTGGATGTTACCACCTGGACGATCCCTCTTTTAGCTCTTCCTCAGTTTTTCATGAAATGGCAACTAAAAGAAAGAAAAATAATAACAATATATTAAATAAATAAACACATTATCCTGTAATGTAACACTGACCAGGATGAATAATGGAGCCAAACACAGAACAGATTATAATTATGGGCCATTTAATAAGGGTTACCGGTAAGGCCAAATTCTGATAGAGACAGGTGGTAAAGACTAGATAGGTAGAGCATTTATACCCGGGCCATTTAACTAAGTTGGGTGCAGTCTCTTCTGCTGAGTCAAATCAAGATACATTTTAATATTATGAGTAGCAAACAGTATCAGCCAATCAGCTATTGGGGGTTTGTACAACTATTGGGGTAACAAATTATTTTTCTTTGTGCTTTTGAAAAAACAGCAGAAAACACCTTGGAGTGACCAAACTGGAGGCCAGAGATCATGGAATCCATGTTCTTCAATGTAAGTTTTGTATTCCACTTTAGTTGAGTCAAGAACAATTGTGGTCAGCCAATGACAAATAGGACATAGGGGATTTCTTGTTACAAAGAGAATTGATTGGGCTAAACTAAAGAATGGAACCCTCTACCCCAACTATTCCCCGAGGAGTCTGTTAATTATACAAAACAAAAAAATATTTTGAAGCCATTGATAAGATGATAAAGATGCTGAAGACAGAAGAATATGATGTAAATATTGTTTTGTATAAATTTGATGTTATAAATACCTTTGAAATATAGGAAATGTTTATCATTGTTTTTCTAAAATGATGAAACTGCAAAACACCATTTGTGTTACTTCCAAACGATTGGCCTTGACTGTTAATCTCTAATATTGAAATCTAGTGCTGTGGAATAATGTTATTAACAGTATCCCAGAGCCAGATTTCTCGGACTTTTCGTTATTTTCCGGACTATAATTACGAATGTTTCAAACTTCGAGGCATGCGAATAGGCAAGTAAAATATGCAAGTAAAACCTCTATTATACCAATACGTGAGAAATATCCTGGAATTGGAACGTGGTTCCCCAAGACCATTTCCCAGGTCCCACGCGCATTTACATTAGTTACCCATTGATATTTTAATGTATTTTCATTCAACTTTCAAACTATTTGACTCTCTATTGACTTAATGGTCCGTTTTCAAAACTTTCCATATAGTTCGAAAGTTCGAAAATGGACCACAAACTTTCGAAAGTTCGGACATCTCTAATTAAAGGATAACTGTATTGCCTCAAGTATTTTTTTTTCAAACTGCTTTCAAAAGAGTAATGGTATGCAGCCCTCCCCATATGTTTTTTTCCTGATTTCGAGCTTCCCTCTGCCTTCAATTAAGCCACACTGTTGAAGGGGTGTAACAATTCTGTCTGCCCGTTAACTGTCACTCAAAACCCTCACACCCATCACGTATCAGCATGATAATGTAGGCTGTATCCCAGCAACCGAACAGTTCAATTTGTTGACTGGCAGAGGAGGAGGAGAGAGGTTGTTAACAGACATTCCCACTCAATTTAAGAGTACAAATTTGCAAAGAAATTTACTTCTGATCCCTTATTTTGATAAAAAATTGAGATTTTATCAATTATTAATTATTAATAAAACGATCAAATACAAATCAGGAAAAGTCTCAATTCGTTGAAGGACTTTATATCCATATAACAGCTGCCTTACCTGATGTGCCAGGGTGAGGCAACGGATGTCTCCTCATGTCCTGAACTGTTACCGAATTGGCCATAGGAGACATGCTCTGCAAGGAGCGTGTCTCCCTTAAACCATTCCAAAAAAAGTCCAAAGTGAACTTGACAGCTTATGGACCTATAGTTTAGAACCCAGGTAAAGACCTACGGTTGAGGTCACTGAATAGCTAAAAGTGGGCTAGATGTTTCTAAAAATAATAATATTGAGATAGATAATTATATCTGGGTACAGGATCTTAAAATAGACTGTATTAATTATCACTGTAGTTCGGTGGTACAGGATAAATATAATATTGGAGCTAGTATTAATACATATACTGTAGTTTTGGTTATCAAGGATACTATATAATATTGGAGATGACTGGTATTAATACTATACTGTAGTTCTGGTTGGTACAGGGATACTATAAATATTGAGAATTACTGGTATTAACTCCATATACTGTAGTTCTGTTTTGGTAGGGATAATATATAAATGAGAAGTACTGGTATTAATGATATACGTAGTTCTGGTTGGTACGGATACTATATAATATTGAGAATTACTGTATACTACATATACGGTTATCTGGTTGATCCAGGGATACTATAAATTGAGAATACTGGTATTAATCATATACTGTAGTTCTGGTTTGGTACAGGGGATCTTATATATATTGAGATTAACTGGTATTAATACATATACTGTAGTTCTGTTTTGGTACAGGATATATATAATATTGAGAATTACTACTGGTATAATAGCTATACTGTGTTCTGGTTGGTACAGGGATAATATAATATTTGAGAATTACTGGTATTAATACATATCTTGTATCTGGTTGGTACAGGGATACTATATAATATGAGAGATATACTGGTATTAATACATATACTGTAGTTCTGGTTGGTACGGGATAATATAATTATTGAGAATTAGTGTATTAATACATATCTGTGGTCTGGTTGGATACAGGGATACTATATAATTTGAGAAATACTGATATTAATACATATATGTAGTTTGGTGGTACGGGGATCTATAATATGAGAATTATGGATAATACATAACTGAGTTCTGGTTGTACGGAATACTATATAATTTGCTAATTATCAAATTTACGGGCCCTTCGCTAACCCTGAATGTGTCGTTGGCGAACCCTCAAAAGTATTGTTCTTTTTGGTAACCCCGAATGTATGTATCGTTTTTGCTAATCTTCGAATGTATTGTTCACTAACCCTGAAAGTATCGTTCGTTTGTCGGTAATCCTTGAAAAGTATGTTGCAATGTGGGTAATCCTCAAATTTAGGTTCTGTTTTCGGAACACTCGAAAGTATTTTTGGTAACCCTCGAATTGGCAGTAACCCTCGAATTAGCTTGCGCAAAATCTGACAATTGCCTGCTTGTGTTTAGGAAGTGTTTAAAGGGTATGTCACATCCTAAAACATTTTTTTTAATATATGATTCCTCCTGTTTTCCCCCAGCCCCACCGCCTATATTTTTACCTAGAAAGTTCCCCAAACTTTACTTCCTCCCCTCTTTCCTCCGCCGCACTGACGACCCTCTGCTTGCGAGAAAATGCAAGCAGAGGGGCGGGACGCGGCAGTCGCGTCTGTGTTGGCTGAGCGGCAGCCAACCACAACGCGGCTGCCCGGAGTTAATTTCGGCGGGGGAAAGAGGGAAGGTAAGTAAAGTTTGGGGAGTTTCTAAGTATAAAAAATGGAGTGGTTGGGGCTGGGGGGACGGGGGAATCATATATATTAAGGGTTTTACACTAGGGGGAAGGAATCTGAGAGGGAGGGAGAGGGAGGGGGAGGGGAGGGGGAGGGAGGGGGAGGGAGGGGGAGAAGGGCTGCAGTACGCATGCCAACTTCTCCCGGAGGCCAGTACGGAGTCCTATATGGATTCTGCTATCCTCCTGGTGGGCAGTTTTTGGGACTTTGGGGGGGGGGACTACAGGAGACCTTATGGAGCTGGGGATGTGAGGTAGGATTAAACTACACTACATCATGGGGCCAGTAGTGGGGGGATTATAGTTTTGGGGGTGGACATGCCCTTTAAACAGGTTTTGGTGATAATGACATGTTCCCCAGACAATTTCCAGGTGCCACAATGTGTAAGTTACCATTGTTAGTTTTAGGTGTAAATTGTTAACGCTCCGGACCCCATCTACAACCACTACCTTGACCAATAGATAAGCCCCCCGTTTGCCGGGAGCTAGATGCGCCTCACCGAACACCGTTGCCCCCTGGACTTAGAGTGCAAGGTTCTCGAAATGAGGCCAGGAATACTGGAAACAGACAGGCAAGGCACAAGGAAGAGAGACAAAGGGGTCGACCAAAAATACGAGGTAACAGACTAGGAGCGGAAAGCAAGTCAAAAACAGGGCAAGAGGTCAAAAACAGGAATCAGGCCACCAAGCACGTACAGAGGGTTGAGCAAGAAGCATAGTCAGGAACGAACAGAGGTCAGGGCAGGCAGATACGAATTGAGGTAACAAAACAGGCAAGGGCACTTGGTATGATTTCTAGTCTATATCTTTACAAGGCATGTCCCCCTAGATTAAAATTTTTGCCATATGTTCCTCATGTATAAAAATAATAAAGCACTTTTATGTGCACTGAAATCTGCGCATATGGATTAAAAAGCAGATGTTGGGTCAATCGTGTTTAAATTAGCTATTTAACAAAATATAGTTATTTGTTGCTTGTTTGTTTGTTTTACTATGTAAGCGAACAAAGCAACCCTTTTCTGGGAAAGGTTAAAGGCAACTTTGGTTTTAATTAAATTCTTTATCTGCTTCTGCATTGCTCTATTCAACACAGAATGGTAGGAAGGGGGAGTGGGGTGTGGGGCAGGCACGTGCCAGAAACAAATATTGCACAGGGTGCTATTCATCCTAAGGGCTGGCCCTGGGTAGATGTCACAGAACAGTGATTATAACACAGATCATTGATCCCGAAAGACTGTACCTGGAGGTATTTATTTTCTGGTGCATCTTATGGTTTCCCATTATCATCGGGGTATTACATTAATCTCTAACCAGATCAGAGCCGCTCCAACTGGATCCTGAAATTTCTTCATACAGTAGAAGAAAATAGTAATTTGATGTAGGGCCCCTTTGTGACTATAAACTCTTTTCATTTATACGCAATGTCAGCCTATTCTGTGACAAGGCTAAGGACCCACTGCTACTGCAGGTAAACCTTTAGCATATAGGCATTTTTGTCCGTGTTTGCTGGTTTTTTCTGGCATTCCCATAGACTGAATTGAATCACCCAAGGACAGGAATCGACACAAACGGACCTAAAGCCCGTCACCCAATGCGATTGATAAAAGTTTAGAATGTAACGCAACAAGGGGGGAACTGGATTCAAGCCATTTCCATTGAAAATAACACGGTTATTCAACTAATGTCTTATCGTTTAAAATGGGTGGCCCCAACCAATCAGATAATTTAACATTTGAAAGCTACATCTGATTGGTTGGGGCAAATTAGCACCATTTATAAACATTAAGAATTTTATTGAATCTCCAAATGTCATAGGCATATCGCAAAACGCATGTGGACGAAAAGCTTCCAAATTGCGCATGGTGGAACCTAGCCCTATAAATCCTAGATCACCAGCTACCAAGATACAATCAAGCGCTGGTGTCCATGTCAGGTTAGAGGTACTACGGTCTGCTGAAACACCACCTCAGAGAATGAAACTTATCTGGGAGTGGTAGGAAACCCTTCCCCCTGGGCAGGTGGACAGATACTGTCAGTACTACTAAAACCTTGTACAGCACAGTTCAGTTCTGCAAAAATATAAGTAGGAACAGGCAACAGAGCAGGTAGGAAGACATTAATTTATTTGTCTCATATTGTAATGATATAACTTACTGTGTAACCACCTGATAGTCCCCTATTATAGTGAACATTAAAGATTAGAGTGTCTGCTAGGGATTTCCTTTAGAGAGGGTACAAATAAAATGACCCAGTTTTAGTTATGATACAGATCACTATTAAGTTTGGAATATATTAGATAAGTTCACCCGCACACCGATTTGACAAGGTTTTGTCTAGAGAAAGGAGCCCTCGTTGTGGCTCTGAACATTTGACTCATTAAAGAGATACTTTGTTCAATCTGGTTGGTGGCGGTGAACTCTCTACTATATGCTATTGTATATTGGTTTTTCAGCAGCAATTATCACTACGCACCCCAGTGCTCATTACTTGTAGATGAGTGCAAAGTCACCTATTGTTGCCTTGGGATTATATCTTTGGAATTCCATTTACCTCTCTCCATGTAGGTATATCATACAACCATTCCCACAATAGATGTCCTGCTCTTTGGGACGGACCTCACCCTAATTGTTATTTTTTATGGATAACCGGTCTTTATTTATCATTAAGTTTGACCTCACTTGCTCTCCCCTCTGGGGCCGACCGCAGCTGTGTGGGGGCCCCTAGGCAAAGCGTTGTGTTGGGGGCCCCTTTCAAACTCCACAATTTTAAAATCTTGTTTGAGTTCTGGAAATTGTCCTATTTTGTGCCTGTTGATAATGCAGACCTGATCCCCCCTTGTCCTGTATACTTTGTTATTGAACATTGTACACCAAGAAGCCTTTAATAAATACACATGTATATATATACATATAGTAATGTGGATTTGGAGCAGGTGTGCAGAGCAAATGTTCCTTCTAATGTTCCCCTGCTGCGCACACCTCTCGCAGCCTTGCACACAGTTAAGGTTTGCGCACCAAAATCTGCTTGAAATATGGTGCGTGGAATGGAGCGTACAAAGTTTTTTTCTATGCACTGCAGCCACAGTTCCAATAAATTTAGGGAACTTGGTGCAGAGCAGTTGAATTTTTTTGATCGTACTACCAGCAATTCAAAGTTCACTGACAAAATAAACTGACCTTTTTTTTAACTCTCAGCCAAGCCGTGGTAACTGGTCTGGATTTTTACCACCAATGGTGGTCGGATTATATTTAATTGGTCGTGTCATCATCATGACATAAAGTTGGTCATTCTAAAGGCTCCGACTCGTCCTTATCTTGAACACGTCCACAACCACCCAAAAAACCACTCCCACACCCGCGACGTAAGGTTTGTGTTATGCTTATAGTTTATCCTGGAATAGATTACTGCATTACTGTACTAGATTACTTGCATTACTGAATAGATGACTGTATACTTTACTAGATTACGCATACTGTATAGATTTACTGCGGACTGTATATGTTTACTGGAATATTGTAATAAGAATACTGCATACTGGTACTAGATTACTGGAATAGTGTAATAGATTACTGCGACTGTATAGATTACTGCATACTGTAAATAGATTACTGGATAGTGTAATAGATTAACTGTGTACTGTAACAATAACTGGCCATACATTTATAATTAACACCTATACTAAACAATTACAGCATAGTGTCATATGTAGAGTTACTAGAATAGTGTAATAGATTACTTGCATACTGTAAATGATTATTATACTGCATATGTAATAGATTTACTGCATACTGTAATAGATTACTGCATACTGTACTAGATTACTGCTACTTATAGATTACTGGAAAGTGTCATAGTTATGGCATACTGTAATGATTCTGGGAATAGTGGTAATAGCTTACTGCCTACTGTAATAGATTACTGCATATGTAATAGAGTAACTGAACAGTGTAATATTTATTGCATACTGTAATAGATTACTTGAAATATGTGTAATATCGTACTGCATAGCTGTACTAGATTACTGCATACTGTATAAGATTACTGGAAAGGTGTAATAGATTCTTTTGCATACTGTACAATAAGATTAACTGGAACATTGTAATATCTTACTGCATACTGTAATAGTTACTGCATCTGTAATAGAATTACATGGAAACAGTGTAATAGATTATTGCATACTGTATAGAGTAAACTGGAATAGTGTAATAGCTTCTGCATCCTGTAATAGATTACCTGCATACTGTAATAGATGCTGGAATAAGTGTAATGCTTTACTGCATAACTGTAATAGATTACTGGGAATAGGTGTAATAGATTACTGCATACTACTGTAATAGATTACTGCATCTGTAAATAGATTCCTGAATAGTGTAATAGCTTACTGCATACTGTATACGATTAACTGAATAGTGTATAGATTACTGATACTGTATGATTACTGCATACTGTAATAGATTACTGGATAGTGTAATAGATTACTGACATACTGTAAATAGATTACTGGAATAGTGTACATAGCTTACGGCATACTAGTAATAAGATTATCTGCATCTGTACTAGATTACATGCTTTGTATAGAATTACTGGACAGTGTAAAAGATTATTGCATCCGTAATAGATTACTTGGAATAGTGTAATAGCTTACTGCATACTGTAATAGATTTACTGCAATACTGTAATTACATTACAACTGGCCCCTACTGTAAATAGATTACTTAACTGTGTTACTGGACTCGACTTTGCTAACATACTGTAATAGAATACTCGAATATGTATAGATTACTGCATACTGTAATAGATTACTGGAACAGTGTAAATAGATTAACCTGCATACTGTAATAGATTACTGCATACTGTAATAGAATACTGGAATTTTACTAGATTACTGCATACTGTATAGATTACTTGCATACTGTAAGAGATTACTGGAATAGTGTAAATAGTTACTGTGTACTGTAATAGGTACTGCATCTTTAATAATTACTGCATACTGTACAATAACTGGCATACATTTATAGATTACCACCTAATGTAACATTACAGCATAGTGCATACTGTAATAGATTACTGCATACTGTAATAGATTACTGCATACTGTAATAGGTTACTGCATACTGTAATAGGTTACTGCATACTTTAATAGATTACTGCATACTGTAATAGATTACTGCATACTGAAATAGATTACTGCATACTGTAATAGATTACTGGAAAGTTGTAGAGATTACTGCATATTGTAAGACAATAAAACTGGCATACCCTTTATAGATTAAACCACCTCTGTACATTAACAGCATAGTGCATACTGGTTAAATAGTTTACTAGAAGGTGTAATAGATTACTGCATACTGTGAATAGCTTACTGCATACTGTAATAGATTATTTGCATACTGTCTAGAATTACTCAGATACTGTAATAGATTACTGCATACTGTAATAGTTTACTTGGAATATTGTATAGATTACTGCGTACTGGTAATAGAATTATTGCATAACTGTAATAGATTACTGTGTACTGTAATAGATTACTGCTACTGATAGATTACTGGCATACTGTAAATAGTTTAACTTGGAATAATTGTAATCCGATTTACCTACTGCATACTGTCAATGTTTTTACTGGAATTAGTGTTTAATGATTATACTGTATCACTGTAAAAATACTGCATCTTTATGATACCAACCTCTGTCAACATACAGCTATACTTGCATACTGTAATAGCTTACTAGAATAGTGTAAGAATTACTGCAACTGTAATGATTACTAGAATATTGTAATAGATTCTGCATACTGTAATAGAAATTACTGCATGCTGTAATAGATTACGAACTCGTTGTAATAGATGACTGCCTACTGGTAAATATGATTGTATACTGTAATATATTACTGCATACTGTATCAGAATTACTGTAATCTGTAATAGATTACTGTGTTACTGTTAGTAGATTACTGCATACTGGTAGTATAGTACTGCATACTGTAATGATTATTAAATCCTGTAATAGGATTTCTGAATGTTGTAATAGATTACTGCATACTGTCATAGATTACTGTGCATACTGTAATAGATCACTGCATACTTTAATAGATTCCGCATACTGTAATAGATTACTGCATACAGTACTAGATTACTGCATCTTTCCTTTAATAGATTAACTGGCATATTTGTAAATAGATTAATGCATACTGTAATAGATTACGGTCATACGTTAATAGATTACTGTGTACTGAATAGATTACTGCTTACTGTACTAGATTTATAGATTACTGCTTACTGTAAGAGATTTACTGCATTCCGGAATAGATTACTGCATACTGTAATAGATCACTGTGTACTGTAATAGATTACGCTACTGTAAATAGATTATTTGGCTCAAGTGTAATAGATTAACTGAATAGTGTATAGTTACTTTGTTCCACTGTAATGATACTGCATACTGTAATAGATTAACTGGAATGTGTAAATAGATTACTGCGTATTGTAATAGTTAACTGGAATAGTGGTAATAGATTACTGCATACTGTAATTGATTACTGAAATAATGGTACTGATTACTGCATACTATTACAGTGATTTCTCCCTACTTGATAGCACCTATACTGTAATATATTACAAATCTGTAGAGATTACTGCATGACTGTACATAGATTATTGGGTACTGTAATTATTACTGCATACCTTGTAATAATTACTTGAATAGTGTAAAGCTACTGCATACTGTAATATATTACTGCATACTGTCTTTTGTTTTTCTGAAATATTGTATAGATTACTGCCTTACTGTAAGAAATTACTTTGCAACCTTTATAGATTACCACCTAGTGTAACCCTTACTGCATCATGCAATACTTTAATAGATACTAGAATGTGTAATAAGTACTGCATACTGTAATATATTACTGGTACTGAAAAAATTAACTGCATACGTCATATATTAACTGTGTAATTAAAAAAGATTTTCCTACTGATAGATTACTACGTACTGTAATAGCTGACTGCTACTGTAATAGATTACTGCATACTGTAATGATCTTGTGTAATGTAATAGATTATTGTGTACTATTTTAGATTACTGGAACTAGTATAACTAGATTACTTGCCGTACTTAATATCAATTACTGCATCCGTATATAACTCTTTGCCCAAATCAGTTTGTGAAGGTTCTCATTCATACATCATGGATATATGTAATATTCCATTCATACCTCTGTATATCTGTAATATCCATTTATCCAGGTCATGGTAATATCTGTAATATTCATTTATCCAGGTCCATGTATATCTTTAATTATTCACATATCCATGCCAGATCTTGGTATAGCTGTAGATATCATTTATCCAGGTCATTGTATATTTCCCCACCCCTGGGTAAGATTCATTCATCCAGGTCATGGTCTTCTGTACTATTCAATCCATCCATGTCATGGGTATATCTGTAATATTCATTCCATCCAGGTCATGGTATGTCCTGTAATATTCATTTATCCAGGTCAGGTATATCTGTAATATCATTCACATCCAGTCATGTATAGTAATCTTGTAATATTTCATATTCATTCCAGGTCATGGATCCTGTAATATTCATTCATCCAGGTCATGGTATGTTCTGTAAATTCATCCATGCCAGGTCTGGTATATCTGTAATATTCATCCATCCGGTCATGGTATTCTGTAATATTCTCCATCCAGGTCATAGTATATCTGTACTTTCATTCATCCAGGTCATGGTAATTCTGTAATATTCATCCATCCAGGTCATGGTATATCTGTAATCTTTTCATCCGGTCCATGGTTATCTGTATATTCCATCATCCAGGTCATGGTATATCTAATAATTTATCCATCCAGGTCATGGTATATCTGTAATAATATTCATCCACAGGTCCATGGTAATATAATCTGTAATTATTTATTCATCCAGTTCATTGTAAATCGTAATAGTCATCCTCCAGGTCATGGTATATGCTGTAATATTCATTCATCCAGGCAATGGTAATCTGTAATATTCATCCATCCAGGTCATGGTATATCTTTAATATTTATTCATCCATGTAATGGTATAATCCTTAATATTCATCCATCCAGGGTCATGGGTATATCTGTAATATTCATTCATCCAGGTCATGGGTTTCTGTATATTCATTCAATTCATCCAGGTCATGGTATATCTGTCATATTTCCTTCATCCAGGTCAGACTGGTATAATCTGTAATATTTCATTCCATCAGGTCATGTAAGTCTGGTAATATTCATTCATCCAGTCACTGTATATCGTATATTCATCCACTCCAGGTCATGGTAATATCTCTGTAATATTCATCCATCCAATGTCATGGTAGAATCTGTAATCTTCATTCATCCAGGTCATGTATATCTGTAATATTCATCCATCCAGGTCATGGTAATCTGCTGTATATTCATCCAGTCCAGGTCCCTGGTATTCTGTAACTATTCAATGCCCTCCCAGGTCATGGTATATCTTTAATATTCAATTCATCCAGGTCATGGGGGGGGGGTATTATCTGTAATATTTCATCCATCCAGTCATGGTATTCTGTAATCTTCTCCATCCAGGTCATTGTATATATGTAATATTCATCCATCCAGTCTGTATATCTGTAATATTCAGCCATCCAGGTCATGGTATATCTGTACTATTTCATATCATCCAGGTCATGGTATATCTGTAAATTCATCCATCCAGGTCATGTATAATTCGTAATATTCATCCCATCCAGGTCATGGTATAGTCTTGTATATTCTCCATCAGGTTCATGGTATACTGGTTTGTATTTGAGTTATGACGAACTGGCCTTAAAATAAAGTTTGGTTCTTGAACATTTCGCTAGTCATTCCGACTGGCTTTCTTCTCATTCAGAATGAACCTTGTACAAAATCTCACTGCACAAATATTAATTTCATATAAAATGACAAATATTTTTGTATGTTTTTTTGCTGTAAAAGGACATTAATGCCATATGAGCTAGAAACTTGGCTAAGCGTAGGCAGCGATTAGCGATTGGCGACTTGTCTCCTCAATACTATTAGATGTTTCCTCTGGGCTCAGATGAACATCAGTTGTTTCAGGTACTCCATTCCCATGGCCGGGGGGCACAATTACATATAGATTATTTTAGGTATTTAAAAGAAAATAGTAATTTTCACCCATAACTTTTATATTTTTATGCCACAGAACTAACCATTGTAAGTTCAGTTATCCTGTACTTGCTTGTTCTCATTCCCAAGAATGGCTTACGGGTAGAGTAATCACTTTATCCCCATAAATATCCCTGCTGTGTCTAAATGGTCTGTTTGACAGGCAGGTACTGCTTAATTATACCACCTTCCTTAGGGCACCAAAACAAATAAAAAATGTACAGTGATTTTTTGTGTGTGTGCATTTTTCTTTTGTTGCATCAATCCAGGATTTTCCCGCTACTGCAAGGCAGGTTGGACGTTGCTTAAAGTTCCCTGGTTTCCCACCCTTCCAATGAGAACACACCTGAGCTCTTATTCTGCTGTATTACGTAAACCCAGGTATTGCTGTTCTATTTTGCCAGCAGGTTTCATCTTTGCTTGTCATGCTATGCAGCCAGAACTGGTAGCGTGTAAACATAATGTAATGTCACCATCGTCAAGATAAGCGACTGGGAATGCCTTAAATTTACATTTCATATAATATTCAGTCCCAATGGCGTTATATGGTTTCTATAGATCGTGTCATTTTCGTGTCTATTTCTAAAAATAAATCAACAACTTAATAAATATTGTGTTAAAACTACTTAGACAAACCCGATACTCATTCATTGAGAGAATCGACCGAGACACCGTCTATGAATAAATTCCACTTTCCTACCTCCTGGTCACTAAATGAAAATTCCTTAAGGCACTTGTTTTGGGGCATCAGCAGTTGCCCAGTAATGATTGGGTTCACCTGAGTTCACAGGCTGATGTGCTGGGTCAACGGTTTGTCATTTCTTCTTCTTGATCAGCAGCTGATTTGGGACATGTGCCATTTATTTGCAAAATTGGTTGCGACAATTAGCATACAGTCTTACCCGTATAAGCATGGGTTGGTATATTGACATAAACAGCGGATGGTTCCCTTGGGGTTAGCAGACCAAAGCAAATATTGACCTTTTACAAAGTGGTGAATGGAACCCATCTTAAGTGTGATGGGAAAAGGATAAGTGGCAGTAATGAAGTTTGTATGATGAGCTGAGCTTAGCTAACAGGCCTATTGATGGTTTGTTACACGCCAAAACATTATACAGTTGACTCACTTAGTCAATGGGGGGTTAAGGTGGCCATACAAATGCGATTTTCCACATCATGTGTGCCGACGATATCACATTGGTATCTGTTGGCACACATGCTGTGGGAACAACACACATGGACCCCATACACGTATGGGGATCATTCAGCGTGCAGTCCCCATACCATACAATCGTAATGGCTCCGATGGGCCATTTCTTAAAGTAAAGGGAGCCGATACCGACCAACGGAAATTTTCCATCATTCACGATCGATCAGAAGGGTCGTTCGTCTGCACTCCGATCAGTCTGGAACAGCCTCTACCCACTTACGATAATATGGTTAAATCCCGTTCGTTGCCCCTACGGGAGTTACCCCAATATCGTTCGAATGTTATGCCACCTTAAACATTTTATACACGCAATAATAAGGTGTTACACAGTGGTTTCAGGGTGATGTTCAGTCCTAAACTCATCAGGTCCTTACTGGCTTCGGGGTAGAGACAGTTGGGAGCAATGCCATGTCGACTGTTCTCCATGTTAAAGGCCCCATACACTGCACTTTATTCCAAATTCAGCGTAATATTGAAAACATTTTTTATCGTTTTAAAAGACCCAATGGTGAGATAGATTGGCCTCACGAAAAACTATATTGGGAAATTCGGAATTTTCATCCTACCCCATCTTCTGTAGTTTTAACTGAGATATTAACACAAGATCTGTGGTGCATGTGGAGATTACATTTGCTTCTTGTCCGAATCGATTTACGATTTTGCCGCCATCGTAAATCCAATCAGAAACCATTGGCCCATGTCTGCTAACTTAGTAGAGTGGGAGAAGACTGGAAGAAGGGTTTCGAACAAGTACAGTCTGATATTAAGTTCATGTCTGATCTTTCTTGACCCCTTAGACTCTAGCGACGGAGAGGATGCTAGTCCTCCTCCTCAGCCATGCCCTTTTGCAAGGCCGCGCCCGTACCAACCCTTGGAATGTCCCTACCCAAAGACACTGGCCCCCGCCTCTGTGTGGATGTCACATCATGCCCCCCCGTGACCATTATCCCCCTTACCACTCCACCCCTTTCCCACCCTACCTGAAAGTGCAGGGTGGGAGTCAATTCATTTTGGTGAGATACTACGAATTGGACAATTAACTTTGTCCTCTCGCGCACTTAAATGTGCTCGTTCTTTGTTCCCCGTTGTTCCCTCCCTGCGATTATGTCCTTCCTACTTCCGGCTACTCTGATGCTCCTGGTCTTCACATTCAATTTGCGTCTGTAAAAATTTGCTTTTGACCCCCAAAACAGCGAAGTAAGCTTTTCAGCTAATATTAAAGCCTCAAAAACCTTGGCTTATTCGAGTATATACGGTAAATAAATGGCGTTTTGTTAATCCCGTAAACAAAGTCTTGAAAACATGGTATTTGAACAATGACAAAATCCAAAGTGATATCCAAGAATGTAGCCCATTTACATCCTCCTAATTGCTTTTGATGTGTTCTTGTTGATGTTAAATGGTGAACTGAATGGTAAAACACTAAATTTATGCCTTATCCTGAAAATGGGAGCGTTTTTGGTCCCTAGAGTTGTTCTGTCCCCTCCCTGTAAGGAGTAGCCTGTACTTTTGAAAGTGGACATTTAATTCTCTAGTTTATACTCTGACATCCGTCATAACCTACCCCTGTAGGGAATGAACTGTACGATTAAGCATTATATATTACAGTTTCTCAGAGGAGAAGGAAACCAGAAGCCCCAAGAGTAGGTTATAATAAATATGCACCTCGACTGTAAATTAAGGGATATTAAATCACCTTGGAGTTCGTGCGGCTGTAAAAAGGTCCTAGGCCTGCGGCCCATCGTGCTTTTATAATGTCACAGAACTCCTCAGTGACGTTAATATCCTTATAATTTTACAGTAGGGGGTGTCAATTATCCACTATATCACATACAAAGTATTAACAGTACTTTGGCTAATCATCACAGAGTCTAAACATTAATAATATATAATCGAAGTTCTAATCCAAGAGTAATATCTCAATTCCTCTTTTGATATGAACCGATAAAATATAATTACAGATGCTTCCTGATTCTCACATCAGCTGATATTTGAAAATATTTACAAGTCCCTTTCCTTTAAATTATTAGCAAATATGAATTGTAAGAGTAACCTGACTTTCTGTAGTTGTTAAGGCACCAAACCCCTTGTGGCTAACCCATGCTGGTATGTCTGTGATGTTGTCCTTTGAAGAAGATTTCCCTGCTAATTAAGAACAAATGACAGAGCCGGCCTTTAATACGGGCCGACCTGTGTGGCCCGCACAGGTTGTACTACCCGGGGGGCGCCAACAGGAGTGTTAG
This sequence comes from Hymenochirus boettgeri, assembly GCA_019447015.1. NCBI lineage: Eukaryota > Metazoa > Chordata > Amphibia > Anura > Pipidae > Hymenochirus > Hymenochirus boettgeri. Next base: position 205,162,419 of record CM033475.1, on the reverse strand, counting down.
GGTCACAGACCTTAGTAAAAGTTGTGCATCACAGTGCCACGCCTTACCACAGTTTACAAATCCTGCATATCAAATGTATGTCGAACAGCACCCACCCCACAGACAAAGCCCCAACACATGTAAGCTTTACATAAGTTTCTGTATGCTGTTATGTTCTGGTCTGTGCAATTTAGTGCGTTCGTTTTTATTAATTATGTCACACTATATACAAAGCACACATTGCACATACAGTTTGACAGTAATGCAGGAGGCGGACTTTCATTTGAAGCAGGGTCAAGGCAAGCACATTAGCAGTTTGCCAGGGGGGTGTTTTTGGGAAGTGTGCTAGGCATCAGTAACTAATCTTCACCGGGTGCTATTACGGATAAGGCCGGCCCATGCAAATGGGGATTGGGGAAGAAAACTATACTTCTCACACATGGGCAGAGGTTTTTATTAACCATTTATAAGTACCTGTGAGTTGGGAATAGGTAGGAGTTGGCATATTGGATTGACAACTTGCTAATAAAGGGAGATAAAATGGGAATGGACTGCTGCCATTAGATATTACCTTGGGAGGTTAAATACCACTCACAATCGTGACAATATCCACATTTATTTTTCTTAAAGGGGAAGTTCAGCACAACTACCTAATGCTTTTGAGAATAAGGACAAATTTTAAATCATTTTAATGACCATCATCTGCTCCTATAGCGTATTTCCTGTTTGTTTCATTTATGCTTCCCAAAGTTTTGATCCAGGGAATATTTCCCAATTTTTTCCAACAGAAAATCAGTAAAAATTTACTCTTAAGGAACAATTCAAGGAAGTAGGTGCATCCTGGAAAGAAAAGGGGAACCTTGGCGAACCTGAAATGGCAACTCACCACTGAACACCGTAAAGCATAGCAAGGGGGGGGAAAGGTGATTTAAAACATTATGTAAAACCAGTAAACCTCTGAAAGAATCGCCCCCACCTCGTCCACTCACTCCCCTTTTCACAGCGTACCTCTGAATAATAAGGATTTTTTACCACTGAACTTTTAATGCTTTTTAAGCTCAGTCTAAGGTTTTGTATTAGTTAATCTTCTTGCGTATATTGTGTTATTTAGCTTCTTTTGACACAGAATTATTTTATCATTTTTGTGGACCCTGGATGTAACTATGTCTCAGTGCTAACTCCGAGTCCTCTTTGGTCCTTTGGGTTCTAGTGGTTGTTATTATGTGTTTCTTTTATGGCAACATTGCAACCCACATTAAATGAGTTCTCTTATTGTTCTCTTAAGGTAGATTTAGTTCACGTGGTGCTCTAGGAAGTAACACTGCGTATAGGCATTAGAAGAAAGTGTATTTGGTATGGTAACTTAATCCAGCAATGGCGTCGTTATTGTGCTTTAAGGTTAAATAGATTTCCATTATCGCTATAGTTTCTGTAAGAAAATCCGCTATTGTGGTGGCACCAAGGATAACCAGAAACTTTAATTGTGTCACATGCAAACCTGGTGCTAGGGTTATAATTTTTACTAAAGATTGACCTTACTAAAGAAAGGCCCTCAGAGCAAGTGGAGGGCACAGACATAGGCTGGCAGCGCAGCGGAGACCAAAAAAGAAAGAGCGGGAGAATTGAGGCGAAAGTCTTGATGGAAGAAAATAGGAAGGAGCCAAAGAGCCATCCTCAGACACCAGTGAGGAGAGCAATGGCTGTAAAAATGAGAAGCTGATCCGCAATTTTGGGTGAGACTGAACGCAGGAGAGGATTGGGTTGGGGGCTGCTGGACAACCAGGGACCCAACAAGGAGTGAAGAAGCAGGGACACCGCCAGAAGATAGAAGACCCACGGCAATTGCAAAGGGCCAGGAGGACACGACAAGCCTGAGTCATCCGACCAAGGAACCGCCTGGAGGAGGATTGAGAGTCCTGGGCCAGGGACGTACAGGGAGCAACATTAGAAGAGCAGGGGAAAGGTTGCAGTCAAGAAGTGAGCCATAGCAAGGGAAGCGAAAGGGAGAGCAAGGAGGAAGCCAGGTGGCGGCTGGCCCATGTAATGGAGTGCCAGTTAACAAGCAGGAATAGACATAGTAGCATGCAATCAGCAAGATGCGGATGTTTATTGGGGCGACAGTGAGAGCCCTTTCCAGTAAGGAGTGGAGTGTGTCATGTGTGGGTTAGGCCCAGGAGAGAAAGAGCGGGGGGTTGAGATACAGGTCGACAGGGAGCGGTGAAAACCCTTTCCACCTCAAGTTTCTAGCGGGGGTGGTACCTACTACCAGGATGGTGCTGGGGCGAGGCTACGGTAATATAGCCACCATCTGTTAAAGACATTGCCTCAGGTAATGGAGAGTCATCAGAGAGTTTGGGCCGGGCCAGAAGCTAATGCAGGCAAGTTGAGGGGATACATAGGGAAGTGTTGCCGGCATTGATTGGTGCAGTTAGAGCTGCACCTCTCCAGCAATTTTCCCATTACAAACCCTCGAATTATTTGCAGGCTCCTTTTAAACCTTTCCTTGTCATTTTTTCAATAATCCACCGCCTATTCAGGGTCCGGTTTCTGTTACGACAGCATTGTCTGCAAATTTTTTCTGTCTTCAACAACGACTCATTGAGAGTCCCAACATCGATCTGATCGGTCTCCAGGGATCAGGTGCAGATGGGCGACACACATCGATACCCAGCAATACATCAGTACTACAATGCACCCCCACCTATGTCACAGTCAGTTCAACAGCCGGTACAGAATCGAATAGTGACTGGCAATAGACGGGTACATGGAAGATATTTTATGGGGTTTAAACGACAACTACTAGGAACAATTAGAGACTCATACGCTACTCCCAGTCGGAGGTCGGTCAGGCTACAGATTCTAGATCAGGGGTCTAGTTTGTGACTAGAGGTAGACCGTTGAATCTTTAGCAGGAATCCCAGACAACCAACATTTAACCGTTAGGAATGAACAGATGTTGGCCTCTACAATGGAACTAGCGACCGGGAGGAGGTGTCATATCTGCAAAAGGGCCACACACTTTGTTTTGAAGGCCCGTTGTAGTTCACTGAAAGCAAAGAGGTGAAAGAAAGAAGATTTGCGAAAGAAAAGTGTCTATTATTAGGTGGTGAATTTTAAAGAAATGGTTAACAGGTTGGAACATTGAAGCTGGGAGTTGCAGCTGGTGACCGAGGTGTTTAAAAGCAAGTTTTGGCAATAACTGTGGCAGAATGCCAGGGACCCTAAAACCGCCAATGCAGTTAAAATACTGTCCTAAATGATTGTTAAGATGAATTGTTTATTTAAAAAAGATGCTTTTTAAACTATTGCTATATATAATAATATATAAAAACACGAATTGGACTGTTATGGTAAACTAAATACATCTGTGATCCTGTGACTAAACATTATTCTGTCGAACTTTTTGTCCAAATGAACAGCACGATCTGCTGTGTCCAAAAGTAAATTGTCAGCGATCAATCGGGTCTAAATATTGACAGTGTGTGCCCCGCCTTAGATCTGGAATTTATATCATTTCCACTTAAGGTTCCACCATCTCCACACTATGTCCTTTGTGTAGTTTCAATTGTTAATTTGGAAAATCTAACATCTGATGGGAAGCAGAGCCAGCAATGGTGTATGAGTTTGTTCAGCATTGAAACAGGTTCTCTGCATCAATTAATATCTAAGGGCATGTTACCAAGTCGAATGGCATGCAATACAAACAGGCCTATACATTAGGTTTGCATTGCCCGCAAAGTGTCCCCTGAGTACCATGTGCCTGATAAATTCTTGGTCATTATTCTGCACCAAGAATTGAGTGGCAAAAGGTGATGGAGAAAAAAGCAAATACTTACATCTATCTTAGAGGAACCTATACTATACTTACTATATCCAATCTATGTACTGTCCTGTACTCTACGTCTATACTACTCTGTATATGAATATCCATCTATACTGTAGTATAAACGTTAAAAAAAAAATAACTTTACTGTACTATACTATTCTGTCATATACTAACTGCACTATATCTATAACTGTAGGATACTTGTACTGTAACTGTGCTTATACTTAAAAAAAAAAAAAAAAAAACTATACTATACACTACTATAACTATATATACTATACTACACTATACTAACTATACTATCATATGTTATTCTATATACCATACTATACTGTTCCTAGTTTTTTATATACTATCCGACACTTTACTGTACTATAACTATACTATACTAGAGATTGGAATCTGGGTTCAACTCAGACCCGGATCCGATCGTATTTTTCGAGGTTATCGAACGTTAAGGTCATTTTTAGGTGTTTACTGAAAATAACCTCATACATTTTGGTAACCCTCGAAAATAGCATCCGAACCCTCAAAAGAGTTATGTTTTTGGATCCTTGGTTTTTTTCGAGTTCCGTAAATCCGAAAAGGGAACTAACCTTCCGAGTTTAGACATCACTCCTACGGTACTAACTTACTACATACTACGTGTCTATAATATCCTCTAACTGTACTATGCAATACTATACCAACATAAATATTATACTGGACTATACTATACTATACTATACTATACACAATACTGTACTAATTCTATACTACATATAATAAGCCAGAATTAGTATAGTATATTATAGTACAGTATAGTAACTGTACTATACTATACTATTCCTGTACTATATATTTATTAACCTACCCCTGTAGTGGATTTCTATGGAGGACCTGTAAGATTAGAGCCTTTATAATCTTCAGTTCCAGGAGGAGAGGAAACCAGAAGTCACAAGGGGTAGGTACATAAATTAATGCAGCCGAACTGCAAATTAAGGGATATTAGAAGTCACCTTTGAGTTCCGTGGCCACGTTTTCCCTATTTTTTGCATTTTGCTGCCTGCACTGGAGCACCCACACAGATTTTCTTCCATGACGTGTTACGAGTGTGGCGATCCCCCTTTCTCTTTGTTTGTGCCTGTAGAAAAGGTACTCGGCCTGTGGCCTCGTGCTTCTTTCGTTGGTCCTTCATTTACGATGTCATTTTTTAAAAGACCAGCCTGTATACTTTCTATCCCATTGGTGGAATCAAATCCTGTTATGTCTACACACAGGCCCAATGATTTCATGGTTAACAATTTTACTTAAGTAGCCAATAACCAGTAACCTTAACAATTTTTGGCTGCTAAAAGGTATCAAATCCTTGTTTAACAAGTTTATTATCTGTGTAAGTCATGAGAAATACCACTGCATAAATGTTGTGCTGTTATAATGGTGTACACGTGGGTATCTCCCTCCTAGAACCTACCTGTCATGATCTTCATACACAAGTTTGTGGGTTTGGCACCAAGGCTGTTTATGGACCTATGGACCCTCTCATAAACTCCTTGTTGGCTTATCATGCTAACAAGGATTAAATGATAAATTTCACTCTTTGTTTTAAAAAACCAAATCTGCTTAATGGGTAGAGCAGAAGGTACTATACAATTAACATACCTGCATGTTTTTCCTTACGGCTTTTTATATCATCCCCTTAGATTGCTGAAGGAAATACAACCTCCCTAGACACGTTGTCCTTACACAGGTTGCCTTACAACACAGTTTGTGTGAAAGCCTTTGTGTGAATTCCCAGTCCAATGAAACTTACCTACACACTAGGTTTTACCCAACTCAGGTCTCTGAGTTCAGAATCTAGGCCATGGGGTGAAGGGTACGAGTTTGCCCAACACAATCAAGGCTGGTACACCATCACATTTTTCATCCCGACCGTCTGTCACTACTAGCGAGCAGCCCTAAATCACTTGTGCATAATGGGAGGTTCGATTGGTCATCTTTCGATGATTGGTTCCGAGTTTGTTAAACCCACAGTAATCTAGAGGCCTTGTGACAGGGGAGGATGCCTTTTTGGCCTGGGGGGCACATACAATGCCCCTTTACGTAGCTTTGCAATATTTTTAACCACACGCACTTTATAGTCAACCCATTTTATTTAGTTATACACTATTCCTAGTTTTACATTTTTTTCCTTCCTGCACATATTCAAGTGTATTCTGTGGTTCTAGGACATTGGTGTCCTAAAATCTTGCCCCCTCACCCCTTACAAAATAACCCGGGGTGAGGACTGACTTGCTAAACCCCCCCCGGATCACTTCTAAGTCCAAGTCACAGTTGTTTCCTTTGTTTCTAATGAACTGGAGAGCTGACTATCACCAGTTTAATGATGGAAGTGCTGACTAACACAACTAATTAACTAAGGGCAGCCACTGAATAAGAAACGAGGGGGCTGACGAACCCTGGGCTAATGACTGGAGGTCAGACAACCTTGCTAATGACTGGAGGGCTGATTCACAACCACTAATGACTGTAGGGCTTGACTAAAAACAGCTAATGAACCTGCGGGCTGCAAACACTGAATAATAAGTGGGTAGCTGACTACCTGGCTAATGAAATGGAGGGCCTAACCACACTGCCTATTGAACTGGAAGGCTTGACTTAAATGGATAAAACTGAGGGCTTACAATACTCGTCTCTGACCTGGAGGTAGTACTTACCTGGCTAATGAACCGAAGAGGTTAACATTACTGGTCTATTAACTGGAGGCTGAAATGACACTGAACGAATGAACTGGAAGGCTGCTTACCTGGCTAAGCATCTGAAGGGGGACTTGAACACCACTGCGAATGATCTGAAGACTGCAACACTTGGCTAATGATCTAAAGGTCTGACAACCTGGCTAATGATCTTGATGGCTGAAAACACTGGCTAATGAACTGAGAGGGCTGCTAAACACTGCTAATGACTTGATGGTCTTACTCAGTAAATGATCTGAGAGAATGAGTTTCCTGATAACTTGCCCATGTTTGAGCTAGAGGCCGCTTGCGCTGTTCCTTTCAGCATGTAACTTACTAATAGCTTCTGTCACAGCCCAAATTTTTAATTTGAGACAGCCCGGGGGCATTTGCCCCTCAACCTAATTTGGCCAGTCCTCCCCCTGCCTCGGGATAGTGTACAAGGCACAATGCCAAGCAGGCCAAACACTTGGTAAATTGTACAACTATTGTGCTTCTGTAGGAGGCCCTAGAGGATAAACCGTACTCCTCCCCCTATGTCCTTCCCCAGCCTATACGACTTTTGGTATTTGTCAATGTTTTCCATGGTAGCCTTGAGCCACTCTGCTATTCTCATGACGTTTACAACCAGGCAAGTGCCGATCCAAAAAACCCACCAGGCCCGTTTAGACTGGTTTTTAATCGTTATTGAGCATCATCCAGGCAAATTAAGCAGCCACTAGTCTAGGAATGTACCGAATTCTTAGTCCCGGGGAAAGGGATAGAGCAACCTCCTGTAGTAATAAGAAACGGGAGCGGTGACCAAGCATACAGTAATTATTTATATCTTATCTTTGTATCAACTTAGTTCCCCACTGTAACTATAGACAACTCCTGATCCTGTGGGTGCCGTACACACCACTGTGCCCCACACATAGCAGTGAACTGGCTGATATAATTTTGCACGTATCCCATTTAGAAGCTGGCAAGTGTGTGGTTGGAGAAATATAAAGTAAACAATACTATACTTGAATTTTTAGGCTGGGGACACAAGGGACGAGATGTGTCCCATCCAACGTTCGCTACTATGGAAACGCTCGACCGGGACAAATCAACTGTTTGGCGTGGCAAAAGTAAGCTCTGTGCCGTCATTTTGCCCGCGACTGATCAGCCGTTCCATAGGAACTGCCCACGATTAGACTAATTTACCCCAACATCACCCGACCGGGCGATTCAGACTGTCGTTGCCGCCCACACCTACACCGACAAGATTTCCGGTTGGAACGGTCCGTTGCCAGGAAATAGTGGTATGATGGCTATACAGCCTATACAAAGTTTTTGCAACACCAGCAAGCAGACCTTGGTGGGGTGTTCATTTTTGACATTAGGTCCTATTTAAATTATTTCAGCAGCCAAGGGGGAACATTATGTTGCCATATACATTTATAAAATTCTTCTAAAAACTTAGTCACAAGAGGATTAATTTTCTAGGAGAACTTTTTTCTTACCTGCTACTTGAGATTTAATCCAGCTTTGTTCAATACAGTAATGGTGTTCTTGTATATTTGTTTTAGGCCTTTGTGATCTATATTGTTGTTGTATTGTCAACATGAAGCAATCGAATATTGTCTGTGATGGACTCAGGTTACACGGTCCCCTTATGGGATTGGTGGGGTATGTGCCTTTAATAGGCTATTGACACTGCTAGCATTTGGTGTTCCTTAATGATATCATTGATCCTTTAATCTTCTTTAAAACTGTGTTTTTACAGTATATATCTAAAAATATACCATGGGGTTAAACCTGAACTGTATCTGCTTTCCTTGTTCCCTTTGTTATTATTTTTGGTATTAATATATATACTGTAGTTCTGGTTGGTACAGGGATAAAATATTGGAATTAACTGGTATTAATACATATACTGTGTTCTGGTGATCCAGGGATACTATATAATATTGAGAATGACTGGTATTAATACTATACTGTAGTTCTGGTTGGTACAGGGATATATATAATATTGGAATTACTGGTATTAATACATATACTGTAGTCTGTTTGGTACGGGATATATATAATATTGAGAATTACTGGTATTAATGCATAACTGTAGTTCTGGTTGGTACGGGGATACTATATAATATTGAGAATTACTGGTATTAATACATATACTGTGTTCTGGTTGATCCAGGGATACTATTAATATTGAGATGACTGGTATTAATACATATACTGTAGTTCTGGTTGGTACAGGGATACTATATAATATTGAGAATTACTGGTATTAATACATATACTGTAGTTCTGTTGGTACAGGGTAATATATAATATTGAGAATTACTGGTATTAATGATATACTGTAGTTCTGGTTGGTACGGGGATACTATATAATATTGAGAATTACTGGTATTAAACATATATTGTAGTTCTGGTTGGTTACAGGGATACTATATAATATTGGAGTTACTGGATTAATACATATACTGTAGTCTGGTTGGTACTGGGGATACTATTATTATTGAAATATGGTATTAATAATATACTGTGGTTCTGGTTGACAGGATCTATATAATTTGAGAAATACTGATATTAATACATATACTGTAGTTCTGGGTACGGGGATCTAATAATATTAGAATTACTGGTAAAATACATATACTGTAGTTGGTTGGTACAGGAATACTATATAATTTGCTAATTATCAAATTTACGGGCCGTTCGCTAACCCTTGAATGTGTCGTTGGCGAACCCTCAAAGTATTGTTCGTTTTGGTAACCCTCGAATGTATGTATGTTTTTGCTAATCTTCGAATGTATTGTTCACTAACCCTTGAAAGTATCGTTCGTTTTTCGGTAATCCTTGAAGTATTGTGCAATTGTGGTAATCCTCAAATAGGTTCTGTTTTCGGTAACCCTCGAAAGTATGTGTTGGAACCCTCGAATTGGCAGTAACCCTCGAATGTAGCTTGCGCAAAATCTGACAATTGCCTGCTTGTGTTTAGGAAGTGTTTAAAGGGTGTCCATCCTTAAAATCATTTTTTTAATATATGATTCCTCCTGTTCCCCCAGCCCAACCGCTATATTTTTACTCTTAGAAAGTTCCCCAAACTTTACTTACCTCCCCTTTCCTCCGCCGCATGACGACCTGCTTGCGAGAAAATGCAAGCAGAGGGGCGGGACCGGCAGTCGCGTCTGTGATTGGCTGAGCGGCAGCCAACCACAGACGCGGCTGCCCGGAGAGTTAATTTCGGCGGGGGAAAGAGGAAGGTAAGTAAAGTTTGGGGAGCTTTCTAAGTATAAAAATGGAGTGGTTGGGGCTGGGGGGACAGGGGGAATCATATTAAGGGTTTTACACTAGGGGGAAGGAATCCTGAGAGGGAGGGAGGGGAGGGGGAGGGAGGGGGAGGGAGGGGGAGGGAGGGGGAGAAGGGCTGCAGTACGCATGCCAAACTTCTCCGGAGGCCAGACAGGAGTCCTATATGGATTCTGCTATCCTCCTGGTGGGCAGTTTCGGGACTTGGGGGGGGGACTACAGGAGAACCTTATGGAGCGGGGATGTGAGGTAAGGATTAAACTACACTACACAATGGGGCCAGTAGTGGGGGGATTATAGTTTTGGGGGTGGACATGCCCTTTAAACAGGTTTTGGTGATAATGACATGTTCCCCAGACCATTTCCCAGGTGCCACAATGGTAAGTTACCATTGTTAGTTTAGGTGTAAATTGTAACGCTCCGGACCCCAATCTACAACCACTATCTTGACCAATAGATAAGTCCCCGTTTGCCGGAGGCTAGATGCGCCTACACGAACACCGTTGCCCCCTGGACTTAGAGTGCAAGGTATTCGAAATGAGGCCAGGAATACTGGAAACAGACAGGCAAGGCACAAGGAAGAGAGACAAAGGTCAGAGACCAAAAATACGAGGTACAGACTAGGAGCAGGAAGAGCAGAGTCAAAAACAGGGCAAGAGGTCAAAAACAGGAATCAGGCCACCAAGCACGGTACAGAGGGTTGAGCAAGAAGCATAGTCAGGAACGAACAGAGGTCAGGCAGGCAGATACGAATTGAGGTCAAAAAACAGGCAAGGGCACTTGGTATGATTCTTAGTCTATATCTTTACAAGGCATGTCCACCCCTAGATTAAAATTTTTGCCATAATGTTCCATGTATAAAAATAATAAAGCACTTTTATGTGACTGAATAAACTGCGCATATGGATTTAAAAAGCAGATGTTTGGTCAATCGGTGTTTTAAATTAGCTATTTACAAAATATAGTATTTGTTGCTTGTTTGTTTGTTTTTACTATGTAAGCCGAACAAAGCAACCCTTTTTGGGAAAGGTTAAAGGCACTTTGTTTTTTAAATTCTTTATCTGGCTATGCATTGCTTCATTCAACACAAATGGTAGGAAGGGGGGAGTGGGGTGTTGGGGCAGGCACGTGCCAGGAAACAAATATTGCACAGGGTGCTATTCATCCTAAGGCTGGCCCTGGGTAGAATGTCACAGAACAGTGAATTATAACACAGATATTGATCCCGAAAGACTGTACCTGGAGGTGATTTATCTTCTGGTGGCATCTATGGATTTCCCATTATCATCGGGTTTACATTAATCTCTACCAGATCAGAGCCGCTCCAACTGGAATCCTGAAAATGGCATACAATGTAGAAGAAAAAATAAGTAATTGATGTAGGGGCCCCTTTGTGACTATATAACTCTTTTACATTTATACGCAATGTCAGCCTATTCTGTGAACAAGGCTAAGGACCCACTGCTATGCAGGTAAAACCTTTAGCATTAGTAGCGCATTTGTGTCCGTGTTTGTCTGTGGTTTTTTCTGCATTCCCATAGACTGGAATTGAATCACACACGGACAGGAATCGACACAAACGGACCTAAAGCGTGCACACATGCGATTGATAAAAGGTTTAGAATGTAACGCACAAAGGGGGAACTGATTCAAGCCATTTCCATTGAAAATAAACAGGGTTATTTAATAAAGTTCTTATCGTTTAAAATGGGTGCCCCAACCAATCAGATATAATTTAACATTTGAAAGCACATCTGATGGTTGGGGCAAAATTAGCACCATTTTAAACGATAAGAAGTTATTGAATCTCCAAAATGTAATGCAGATCGCAAAACGCATGTGGACAGAAAAGCGTCCAGAATTGCGCATGGGGGAACCTAGCCCTATAAATCTAGATCACCAGCTACCAAGATACAATGCAGCGCTGGTGTACAGTGTCAGGTTAGAGGTACTACAGGTCTGAATGAAACACCACTCAGAGAAATGAAACTTATCTGGGAGTGGTAGGAAACCCTTCCCCCTGGGCAGGTGGACAGATACGTCAGTAACTTCGAACCTTGTACAGACAAGTTCAGTTCTGCAAGAAGAATATAGTAGGAACGGCAGACAGAGCAGGTAGGAAGACATTAATTTTATTGTCTCATATTGTAATGATATAACTTACTGTGTAACCACCTGATAGTCCTTATAGGAATAAAATATTAGAGTGTCTGCTAGGGATTTCCTTTTAGAGAGGTGACAAATAAAGACACCCAGTTATGTTATGATTACAGATCACTATATAGTTTGGAATATATAGTAGAGAGTTCACCGCACACCAGATTTGAACAAAGGTTTTGTCTAGAGAAAGGAGCCCTCTGGCTCTGAAACAGACTATTAAAGAGATACTTTGTTCAAATCTGGTGTGCGGTGAACTCTCTTACTATATGGCTATTGTATATTGGTTTTCAGCAGCAATTATCCCTACGCACCCAGTGCTCATACTTGTAATGAGTGCAAAGTCTACCTATTTGCTTGGATATATATTTTGGAATGTCCATTTACCTCTCTCAGTATGTATATCAATACACCATTCACACAATTAGATTGTCGCTCTTTGGGACAGGGACCTCATCTAATTGTTATTTTTTATGTAAACCTGTCTTATTTATCATTAGAGTTGCCTGCACTTCTTCCCCTCTGGGCCGGAGCAAGCTGTGTGGGGGCCCCTAGGCAAAGCGTTGTGTGGGGGCCCCTTTCAAACTTCCACAATTTAAAATCTTGTTTGAGGTTCTGGAAATTGTCCTATTTGTGCCTGTGATAAAGCAGACCTGACCCCCTTGTCTGTATAACTTTGTTATAATGAACATTGTACACAAGAAGCCCTTTATAAATAAACAGATAGTTATTACATATAGTAAATGTGGATTTGGAGCATGGTGCAGAGCAATGTTCCTTCTAATGTTCCTGCATGCGCACACAGCTCTGCAGGCCTGTGCACACAGGTTAAAGTGTGCGCACACAAAAATCTGCTGGATATAGGTGCTGTGGAATGGAGCGTACAAGTGTTATTTCTATGCACGCAGCCAATTTAAAATTAGAGGGAACATTGGTGCAGAGCAGTTGAATTTTTATGATCGTACACCAGCAGTCAAAGTCACTGACAATAAAAAGACTTTGTATTTAACTCTCAGCCAAGCAGTGGTAACATGTCTGGATTTTACCCACCAATGGTGGTCGGATTTATATTTAATGGTCGTGTCATTCATCATGACATAAATGTGGTCATTCTAAAGGCTCGTACTCGTTGATCTTGAAACGTCCCACAACCACCACCACGACACACACCCGCGACGTAGGGTTGTGTAGCATATAGTTTACTGGAATAGATACTGCATACTGTAATAGATTACTGCATACGGAATAGATGACTGTATGTAATAGATTACTGCATACTGTAATAGATTACTGCGTACTGTAATAGTTTACTGGAATAGTGTATAGAATACTGATACTGTATAGATTACTGGAATAGTGTAATAGATTACTGCATACCGTAATAGATACTGCATACTGTATAGATTACTGGATAGTGTAATAGATTAAGTGTACTGTAACAAATAACTGGCATACATTTATAGATTAACACCTACTCTAACATTACAGCATAGTGCATACTGTAATAGGTTACTAGAATAGTGTAATAGATTACTGCATATGAGTATAATGTATAGATTACTGCATACTGTAATAGATTACTGCATACTGTAATAGATTACTGCATACTGTAATAGATTACTGGAAAGGTGTAATAGATTATTGCATACTGTAATAGATTACTGGAATAGTGGAATAGCTTACTGCATACTGTAATAGATTACTGCATACTGTAATAGATTACTGGAACAGTGTAATAGATTATTGCATACTGTAATAGATTACTGGAATAGTGTATATATACTGATACTGTAATAGATTACTGCTACTGTAATAGATTACTGGAAAGGTGTAATAGATTATTGCATACTGTAATAGATTAACTGGAATAGGTAATAGCTTACTGCATACGATGATTACTGCATACTGTAATAGATTACTGGAACAGTGTAATAGATTATTGCATACTGTAATAGATTAATGGAATAGGTAATAGCTACTGCATACTGTAATAGATACTTATACTGTAATAGATTACTGGAATAGTGTAATAGCTTACTGCATACTGTAATAGATTACTGGAATAGTGTAATAGATTACTGCATACTGTAATAGATTACTGCATACTGTAATAGATTACTGGAATAGTGTAATAGCTTACTGCATACTGTAATAGATTACTGGAATAGTGTAATAGATTACTGCATACTGTACTAGATTACTGATACTAATAGATTATGAATAGTGTTAGATACTGCATACGGAATACTGGAATAGTGTATAGCTTACTGGCATACTGAATAGATTACTGCATACGGTAATAGATTACGCATATTGAATAGATTACTGGAACGTGTAAAGATTATGCATACTGTAATAGATTACTGTGAATAGTGTAATAGCTTATGCAATGTAATAGATTACTGCATACTGTAATAGATTACTGCATATTGTAATAGATTACTGTGTACTGTAATCGATTGCTACATACTGTAATAGAATACTCGAATAGTGTAATAGATTACTGCATACTGTAATAGATTACTGGAACAGTGTAATAGATTACTGCATACTGTAATAGATTACTGCATACTGTAATAGATACTGGATAGAGTTGTAATAATTACTGCATACTGAATAGATTAACTGCATACTGTAATAGATTACTTGAATAGATGTAATAGATTACTGTGTACTGTTAGGTTACTGCATACTCTTAATAGATTACTGCATCGAACAAATAACTGGCATACATTTATAGATTACCACCTACGTAAAAGGATACTATATAATATTGAGAATTACTGGTATTAATACATATACTGTGGTTCTGGTTGGTACAGGGATACTATATAATATTGAGAAATACTGATATTAATACATATACTGTAGTTCTGGTTGGTACGGGGATACTATATAAATTTGAGAATTACTGGTATTAATCATATACGTAAGTTCTGGTTGGTACATGGATAATATATAATATTGAGAATTATATTAATACATATACTGTAGTTCTGGTTGGTACGGGGATACTATATAATATTGAGAATTACTGGTATAAATACATATACTGTAGTTCTGGTTGGTACAGGAATACTATATAATTTGCTAATTATCAAATTTAC
This sequence comes from Hymenochirus boettgeri, assembly GCA_019447015.1. Lineage (NCBI taxonomy): Eukaryota > Metazoa > Chordata > Amphibia > Anura > Pipidae > Hymenochirus > Hymenochirus boettgeri. The sequence continues at coordinate 205,147,348 of CM033475.1, read as the reverse complement.
GGGCCGTTCGCTAACCCTTGAATGTGTCGTTGGCGAACCCTCAAAAGTATTGTTCGTTTTTGGTAACCCTCGAATGTATGTATCGTTTTTGCTAATCTTCGAATGTATTGTTCACTAACCCTTGAAAGTATCGTTCGTTTTCGGTAATCCTTGAAAGTATTGTTCAATTGTGGTAATCCTCAAATTTATGGTTCTGTTTTCGGTAACCCTCGAAAGTATTGTTTGGTAACCCTCGAATTGGCAGTAACCCTCGAATGTAGCTTGCGCAAAATCTGACAATTGCCTGCTTGTGTTTAGGAAGTGTTTAAAGGGTATGTCCATCCTTAAAATCATTTTTTTAATATATGATTCCTCCTGTTCCCCCAGCCCCAACCGCTATATTTTTACTCTTAGAAAGTTCCCCAAACTTTACTTACCTCCCCTCTTTCCTCCGCCGCACTGACGACCCTCTGCTTGCGAGAAAATGCAAGCAGAGGGGCGGGACCGGCAGTCGCGTCTGTGATTGGCTGAGCGGCAGCCAACCACAGACGCGGCTGCCCGGAGTTAATTTCGGCGGGGGAAAGAGGGAAGGTAAGTAAAGTTTGGGGAGCTTTCTAAGTATAAAAATGGAGTGGTTGGGGCTGGGGGGACAGGGGGAATCATATATATTAAGGGTTTTACACTAGGGGGAAGGAATCCTGAGAGGGAGGGAGAGGGAGGGGGAGGGAGGGGGAGGGAGGGGGAGGGAGGGGGAGAAGGGCTGCAGTACGCATGCCAAACTTCTCCCGGAGGCCAGACAGGAGTCCTATATGGATTCTGCTATCCTCCTGGTGGGCAGTTTCTGGGACTTTGGGGGGGGGACTACAGGAGAACCTTATGGAGCTGGGATGTGAGGTAAGGATTAAACTACACTACACAATGGGGCCAGTAGTGGGGGGATTATAGTTTTGGGGGTGGACATGCCCTTTAAACAGGTTTTGGTGATAATGACATGTTCCCCAGACCATTTCCCAGGTGCCACAATGGTAAGTTACCATTGTTAGTTTAGGTGTAAATTGTAACGCTCCGGACCCCAATCTACAACCACTATCTTGACCAATAGATAAGTCCCCGTTTGCCGGGAGGCTAGATGCGCCTCACCGAACACCGTTGCCCCCTGGACTTAGAGTGCAAGGTATTCGAAATGAGGCCAGGAATACTGGAAACAGACAGGCAAGGCACAAGGAAGAGAGACAAAGGTCAGAGACCAAAAATACGAGGTACAGACTAGGAGCAGGAAGAGCAGAGTCAAAAACAGGGCAAGAGGTCAAAAACAGGAATCAGGCCACCAAGCACGGTACAGAGGGTTGAGCAAGAAGCATAGTCAGGAACGAACAGAGGTCAGGGCAGGCAGATACGAATTGAGGTAAAAAAACAGGCAAGGGCACTTGGTATGATTTCTTAGTCTATATCTTTTACAAGGCATGTCCACCCTAGATTAAAATTTTTGCCATAATGTTCCTCATGTATAAAAATAATAAAGCACTTTTATGTGCACTGAAATCTGCGCATATGGATTTAAAAAGCAGATGTTTGGTCAATCGTGTTTAAATTAGCTATTTACAAAATATAGTTATTTGTTGCTTGTTTGTTTGTTTTTACTATGTAAGCCGAACAAAGCAACCCTTTTCTGGGAAAGGTTAAAGGCACTTTGGTTTTAAATTCTTTATCTGGCTATGCATTGCTCTATTCAACACAGAATGGTAAGGAAGGGGGGAGTGGGGTGTTGGGGCAGGCACGTGCCAGGAAACAAATATTGCACAGGGTGCTATTCATCCTAAGGCTGGCCCTGGGTAGATGTCACAGAACAGTGAATTATAACACAGATCATTGATCCCGAAAGACTGTACCTGGAGGTGATTTATCTTCTGGTGCATCTATGGATTTCCCATTATCATCGGGTATTACATTAATCTCTACCAGATCAGAGCCGCTCCAACTGGAATCCTGAAAATGTTCATACAATGTAGAAGAAAATAAGTAATTTGATGTAGGGCCCCTTTGTGACTATATAACTCTTTTACATTTATACGCAATGTCAGCCTATTCTGTGAACAAGGCTAAGGACCCACTGCTATGCAGGTAAAACCTTTAGCATTAGTAGCGCATTTGTGTCCGTGTTTGTCTGTGGTTTTTTCTGCATTCCCATAGACTGGAATTGAATCACACAACGGACAGGAATCGACACAAACGGACCTAAAGCCGTGCACACATGCGATTGATAAAAGGTTTAGAATGTAACGCACAAAGGGGGAACTGATTCAAGCCATTTCCATTGAAAATAAACAGGGTTATTCAATAAATGTTCTTATCGTTTAAAATGGTGCCCCAACCAATCAGATATAATTTAACATTTGAAAGCTAACATCTGATTGGTTGGGGCAAAATTAGCACCATTTTAAACGATAAGAATTTTTATTGAATCTCCAAAATGTCATAGCAGATCGCAAAACGCATGTGGACAGAAAAGCGTCCAGAATTGCGCATGGTGGAACCTAGCCCTATAAATCCTAGATCACCAGCTACCAAGATACAATGCAGCGCTGGTGTACAGTGTCAGGTTAGAGGTACTACAGGTCTGCAATGAAACACCACTCAGAGAAATGAAACTTATCTGGGAGTGGTAGGAAACCCTTCCCCCTGGGCAGGTGGACAGATACTGTCAGTACTACTAGAACCTTGTACAGACAAGTTCAGTTCTGCAAGAAGAATATAGTAGGAACGGCAGACAGAGCAGGTAGGAAGACATTAATTTTATTGTCTCATATTGTAATGATATAACTTACTGTGTAACCACCTGATAGTCCTTTATAGTGACATAAAATATTAGAGTGTCTGCTAGGGATTTCCTTTTAGAGAGGTGACAAATAAAATGACCCAGTTATGTTATGATTACAGATCACTATATAGTTTGGAATATATAGTAGAGAGTTCACCGCACACCAGATTTGAACAAAGGTTTTGTCTAGAGAAAGGAGCCCTGTTGGCTCTGAAACATTGACTCATTAAAGAGATACTTTGTTCAAATCTGGTGTGCGGTGAACTCTCTACTATATGGCTATTGTATATTGGTTTTTCAGCAGCAATTATCACTACGCACCCAGTGCTCATTACTTGTAATGAGTGCAAAGTCTACCTATTTGCTTTGGATATATATTTTGGAATGTCCATTTACCTCTCTCAGTATGTATATCAATACACCATTCACACAATTAGATTGTCAGCTCTTTGGGACAGGGACCTCACTCCTAATTGTTATTTTTTATGTAAACCTGTCTTATTTATCATTAGAGTTGCCTGCACTTCTTCCCCTCTGGGCCGGAGCAAGCTGTGTGGGGGCCCCTAGGCAAAGCGTTGTGTTGGGGGCCCCTTTCAAACTTCCACAATTTAAAATCTTGTTTGAGGTTCTGGGAAATTGTCCTATTTGTGCCTGTGATAAAGCAGACCTGATCCCCCTTGTCTGTATACTTTGTTATAATGAACATTGTACACAAGAAGCCCTTTATAAATAAACATGTATAGTATATACATATAGTAAATGTGGATTTGGAGCAGGGGTGCAGAGCAATGTTCCTTCTAATGTTCCTGCATGCGCACACAGCTCTGCAGGCCTGTGCACACAGGTTAAAGTTGTGCGCACACAAAAATCTGCTGGAATATAGGTGCTGTGGAATGGAGCGTACAAAGTGTTATTTCTATGCACGCAGCCAATTTAAAATTAGAGGGAACATTGGTGCAGAGCAGTTGAATTTTTATGATCGTACACCAGCAGTCAAAGTCACTGACAAAATAAAAACTGACCTTTTTATTTAACTCTCAGCCAAGCAGTGGTAACATGTCTGGATTTTACCACCAATGGTGGTCGGATTATATTTAATTGGTCGTGTCATTCATCATGACATAAATGTGGTCATTCTAAAGGCTCGTACTCGTCTTATCTTGAAAACGTCCCACAACCACCACCACGACACACACCCGCGACGTAGGGTTGTGTATGCATATAGTTTACTGGAATAGATTACTGCATACTGTAATAGATTACTGCATACTGGAATAGATGACTGTATACTGTAATAGATTACTGCATACTGTAATAGATTACTGCGTACTGTAATAGTTTACTGGAATAGTGTAATAGAATACTGCATACTGTAATAGATTACTGGAATAGTGTAATAGATTACTGCATACTGTAATAGATTACTGCATACTGTAATAGATTACTGGAATAGTGTAATAGATTACTGTGTACTGTAACAAATAACTGGCATACATTTATAGATTAACACCTACTCTAACATTACAGCATAGTGCATACTGTAATAGGTTACTAGAATAGTGCCTTTAATAGATACGATATAGCTAATAGAGTACTGCATACTGTAATAGATTAATGCATTACTTGTAATAGATTACTGCTACCTAATAGGATACTGCCTGTACTGTAATAGATTTACTGGAAATGTTTGACTTAGGTAATGATTATTGCATAATGTAATAGATTACTGGAATAGTGTAATAGCTTACTGCATACTGTAATAGCATTATGCATACTGTAATAGATTACTGGAAAGTGTAATAGATTATTGCATACTGTAATAGATTTACTGGAATAGTGTAATATTTTACTGCATACGTAATAGATTACTGCATACTTAATAGATTACTGGAAAACGTGTAATAGATTTTGCATACTGTAATGATTACTGCGAATAGTGATTGTAATAGCTTACTGCATACTGTAATAGATTACTGCATACGTTAATAGATTACTGGAACAGTGTAATAGATTATGCATACTGTAATAGATTACTGGAATAGATTGTAATAGCTTACTGCATTCTACTGTATGTATAGTTACTGCATCTGTTAGATTACTGATAGTGTAATAGTTATGCATACTGTAATAGATTACTGGAATAGTGTAATAGATACTGCATACTGGTAATGATACTGCATACTGTAATAGAATTACTGAGATAGTGTAATAGCTTTACTGCATACTGTAATAGGATTACTGGAATAGTGTAATAGATTACTGCATACTGTAATAGATTACTGCATTACTGTAATAGATTACTGAGAATAGTGTAATAGATTACGCATACTGTAATAGATTACTGGAATAGTGTAATAGCTTACTGCATACTGTAATAGATTACTGATACTGTAATAGATTATGCATATTGTAATAGATTACTGGAACAGTGATAAAAGATTACTGCATACTGTAATAGATTACTGGAATAGTGTAATAGCTTACTGCATACTGTAATAGATTACTGCATACTGTAATAGATTACTGCATATTGTAATAGATTACTGTGTACTGTAATCGATTGCTACATACTGCCTATAGAATTACTCGAATCGTGTAATAGATTACTGCATACTGTAATAGATTACTGGAACAGATGTAATAGATACTGCATACTGTAATAGATTACTGCTACATGTAATAGATTACTGGAATAGTGTAGATTATGCATTACGTAATAGTTACTGCCATACTGTAATAGATTACTGGAATAGTGTAATAGATTACTGTGTACTGTAATAGGTTACTGCATACTTTAATAGATTACTGCATACTGTAACAAATAACTGGCATACATTTATAGATTACCACCTAATGTAACATTACAGCATAGTGCATACTGTAACGATATGACATAAACTGTACAGATAATGCATACTGTAAGGTATGCATACGTAATAGGTTACTGCATACTTTAATAGATTACTGCATACTGTAATAGATTACTGCATACTGAAATAGATTACTGCATACTGTAATAGATTACTGGAATAGTGTAATAGATTACTGCATATTGTAACAAATAACTGGCATACATTTATAGATTACCACCTACTGTAACATTACAGCATAGTGCATACTGTAATAGGTTACTAGAATAGTGTAATAGATTACTGCATACTGTAATAGATTACTGCATACTGTAATAGATTATTGCATACTGTAATAGATTACTGCATACTGTAATAGATTACTGCATACTGTAATAGTTTACTGGAATAGTGTAATAGATTACTGCATACTGTAATAGATTATTGCATACTGTAATAGATTACTGTGTACTGTAATAGATTACTGCATACTGTAATAGATTACTGCATACTGTAATAGTTTACTGGAATAGTGTAATAGATTACTGCATACTGTAATAGTTTACTGGAATAGTGTAATAGATTACTGTATACTGTAACAAATAACTGGCATACATTTATAGATTACCACCTACTGTAACATTACAGCATACTGCATACTGTAATAGATTACTAGAATAGTGTAATAGATTACTGCATACTGTAATAGATTACTAGAATAGTGTAATAGATTACTGCATACTGTAATAGATTACTGCATGCTGTAATAGATTACTAGAATAGTGTAATAGATTACTGCATACTGTAATAGATTATTGTATACTGTAATAGATTACTGCATACTGTAATAGATTACTGTATACTGTAATAGATTACTGTGTACTGTAGTAGATTACTGCATACTGTAGTATATTACTGCATACTGTAATAGATTATTAAATACTGTAATAGATTTCTGAATGTTGTAATAGATTACTGCATACTGTAATAGATTACTGCATACTGTAATAGATCACTGCATACTTTAATAGATTACAGCATACTGTAATAGATTCTGCATACAGTAATAGATTACTGCATTCTTTAATAGATTACTGCATATTGTAATAGATTAATGCATACTGTAATAGATTACTGATACTTTAATAGATTACTGTGTACTGAAATAGATTACTGCGTACTGTACTAGATTTAATAGATTACTGCGTACTGTAATAGATTACTGCATTCCGGAATAGATTACTGCATACTGTAATAGATCACTGTGTACTGTAATAGATTACTGCGTACTGTAATAGATTATTGCTCAGTGTAATAGATTACTGAAATAGTGTAATAGATTACTGTGTACTGTAATAGATTACTGCATACTGTAATAGATTACTGGAATAGTGTAATAGATTACTGCGTATTGTAATAGATTACTGGAATAGTGTAATAGATTACTGCATACTGTAATGGATTACTGAAATATGGTAATAGATTACTGCATACTATTACAGTGATTTCTACCTACTGGATAGCACATACTGTAATAGATTACTAGAATAGTGTAATAGATTACTGCATACTGTAATAGATTATTGTGTACTGTACTGATACTGATACTGTAATAGACTTATGGAATAGTGTATAGATAGATTATGCTACTGCTAATATATTACTGCATACTGTATTTGTTTTCTGAAATATTGTAATAGATTACTGCATACTGTAAGAAATTACTGGCATACATTTATAGATTACCACCTAGTGTAACATTACTGCATAGTGCATACTGTAATAGATTACTAGAATAGTGTAATAGATTACTGCATACTGTAATATATTATGTGTACTGAAAAAGATTACTGCATACTGTAATATATTACTGTGTAATGAAAAAGATTACTGCATACTGTAATAGATTACTACGTACTGTAATAGATTACTGCATACTGTAATAGATTACTGCATACTGTAATAGATTATTGTGTAATGTAATAGATTATTGTGTACTATTTTAGATTACTGGACTAGTATAATAGATTACTGCATACTGTAATCAATTACTGCATACTGTAATATAATCTTTGCCCAAATAGCTTGTGAAGGTTCTCATTCATACATCATGGTATATCTGTAATATTCATTCATACATCATGGTATATCTGTAATATTCATTTATCCAGGTCATGGTATATCTGTAATATTCATTTATCCAGGTCATGGTATATTTAATATTCATTCATCCAGATCTTGGTTATATCTGTAATATTCATGTTATCCAGGTCATGGTATATCTGTAAATTCATTCATCCAGGTCATGGTATATCTGTATATTCATCCATCCATGTCATGGTATATCTGTAATATTCATCCATCCAGGTATGGTATGTCTGTAATATTCATTTTATCCAGGTCATGGTATAATCTGTAATATTCATTCATCCAGGTCCATGGTAATCTGTAATATTCATCCATCCAGGTCATGGTATATCTGTAATATTCATTCATCTAGGTCATGGAATATCAGTGATATTTATTCATCCAGGTCATGGTATATCTGTAATATTCATTCATCCAGGTCATGGTATATCTGTAATATTCATCCATCCAGGTTATGATATATCTGTAATATTCATCCATCCAGGTCATGGTATATCTGTAATATTCATTCATCTAGGTCATGGTATATCTGTAATATTCATCCATCCAGGTCATGGTATATCTGTAATATTTATTCATCCAGGTCATGGTATATCTGTAATATTCATCCATCCAGGTCATGG